>CM053789.1:243446759-243779259 GCA_028749045.1 Cupressus sempervirens | reverse complement strand
ATACTAGGTTGTAGTAGAGTCTTGTTTGAAGGATCAAGGTATGATCCTAGTAATGTAAAAGCTTTCAACTACATCTTGGATCTTTAGTAGAAACATTCATTAATATTGGTCAATTCCAAATCTTGATTCTTTTGAATGAAATAAACAAATTCTTTGGAAGTCCTTAGCATTAAGCCTTTTTCTACACCTAGTCACAATTGACATCTTGGATGTGGAATCCTCCAAAAGAGATTTACCTCTATTTCCATGCCCACCTTTTTGATATACTACTACCATCATTGGTAAATTCAAGTTTGAAAGAGTTTAACAACTACATCATTTATTTCCTATCCAATCTACTTTCCTATCTGCTACAACTTTGATCAGAGATGTAAGTAAGAGGATAACTTTTTTTGATACATTTTATGGTTTTTATATTAATTGGATAAGAACAAATAATTCCATCAAGAAAGAGAACCATAATATAAAACCAACACTAAGGAAAGATGCATAGATAATGAGCAGACCTAAAACACAATAATACTACTATGCAAGAAAGAAATTATAATAGGAAAAACCAAGAAACAAATGCATGAAAATGACAACTCGATAATTTTCAAAAAACACCTTCCTACTCCTAGTGAAAGGGGATTTATGTTATCCACTAGGGACCTTCATGAATCATTTCTCAAGCTTCTAGTTTAAGGTATTTTTCTTCCATTTTGTGAGCCTTTTATTTATTTTTCTTAAGGAGTACTTATAGGAATCAAACTTCCTATAGAAGTAATGTCTCCAAAAAAAATTCTCCTCCCATTAGTCATGTCTCATTCATATTAGGCAACATATTTTGATTAATGAAATCAAGTAAAATAGTACATATAGATTATAGCTACTCAAACTTACATCTTAGACTGAATGACATAATCCCCACACAAAGCCTCTTATTTACTAAATAGGAAAGATTCATGATTCTCCTAATTTTGGGCACTGTTTTTAGGAACCTACATTTCCAACAAAACCTTGACCCTCTAAGGAGCTATCTATAAAGAAAATCTTGAACTTCTATACCCAATCTAGCTTTACCTAAAGAAACTTATGAAGAATTCCTCCATCTAAATATCGTAACTAATAACCATGGTTGGATTGTATGCTAAGAGAGCATGGAATAAAGCCGAAAAGATCAATAAAAAATGTTCCTAGTGAAACAACTGAACAAAATTTTCTAGCTAGAATAAAGTTTGACACCAATATTCTCTACCAATAGTTGAACCATCTCCATAGACCTACATGCTAGATGAAGGTTGTAGAAATGGATTTGAAAATTCACCTTCCTAAAAGGGACTCAACTAGTAAAAACTACACCCTATTATTGTGACATCAATACCAATAATTCATTGGACCAAGATCCATGATAAACTACACTCAAAGAGGTCCACCAAGATGTCTCATAACCCTTGTAAGGATACATATGATCCCATTCTAATTGGGCAACTATCTATTCTGAGCTTTATGTATACTAAATTTCATTATGTCTTCAAATAGTGGGCTTTGTAAAATACATACAGTTCATTATTTATTTTGGCATAGTAATATAATGGAAAAAAATTGACTATCAAACAAGGAAAACTATGTTCTTTTACAAGCCAATTGCACTACCTACTTTTGTTAGATTTCCTTTAATTAAAGGCTTAAAAGGTAATCAAATTGTTAAAATATCTACTAACAAAAAGATGAGTAAAATTTATTAATTAAAAAAATGGAAAATACAAGTAATAGAGAGAGAGAGAGAGAGTCTTGGTCAAGAACACCAATGTGAGGCCAAAATTCCCACATGTAGCACTATAATATTGTATGGATCATGACTAGAAAAGGCCTAGAAATAATCAAGACCCAAAAAGAACACATAGCAAAATCCACATGCCAAATGATAGAAATATAAATAAATATAGTTAATAGAAAGGTGTGTTTGAATGAAAGAAATACTTATAGAAATTAAATAAAGAAAAAATCTATGCATTTAAATTTCTTCAAGAAACCTACATACAAAAGAGGGAAAATCTTTAAGTATTGTTTAAGGACTTGCATCAACCAAGTCCCTAATTTTTTTTCTTCCACCTCAAAAGAGACCAAGATACATATATAGATAAATTGATTAATAAATAAAATTGATAGATGGTCTGAAAGAAGGATGTGATGAGTCTATGAAGCTAGTCATTGGATAAAAGGAAAGATAGAGACATATTATTTGTAAAGGTAGTGCAGGGAGAGGAGGAGTTGTGATAATGGTGTAGCAAGTTGCAGGGAATTGTTTTCTAAGCACAAGAGCTCAAGAAAACCAAGAGTGCCAAGAGAAATTGAAGTGAATTTTCTAGAGAGATTGTATTTAAATAAAAGAATGGTGTAGGTCTATATAACAACTAGTGTTGAGACAAATTATGCTAAAAATTATAGGAGACAAGAATATCAAATGATTAATGCAAAAGTGACCGAAAAAGATATTTGTTGAAAAAGGGATTTTGAGAACCTTGAGAGGAACAAAGGTTAGTGCAAGAGCTTAAATGAGCCTACAAAAACACTAAGGAAATGAAAACCAAAGTGAATAGAAAATGTGGGATAATTTGCAAGGATATGTAATTTCTTAAACCAAGAGTAATTTGTTGAAATGTGAAGTTGTTCCTAGTGTTATTCCAATAGTAAAGAATAGTTGGCATAGAGGTCTATATAACAACTAGTGTTGAGACAAATTATGCTAAAAATTATAGGAGACAAGAATATCACATGATTAATGCAAAAGTGACCGAAAAAGATATTTGTTGAAAAAGGGATTTTGAGAACCTTGAGAGGAACAAAGGTTAGTGCAAGAGCTTAAATGAGCCTACAAAAACACTAAGGAAATGAAAACCAAAGTGAATAGAAAATGTGGGATAATTTGCAAGGATATGTAATTTCTTAAACCAAGAGTAATTTTTTGAAATGTGAAGTTGTTCCTAGTGTTATTCCAATAGTAAAGAATAGTGTTTAACATGTAATGTGATTCGTACTTTTTATTTTTAGAAAGGTGTCTTCTATTAGGGCTCTACAACTTGGCTATTATATGCTAGAGGAACTCATTTTTTTACTTTTGAAATTGTGAAAATTATGAAGATGTTTGCCAATGGTATTTAATTGGTACAATTTAACAAGGTTTTTCCACATAGTTATGTGTGTTTATGTTTCACTATTCTAGATAAAAAAATTTGCACTATTAATTTTTAGAACATAGTTTTTGCAGGCTTCCATAGAGGATCTTTAACAAGGCAACATGTTTTAATCTAGGAAATTTAATTTTCCCTCATTAGGTAGATGTGGAGGGAGATGCATATAGTTTCTAGATGTATCCAAATTCTCTATGGATCCTAGCTAGAAGCCAACCACAGGCTTCTAGCTAGCATTTGTAGGGAATTTGGATGTATACAAAGGAATCCATGGACCTGTGCTTGAAAAAATAAAATAAAATACCTAGATTTAAGCTGTTGAACAAGCATAAAACTAAACTCAAATGTTGGATAAGAAAATATTGATATTTTGTATTAATTTTCAAATATTTTTAATTTTGATAAAGGGTGAAGTATCATAGTCATACTATAAAATGATTTGTTTTTGTATATTTCTTGCATTTCTTTGCATTCTCTCTCTCTCTCTCTCTATATATATATATATATATATATATATATATATATATATATATATATATATATATATATATATATATATATATATATATATATATATATATATATATATATATATATATTTGGAAATATAAAGTAGGAAAGGTTATTAAAAGGGGAGGGGTGAATTAGGAACCGATAAAACTTTTTTTTCTTCACCAATTAATCATTCATATATAATACTCTGATCTAATTATATGCATGAAAGAATAAAAGGAAATAAACATTCATAACACTTTGACATAAGATATGCTGACCCAAAATCCTTTCAATTAGAAAGTAAAATTGGGGTGGGGATGATACCCATAAGATTTAGTACTACAACACATAGTTAACCTATTAAGGCTTACAAATGACCACTTCTAGTGATCTTCCCTATTTAAGAGAAATAAGAACTATGAGATCCACCTTATCAAGGGATTTGCAAACATACAGTGAACTATGCACCCAGTTAGGATATTATGCAAAGAATATTAAGTCTACCTTGTTAAAGGATTTGAGTGATGCACCTATTAGGATGAATGAGTCATTGATCTCTGATATGTAACTCTTATTTATTGGTTGAGATTTCTTGTATTGCAATGGTCACTTGATTGTGATAGATAAATCTCTATTGTCCCTTACACTTCTTTTAGCCTTTTTTAATTCATACTACTACTCATCATATATTCTTCACATGTCATATTTGGATATGATATAATATAGTACATATATACCAATTCAAATCACAACTTACTAGAGATGACTATATTACCAATTTCATCATAATCCACAAAGTCATCCCAACTACTATAATCAGGTTTATAAGAGAAACTCAATGATGTTATGATACATAGGAAGCATTTTCAATGCTTGGAAATCTTTGGCACTCAGTTCAACATGAAGCTCAGTCCATACTAATCACTTCCAAGTAGCTTGAATGTAGTCAACACTGTGTGACTCAGTGAACTCTTAGAAACTTGGTAGGAACTGGATCATTAGGTTGACACTATATGAATTGGTCAACACTAAATCCACTTCATTAACCCTATGAGCTTGCTAGGCACTATCAAACTTGGTTAACACTATAGATCTTAGTTAACACTATGATCTTTTTCACTTAGACTAACAATCTCGATAGCCTTTGCTACACTTGGTTTGCACTGAACTTTGTCTTTGAAGCTTGGTAAACACTACAAACTAACTCAGTTGCTTGGTAGATATTTAATCTTGACTACTCAACTTGGGAATAATTGAATCGCTTTGTTGACACTTCAAACTAAATGATAATCTTGGTAGCAATTGAACTAATTGACTAAGTGTTGAGTCACTGATAGACAAATTGACCTTAATGTCAACAATCTCCCTCTTTGGCATTAGTGACAAAAACTAATCATTCAAAACTTCCTTTGCCATCATTCTATGACTTCAACTTAGTTTTTACTTTCATATGCTATGGCTTGATAACATGTTATATTTTTCTAATTTTTAAAAGTTTGTTTTATAAAGGTATTTTCTACTTATCCATACTATATTACTCCACCATACATATATCTCTCCTATATATATACAAATGGACTATAGTATATTTCTCCTTCTTTACTTGTTACTTCTCCCCATTCTTATTCATATTCACTTCTCTCCCTTTCTCCATTCTTATTCATATAATACTCCAATTTTCCATAGTTCTATAACAACTATATGATAATACTAAAATGTGATAGGAATTTAGAATGCACCATTAGAATAAGTGCCATTGTCTTGTCTCAATTTTCCTGTAGTACCTTGCTTGCATGCAATGAAATCTAAATTTTTATTGATAATTCCATCATGCAATCATCTATTGAGAATTTTTTATTGTGGATGAGTGTCTTTGCATGTGCAATGTGTTTCTATGATGCATCCATGTTTGGAAGAATCAAGCCTTGGTTTTATGCAAGTAAGGCCCTGATCTTGGCTTCTTCCTTCAATATAATTCTGCCTATAGATTTTTTAGATATCTAATTTTTGAATAATCTACAGAACTATGGCTTGGGTAAAGTGATAGTAGGTGTGCACTTGCCTTCATGTCTTCATCTATCTTGGAAAATTTCTCCTTGATGTCATTTGTAAAGATATATGTTTCATTTAACATAACAATAATGAACCAACATTATTGACAAAGGTTTCTAATGAACTAAGAATAGTAACTAACTCTACTTGATCTATTGCAAATCTTTGTGCAACTCGTTCTAACACTCTATTCTCAAATTTTACTTCTTCTCTTTGAAGTAGCTTCTCCTATGCATTTAATTATTCATTACATTTGTGGAAAATTTCTACTAACTAGTCAAGAATAGGTTGAGTACCATCAAATCAATACTTAGAGAATCAAAAAATATGCTATTTATGTCTTCAAAAACTTGATTTTATTTCTTCTTCTCTTCTCTAAGATTTTTATTCTTAGCCCTCTTTTTCAATAGTTCAACCATGGTGTTCATTTGATTAGGGTTGAGGGTAGAGATATCCTAATTTGGAATAACTATGTCCACATCTAGATCAATATCTTCCTTTTCCTTTCCCTTTTCCTTCAAAATGGTGGAAACAATTTGCTTTCCCTTGCCTAGAACTTAATTACTCAGTTGACACTGGTTCTCAACTTTCATAATACTAGCTATAGATACATTTAAAATGGAAAGAATTATGAAAAATTATGGACTATAAATGAATGTTGAAACAATACTGACAATAGAAATTTACCTCATTGCTATTCAATCAAGTTTGATGATGGAGGACCTTGTTCCTTCATAGATGATGTGTTGGGGAATTATATCAATGTAACATTTAGTTGAATTGATTCAAAGCTTGGTTTGGTGCTTGTTATAGTAGTTGTATCCACAACTAACTTAGTAGAAGCTACCTTTCAGATATATTGCACTAAGGTTGTGCCTCAAGAGTGAGGAAATGAGGCCATGACTATTGCAACAATTTTCTTTGCATTAGTCTCCTCAATACCTTGTACCTTTAGAAGACTACTGCCAATAGCTTCTTGTTCTTTCTCCTCATCATCTAGACTGACATCATCTAGTTCATCATCTTTTATTTCTATATCCTCTTCTTCATCTTCATCATCCTTGTCATCAACATGAACAAAAAAGTCACAAGGTTGATGTAAGTGATAGATGTTTTTCAATGTAGTTGTAGCTACCTTCACTAAATATTCAATGTCCTTAAGTAGTATCATACAAGTGTTCAACTTGAGAGCGAAATTCTTTTTCGTTTTTCTTCAAGGATTCTTTTACCTCATTTTTATTGAGATTAGGCATGAGTTGCTTCAAGGTCTACTCAGAAGATGTCCTTGGCTATCTTCTTTGCATGCTTCCATCTAGGCTTTATTGCCTATATAAGCTCATTAGGAAGTTTTTTTGCAAGATCATTAGGTGAGTACTTCAATTTACCAATTTTTGTAATAAAAATGTCTTCAATTTTCCTTTTCTCTTCCTCATTCCTTGTCTTATACTTGAGAAATTTGAAGTTTTTCATGCCAACTCCTTCTTCCATTCTTTAATATTTTTTGAAGTATAGGTATAGACCTCTTGAAGATTATCTTCTTGGCTTCATCCTAATCTATCTTCAATTTCTTCCTAGGCTTGGCTACCCTTCTTGTGGATAGAACAAGGGATGACTTGCTAGGTTTTATTATGATAACCTTTCCTTTCTTCCTTAGAGGCTCTTCTTCCTCATATTTGCTTCTTCTTCTTCATCCTTTGCACCATCATCTTCAATATAATCACCTTTTCCATTGGTAAGAATTAGAGGGTAACTTGCTTTCTTTGTGCCTTTTAGTAGCTTTTGTACTCTTTTTCTTCCTTTATTTATTGCATGAGGTAGTTTTATCGCAAGCTCTATTCTTGTCTTAGCTTCATCATATGGTCTGCAATATGTATCTTTGGGATCCATAGGCTCATTTAGTAGAGCCCCTATGATATCTTTAGTATCATAAATGTTAACCTCATACTCTAGAGGATTAACCCATGCCACTCTAGGTCTTACTACCTGAATGTGTACTTTGTCAAAGTCTACCATGAAAAAATGAGCGTCATTGTAATATTCTTTAGGCTTCTTAGGGATCCTATACCTATTATTCATCTTCTCTTTGAATGTCTCAAATTGGTTATCTATGATGTTATCAAAATTTTCACCCATCTTTTCTATATGCTTATTAATCTGATATAAAATAGGAACATCTTTCCTCCATACTACTATACCTTTGGAAGAGAACATTTTTTGAACAAATAAGAATAAATGAGTTAAAAGATATCTAAACTTAAATGGATTATTATTTTATCCTATGATGCTCTCCATATTCTTGTTGAACTAGTTCAACAATAACTTGGCAATGTTGAAGGATAAGTTATTCTTCACAACCTTGTATGCAAGGTCAATAGCTTCACATGAAATGATATTTAATCAACTAGAGTTGTAAATCTCATGTGCAATAATTTGAATGCCAAACTTTAGATCCATGTCTATTACTCTACTAATCTCCATACCTCTTTTGTCCCACTCAGCAAGAGTTTATTTTTCCAATTTGACCCAACCTAGGGTTTTGGTTGTCTTCACTTTATTAAGAATAAGGAGCCCAATGACTCTATGAATCATTTTCTTTGTTATTTGAATAGGTTTTTCCAACCATAACTTCCCATTGTGTACATGGCTCAGAATATATCTCATCTATTTGACATGAAAGTCTCTTGGAATATGAGAGATATGTATCAAGCCCTTGGTTTCCAAATGTTGATGTTTAGGTTTCAATGCACCACCCACACATAATTCCCTGAATGCTTCATTCATCTCTAGGGTTCTATGTTCCTGGATAGAATAGTGATAAAAGAAATAAATTTCATGCATGAGTAATACATTAGGTGGAATTTGAGATTTTTCACTAGTTGAGTTGAGCACCTCTACAATTACTAGACTCAACTTGAAATTTGGTTCCTTGTATTCGACTCCATGAATCAACATTTTAGAACCTTTCTTCATCTTGCTGCTTGAAGATGCCATGCTTGGTAGGGTTTCTGAAGACTTCAAGAATTCTTCAACAACAAACACTCAAATTGCTTGGGGGCTCTAGATTCTCTCTTCACAAATAGCTCTAGAAATTTGCAGTAAAATAATGCCTTCTATTTCTTCCTTTTAATGAATTTCCTTCTTTTAATTGCCATTAATGCTTCATACTTCATACTCACTTGGTGACAAGATTTCCTCTACTTGGCTTATTGGTTAATTTTGGGGAAGACATCTACAACTCAATAGAGGTTCCATCACTTGGTAGGAATATCAACTGTGTGTCTACAACAATATGTAACCCAAACTTTCTTGATGAGGTCTTGTAATCTAACCTTTCTCAGTAAGGTCTCCTATTTTCATCATGTTAAATGATCCCTATACGTCTTAAATGTTGAATGGATTATTTTGCTTGCTAGATGGAACTTGTGTTGGATTACTTATTTTGAATCATAGTTCCATTAATCTCCATAAGGAACTAAGTTGAAATGTTTGAACTACCAAACTTCTTGACTTGGCTATCATTCACTTCATGATCTTGGTTTGCATTCTATGGAGATTTGGGTACTCATTGTTGCCTCATTTTCTTTCTAATATTATCAGCATTGGCTTTTTTTTCATATTTAATGCTACTTGTCTTCATACAGTTCTTAGCAAGATCTCCAAGTTCTATACATATAAAACATCTTTTTGTATTATCTCTTTTTCTCGTGTGATATTTGACACAGTTTGCTCCAATGTGCCCAAATTTATCACATTAGTGACATCTACACCATGTATTGTAATCTCATTCAAATATTTCTTTCATAATTTGTTCTTTTGGGTTCCATTACTTAGCTTTGCACTCTGAGGATTTGTGTCCTTGTTTCTTGTAATTGTGACATTTACCATCAAACTTAGGTTTATGTTTACATTCACTTTCTCTATGACCATGCTTATTGCAACTGTAACACTTTCTATTGAATTTTTCTTCACCATCACTCCAACATTGTTTGATTTATGACCTATATTACCATAATTATTACAACTAGGTCTTTAATTCTCTTGAGCTCCTTATTGAGACGATTCACCTTCTTCTATGTATCCTATTCTAGCTATTCCTTTGTTTCTATACTGACTTTTTTCATTCAATTGATTCATTCTTTCCTGAGATTTCATCATTCTTTCATAGGTTTTCTTTTTAGTGTTGAAATCATTCTATAGTCTTTCATACTTTGATCTTAGATACATAAGCACTTCATTTACATTATTGAGTTGATCAATGAAGTCTTCTTGTTGAATAGATATATGTTATAATCTGACTAATTGAACTTCTTGTTCCCTTTTCAACTTTTTAAATTCTTTAAGATTGAAATTATTTTCTAATAGGTGTTTGATTACTTCATTAGATTCATCTAAATTTCTTTCAGGATAGATATCTTTAATTCTTTCTTCAATATAAAGATTGTCATTCATTTTTACTACAAGATCTTTCCTTCTTTTCAATGATTGGGAGATTTTCTCCTTTGTTTTCTTTAGTTTCCCAATAGCCAATACAAGATCCAACTTTCCATTGTGAATAGTCTTATATATCCTGTATGCCTCCATTTCCTTCGATATTTTCTCAAGAAGCTAAACTTCTGATGTCAGAACCAAATAAGCTCTAATACTAATTATAGGAAATATAAGGTAGGCAAGAATACTGAAAGGGGAGGGGTGAATTATGAACCAATAATACTTTAACTTTCTTCACCAATTAAACCTTCATATAATATTGTGATCAAATTCTATGTATGAAACAACAAAAGAAAATAAACATTCATAACACTTTGACACAAGTTATGGTGACCCAGAAATCTTTGAATTAGAAACTAAAACTAGGGTGGGGATGAGACCCACAAGCTTTAGTACTATAGCATAAAGCTAACCTATTAAGGTTTACAAATTACTAGTTCTGATGATCTTTCCTATTAGGAACAATAAGGACTGTGAGGCCCACCTTGTTAAAGGATTTACAAACATACAATGAAGTATGCACTCGATTACAAGATTTAGCAAAGAATGTTTAGTCTACCCTGTTAAAGAATTTGACTGATGCACCTATTAGGATGATCAGTGGCTGATATCTTATCTGCAACTATGATTTGCTAGTTGAGATTACTTGTATTGTAGTGGTCACCTGATTGTGACAGATAAAACTCTCTTCTTGTATACTCCTTGTAGCCTTCTTTAATTCACACTATTGCTCATCATATACTCTTCACATACCATATTTTGATATGACACAATACAATACATACATATAAATCCAAATATCAATTCACTGGAGTCTGCTACAA
Organism: Cupressus sempervirens; assembly: GCA_028749045.1. Taxonomy (NCBI): domain Eukaryota; kingdom Viridiplantae; phylum Streptophyta; class Pinopsida; order Cupressales; family Cupressaceae; genus Cupressus; species Cupressus sempervirens. The sequence continues at coordinate 243,768,227 of CM053789.1, read as the reverse complement.
TACTAATTTCATCATAATCTACAAACTCAGCCCAACTATTATAACATGATTCAGAAGAAAGAATCGGTGATGTTCTGATACATGAAAAACACTATCAATGCTCAAAAATATTTGGCACTTAGTTGAACTTGAAGCTCAATCAATACTAATCACTTCCAAATAGCTTGAACTCATTCAATGCTCTATGACTTGGTGAACTCTAAAAACCTCAGGAGTAACTAGATCACTCAGTTGATAATGTATGACTTGGTCAACACTAGATCCACTTTGTTAAACCTATGAGCTTGGTAGACATTGTTGGACTTGGTTAACACTACAGAGCTTAGTTAACACTAGAATCTTTCTTAAATCCATTGACAAGATTAGTAGCCTCTACTATGCTTGATTTGCACTAGTCTTTGTCATTGAAGCTCAGTAAACATTGTGTAGCTCAGAAAACACTACAAACTGACTCACATGCTTGGTAGATAATGTATCTTGACTACTTAGCTTGGGAACAACTAAATTTCTTGGTTAACACTACAAACTAAATGATAAGCTTGATAGCAATGTAACCAATTGGCTAAGTGTTGAGTCACTAATAGACAAATTAACCTTAATGTCAACATATATATATACACCTTCCTCCCACAAGATCAAAAAAATTTTCCCCACATCCTCTATCTAATTCTAGATCTGCATCCAAATCAGTAACTTAGGTTTTAATATTAGTTAAGAAATAGTTGTTCCTAATTGACTAGCATATTTAAAAAGTTTGTAAAGTTTTTGCATTAGGAATCTAATGTCCATTTTTCAAATGATTTTGTAAATCCTAATAATCTATAGTTAAAAGTTATGGCTTCAGTTTAGGAAAAAAGTTAACTTGCACATAAAGTATTACATTCCATAGTTTCAAAGGATTTGATCAAGTGGAGAAAAAGCTATGAGTGATAGAGTGCACACTATGTTAACTAGTTGATTATGCAAATGTTCCTATTCGATGCACTAGAAAAGTTTATGGTGTGCAAACTGGAGGAAGCGTGTGAAGGTAAATTGGAACTACTTGAGTTGATGTAGAATAATGCATAACATGTTCTCCAAGCTTGTTTAAAGGATTGGCTTTAGGACCAAGCCAACTAAATGTTTAGGATAAAGAAAATAAATATAGCTAACTTGAAGATATTGTGATTATTTCTTGGCTAACATGAGATATAATCACTTAGATGAAAATATAGTGTTGATCAATTATATTCTAACAATTTTTTTTGTGGGAGTGAAAAATGTTGTGCAAATTGTATACTAAGGAGAAGAAGATCTCTAATGAAGAGTGTGAATAATACCTATTCCAAGATCATTGTGAGAGTGTTCAAATATATATTATATCATAAGGATATTGAATGTTGAGTTGAGAAGGCTAGCATTATATATACTTTATATCTCTTATATATATTGAAGTTAGTGCTTCATAATCTAAGTTGGTTCTCAACCCTTTGGATTAGCGGATTGGTATCTCCAATAGCTAATGCCTATCTATTTGGCTAAAATTAGTCTTGGGCTATAACAAGTAGGTTAACACCTAAAAAATGTTGTAAATTCTTTATTATGTTTGTGAGGCAAGATTTGGGCTGCATATCCAAGTAACTATTCTCACTATGGTTTTCACCTTTTTAATTTCCACATATACTTAGTATTTTCATACTATGATGTTTGATTGTGCTTCACACAAGCATTGTTGTTTCAATGATGATGTGAGATGTTGTAATGGTTAATTTTATATAGTATTTGAGTTATATTTAGTAAATATTTATCACCCCCTCCTCTCCCCCCCTACCTGCTACAATCATTCTGTTCAATAAAGTGTGTAGCATTAGCTCCAAGAAGGTCCTTAGCACAAGTCAATTCACGATACCATAGGCAAACTGCACACTCAACGAAAGTTCTAATTCTACTTGATTTTTTTTTATCATCCTATTAGGTAAAGATGCATTGAATGCAATTATTATGTCATTTATTTCACTACCCTTAATGCAAAATTAGGTCTCCTAAAAGGTATGCATCACTTATTTTTTAGTTTGACTTCACTGGCTAAGTAAGTTAAACCTCCACTTTAAGAATGTATACCAAAGTGGTCTTCTTAGGAATCAAGACCCAAGAAAATATTGTGGACTCCTATGATAAGCCAAACATTTTTTAACATCTTCTCAAACCCTAGCACATGTGTCAAAAAAAAAAATTGAATTTGTACCCTATCTGAATATTGGTACAAACCCTAGTTGTTGGCTTTGAAACTATACTCGTAGGTTTGAACAATAGAAAATAATTGTTTCAAGCCCTAGCCATTGCTAAAACCTCACTCCTTAGCTATTTGTTCATTGGTAGGGAAACATTTTGGAAAGGGTTTTGTGTTCATTCATACAAAAACATGTAAAAATTATTTTAAAATATTATATATACATACACACCTATTTTCTAAGCTTAAAATTAAAATGTCATATAGTATCATAAAATCATAAGATTCAATCATTTAAACAAAAAAAAACACCATAGGCATAAACATTAAACTTTTAAGTCATAATCATAGAATCATGAATCAATATCATACTATCATATACTTTAGGTTGAACATCAAAGATCTAAAATAATAAAATTAAATTAGGATCCATGAATCATTACAACAAGTTCAAGTATCATTGTTTCAAGTTCAAGGTTTAACTAATGAACTTATAAGAAAACATAAGACATTTAAATTCACTTTTTAGGGTTTTCAAACTCATAAAATAATTAAATATTTTTAAAAAGTAACTTAAACATCATTTACTAGGAGAAATTGATCTGGGTTTGATGAAAATTTGACCTAGGAAAGACAAATTCATACATGTTTCAATTGGTTGCCTGCTGCTTTGACTACCCCTCAAATTTTGGTACCCTACCTATATTTGTGGAAAACTAGACTAGAATCATGCATTGATTCAAACACAGACATGGGTCAAAGGCTAAAACAAAAAACTTGGGTAACTAAGCCTAGCTCTTACAACTATATTTTTGTGGTAACAACTAGTTGAAAAGCTCTTAAGATAGTTTTTTCGGCAAAGAAATCACTATAATAAGAAGCACACAACCATATTTTAAGAAAAATTGAGATGCTCTCACTCTAAACCTGACCTTTGTTTCTCACAAAATATGAAGTAATTTGAAATAAAAACTTGCACAATTTGCATGCATGACTCCTTGTGCAATTTTCCAAACAAAATGTTAGTTATTTGATGAGAAAAATAGAAAGGTTTTACCTAAAAAAAGAGGAAAAATTTTACTTGAAAAAGGAAAAACATGATTCTTGTAATTAAAAACATTAAACATGATTTCAAACTTTAAAACTCCACTTTTTTCTATAAAAAATAAGACATATCCCTTGACCTAATGTATTTTATAGGAACAAAAGTGCACCGTGATGTCCCTAGACACTTGGATATCAAGTGGTGAATGCAAAAACATAAGATGATGTGAACATATATTTACTAAAACAAAGCAAGAAACAAATCTTGAAGGTGCCTTCAAGGAATAATTCTAGTAATAACTCACTATAATGATTGCTCTTCTCAAATAAGAGACAAGTGAAGGAAATAAAATATTCAATCCATGGGTGTTTTACACCATAAGCATAATAGGAAAAGAGAAATTTACATAGATAAGCTAGTCTTATAAATTAGTGTATTCACAAGAAGTAAATTATGCACATTTAAAAGCTTCACATGTCACCATATTTGGTTTTTGCATTCAACAACTTGTAGTAAATTGTTATATCCCAACATGCTAAAATTAGTTTGATTAGTAGATACAACTTATCTCTTGTACATAATCTACATTTTTGTTATTGATCTCAAATTGGCTTTTACAATTGAGTGTCAATGCACTTGAGACATTTACTTAGTTCATGTTGAACTAGTAATGAATGCTGAGTATAATATGTAAATACAAGACCATGATGAGTTGCAATGAGTGTCGAGTCACTCATGTGCCAAGTCACTCAAGTGTTGACCAGATAGACCATTCTAAGTGATTCAAGTGCCAAGTGAACAGTAGATGCCAAGTAGTCTAGGTGCTGAGTTAGAAGTAGAATTATAGTGTATACTAAGCATTAGTAACTACATATGTTGAGTAACATATATTGGACATATTTTTTTGCTATGGGACAAAAAATTATGTAAACTATTTTTTATCTGGTATAAGGTAAGATTTTGATTCTTTAGAGATAAGGATGAATCTACATACAGATTCCCTATGCAATTACATGCAACCAATCATAAAATGGGAAGGTTTAAGTGGCAAAATGGATGAATCTCAACCATAGATTCATAGCTAACCCTAAGCCACCTAAGTCTTCTTAAGGAGGATGAAGCCCTAAACTTTTTACGAGAGAGAGAAGAGAAAAGAAAGTAGAGAGTATTGTGACGGGGTAAATGTTTGAATTGAAGGTACAGACAACATAGTTTACAGAGCATTCAAGGTGACTTAGCAGTAAAAGTGAATTGCAGAATTAGTTAAGTAAAGAACAAAGTGTTGGTGTAAATAAGTATTTACTATTTACACTTACTTAAGTTTATTTAGGTTAATGCATATCTTTCATTATTATTTATTAGTCACCTAGAAGTATGTGCACTCTTTTCATCTCTCTTTTTGGGAGAGGGTTTCATTTTTTTTGAAAGTGCATTTTTTTGTCTAATTTTTAGATCTATAATCAAATTATAGGTTCTATGGAGAAAAATACTACTTTCAGAAATAGGCCTTACATTGGCATGTGGCTATTTTACTAAGTACCAAAATATACATTATGTGGGGTTGATTGATTATTTATATATTTTGGGGGGTGCATACATTGATTGATTTCATGGAGGAGTTCTGTGACACATGTTAGTTTGGAATTAGACCACCATTGACAAAAAGAAACTATAAAAAATGGAGTGCTTTAGTCATTGATCATCTAAGAAGTGAGCATAAGAAAGTATTTCCTTATTTCTATTCCAATGAACTGATCTCCAACACTAAAATATAGCCACCTCTTTACAGACTCTAGGATATTATTATCCTAAATATGAGTTTTGATACTAAGCATGTCATTAACAAGCTCACTTACCTGCATGATATTTGGATGGCTCTTTGGAAAAAATATGGAGATCCCACATTTCCTTCTTTTCTAGATGACATTCTATCTTTTGTGGCTTCAATCATGGTTCCTCTAACTCTAGAAGAGATCCCATCTATTGATAATCCTATTGCTCCTACTAATCTAGTTCTAGCCACAGATGCTTCAGATTCAGTGCAACAAGAAATTCCATGTCTTCCTACTTCAGCTTCATGGGATGACTTCCTTCCATACATTACAAGGTTGTTCATAGTGTCTCACATTGAAGATGTGGGAGACATTATTGATGACATTTGTCTTCTTTTTGAGGTGGATACTTCATCCTTTTTTGTAGTGATAGATTCATGTACTTTAGCACTATAGGGTACACATGATCTTCTAGGTGATGACTTCTTATTAGACATTTTAGCTCTGTTCTTGGAGTTACACATGGTAGATTTGGAAGACTTCTTCAATGATCTACCACTTCTCTTTATTGAGGCCGATCCTTCTAAAGTTTCTGCTAGGGCTCACTCTAACCCTCATGTCCATTTTCTACATGATCAGTCTTTATGGGTTGATGTGATTGTGGATACTTGTGTACATAATCTACAATAGATCTTTTTATAAGTTGAGAAGATTATTGATTCTTTGAGATAGGTTCTTAAGCTAGTTGAACAGGTCTCAACAACACCAGTCATCATAGAGATTCCTTCTCCATATAAGGGATGCATCTCCTTTGTACCCTTGCCATTGTTTCTTCCAAAGAAGAGGAACATTATCCTATGGTCATGGATGAGCTTCTACATTGGAGCATTTCTCACTAGTCAACATACTACTTTTTGGGATCGTCTTCTTCTTCCCATTTTTTGGGAGGGACTTTTTCCTCTTTAGGGTTTTTTCCTTCTCCATTTTTCTCTTTTATATATTGGATGTATGTCATAATGGGGGGATCTTGATCACTCCATCTATCCATGCATCCATTTTCATCTCTCTTTTTGGGAGAGGGTTTTTTCCACGTGGTTTTCCCTCTTTCCCCACTTTATGATAGATTTGAATTTGCATTTGCATATCATTATGTACATGGGTACCTAACATGGCCTAGTAGCTAGGACCCATCTTACATTCATCCAAGTATTTGTAAGCCTAAGGGAATTCTCCTAAGTTTTACTTAAGGGGGGGTGTTGGTGTAAATAAGTATTTACTATTTATACTTACTTAAGTTTACTTACATTAATGCATATATTTCATTATTATTTATTAGTCACCTAGGAGTATGTGCACTCTTGTGAGTTGTCATGTTGACAACACAAGGATTTGTACCTCTTTTAAGCACGTGTTCTCTACAACATGGGAGATAGCACACTAATTTAGCACATGGTTCTACAACCTTCTAATACTTATCCACACATCTAGAATGTTGGATAAGGCTTGTGCTTAGTTGTCAATGCTTATCTTATCTCTTGGTTGTTTCTAGAGATATTTTAGATGCTTCTTGAGAGGCCTTTAAATATAGGCACTCCTAGTGTGTATGAACATGCTTATATGCATTATATGCTTGAGATAATATACTCTCATATTGATCATACTCTTTGGTGTATTGAGGGCTTGTGTTTGTGTTCCTTGATCTTGGGTGAATCTTGCCTTAAGGCAAATTCTTACACAAAGGATAGAGGATACAACATTGATACATCAGATCATAAAGAATCAACTAGAGATTGGATTGGGGTGATTTGTTATTAGGAAAGAAAGTGCCAACTACAAGATCTATGTTGAGACATTTTGACAAGCAATTTGAGTTAAATCTCCTAAGCTAAGTGGTCCCAACAAGCCTTATCAAATCCTTTAACAGGATGACATTCCAAGTGATTTTTCAAAAGTCCTTTAACCAAACAAACTTCTAATGGGGTGTTCAAGTCCTTTAACAATGTGGGACTTAATATTCTTTGAAAGCCTTTAATAAGGAAGGGCTTTCATGGGAAGATCATGTTTCATGGTCAAACCATTATAACCTTAACTAGCTACACTTTAGTACTTTAGTCATGAAGATTTGTGGGTGTCATCCCCACCCCAATCTTACCTTTTCATTTGGAGGGTTTATAGGTAATAATATATGGTTTTAAGTGTGTGTATGTGTGTGTTTAATTTCTTATATCTTTTAGATATATTTGATTTACATGTTATTTGAATATGTTAATGCATGTGATGGATGAATGGTGAAATTTTTATGCGTCCAAGTTAAAAATACTGATTCACCTCCCCCCACCCCACTTAGAATTTTACCTTTCTCACTTGTAATTCCAATAATTGGTATCAAAGCCATGTTCTTAGAAGGAGAAGCTTTGCAGCTTAGAGGAAAGATCTTGAAATGGAAGTCTATAAATTGGGAAGGACCATTGAGAACCAATAGATTGAGATACATCTTATACTGCATCAACTAAATGAAGCCAAAGATGCCTTGAAGATTTCCTTGAAGAGAAATAAAGAGATTGCAATAGAAAAAAATGACACACAATACAAAGAGATTGACACCACAAATCTATTTGTAGATGGTAACTCCAGTGAACTTGATACAACAAATGTAGATCTAATGGAGAAGAATAGAGCACAAGCTAAAGAAATCACAAATCTCAAGTTGGAGCAAGAAACACAAGATATATTTCTATGTGAGGTGACCAAACAAAAGAAGAAAGCCATGGAAGACAAGGCCATGGTTGAAGAAGACAAAATAATTTTTGCAAACTTATTAGAGGAGAAGTCAATAGAGCTATCTAGGATCTCAAACATCCAATTGGGTACCTTGATCCAAATGATGAATTCTCACCATGAGTTGAATGCCAAGGAAATTGAGATAACTACATTGAAGCCATAGAATGAACAACCATAAAATGACCTAAAAAGAGAAAAGGAGTTTGCTAAAAGTTTCAACAAGACAAATGAAGCCATCAAGTACTTTGAGCAATTATTGAAATGTCCTAGATCCAACAAAGATACATTAGGATTGGGCAACACAAGCACTGAAGAAGGAGAATCTATGAGGCCTCACTTGATCCACCATAGTATAAATGACCTAATTTCATTATAGTACTTTTAATTTGATGTTTTGAAATACATTCCAGACTATAGGGTTATGTCATTTTAGTATCAACCTTTTGATGATTCACACTTATTAGAACCTAGTTGATATATTTAATGATTTCATTTTTTGTTCTAAATTATTTCAATTTCTTTAATAGAAACTAAATTGTATAAATGCTTCAATGTCAAATTGTAATGTTTGAATGGAAATTAGTGCCCAGGGATGGATTTAGATATGGAATGACCCTAACTCACATACCTTGTAACATAATAGTCAAGAATATAATTTTTCATCACTATAGGTTACGAGGTTGTTCAGAATGTTAATCTGATCATGTTATATAAGGATCCATGTTGATATGCAAGAATTGGTATTTTAATGTTTTTATTGTTTTATAGGAGAATGATTAGAAAAGGGAAAGTTAATTTTAAATGATGAAATATGGAAGCCTAATGTTGAATGTGAAAGTGATTTGTTGCACTTATTTATATATTGCTTATATGAATTTCTTGGACTGCTGATATTTGAGTTTAGTGTGCAAGAAATTGACCATGGCATTTAATAAGGGACCAAGGCTCAAACCCATGTGAATATGACATAACTAAGGTTGAATCAGTGGAAAGGATTCAAACCTCATTATAATGTATTTTTTTTTGTAAACATGAATTGTTTGTGTGTGTAGTGGTTTAGTTCATGTATTATTGGAAACAAGTCACTTTTAATATAATGTGTTGTTCAGTGTGTGTCACTTGAAACTTGTGTTGTTCATGTGGAGATGACATGTCATTTAGAGTTTTGGGAAATGTAACCTAACCTAAGCATAACCCCAACATAGTACACAAGTTAATCTCATATTGAAAAGTGTTAGGATAAGTCCTTATCCATTGAAGTTTGAATTAGAACTTTCCATTAACTTTTGGGGATCAAAATGTGATCCTAAGGGTTTACCATGGTGAAAAATAAGTGCCCACATCATAATAGTATGGGTTGGGGCTCTAAATCTAACCTTTAGTATGCCTAGATGACCTTGGGAACCCTCCAAACAAGTCACTTTTGAAGAAATTTGAAAATTGGAGTGTCACATGGCTTCTTCAACTCTATTAGTTAGCCAAGGCTACACTCTTAGAAGGAGACAAGGGTGAAAGAAAAGGTAGAACATGTTATGACCATTTTTAGATAGTTGGGGTCTTGGGATCCTTTAAGGAGGATTGTGGATGAAATTAGTGGGTTGTCTAAACACTTTCTAACTTTAGAGACTCTTAAGGTTTGTAAGTTTGGAAGGGAGCTCTTCTAAAACCATTCATTAAAATTTGGAAAAGGATTCAAGGTTGGTTTCTTCTTGCCCATGTATTATGTTTCTTCAAAACTTGCATAATGGTTTTGCATTCATGAGCATGTAGGGGTGTGATTTCATATTGTGAGTAGATTAGATGGAATTATATTGTGATGTAGTATTCACAAAATGTTGAATAATGTTCTTACCATGTAGTTAGTCTATTTCCAATGAAATTGAATCTTGGTATTGCATTCATGAGTATGTAGGTAAGGAGAGTGTCATTGTGAGAAGGAATATGTGATCTCTTTTCATAGCTTGTGGTGTTGTATTTTTTTGTGATGAGCATGGAGTTTGGGTTTTCATTGTCCTATTGTTTTTTGAGTTTGCATGATTTGTACATGAGTATTGTTATGGGTGTGAGGACTTCACTCACCCTTCGGGAAGGGAAGAAAAGTCCAAGGTGAAGGGCATAGTTGGGCTTGAAAATGTATTGAGAACCTTGGAGTATGGGCTCCATTGTATGCCATAATCAATCATATCTTGCTGGGGGTGATAGGAGAAGTATGGTGTGGAGAGGAAGTTTTGTGGAGTATGGATTTCCAAGGATGCTACAGCTTATGGTAGTGTGTTTGGAGGATGAATTTTGAAAGCCTTGAAAGGGCATGAAATTTATTTATTTATCATAGCCCAGAGAGGCCATACAATTTGTTGGTTCATGATAACCCTGAAGGGGCATGCATTTTTTTTATTGCAGATATAGTTTGATATGGAAAGTCTCCATTTTAAAGGACACCTTTACCCTATGTTTTTGGTTCCATATAAATCTAATATATAAAGTTTTATTTATCAAATATATAAATCTAATTATACGTTTTTGAAATATTATAAATTTTTAATAGTATATAGTATTAAACTTAAAGTTATAATACTATTATTACATAATAATAAATTTAAGTAACAAATAAAAACTTGTTATTAAATTTTTTTTAATTTAAATTATTTCTAAAGAGTGCACCCTTTATATAAATTTAAAAAATTATTTCTAATTAAAATAAAATCAACCAAATTTTAGATGATATTTTTTGAGTAAGTGAGCGAAAATAGATATAATGAGTGAGTGAGTGAAAACATAACAATATTTATTTAAATGTAATATAGAAAATTAATAAGTGTATTCAACTAAACAATTTAATAGTTAAAATCTTGATAAGATTAATAATTATGAAATATTTCCATTACAATTAATTTTATTTCCTCTTCAATTAAATTGTTAATAGAAATTTTTATATTTTAAATATAATTTTTCTTATATTTCAGATTCTATATCTTTTTAAAATTTAAACTTCATTTAGATATATTTAATTTTAAAATTGAATTAAATTTATAAATATGGTATTTCTTACAAAAAAAAATATTATTATTTGTGCATCCCTTTATTATTTATTAAAACTAAAATAATAGTTGATTATCTTTTTTTTATTTAAAAATATATTTATTCAATTATTTTTTAAATATGAAATTATTTTTTATATTTTTTATATGAAACTAAGTACATATATCCAAATATTATTTTATTTTAAAAATATAATAATAAAAATTGAATTATTAAAACACATAGGATGGATGTAAAAATAAAAGTTAAAGTCCACAAACAAAATTTACTTATTGTCCGGAAATGACAACATACTCTCACGTAGTGCATAAATGAAAGGACACATCATTCGGGCAGGGGGCAAGAGTCGACACAGTTTTCTATGGTGCAAATATGTTGCACCGTAACCAGTGCCAAGTTGAACGGCATTAGGGCACTGCTCATTTTGAGGCACCTCCTATCCAAGAAATCTCCTTTCACCTCAATCAAGGCACTTCCTCTTGGTCATGGGTCTTTTTTTATGTGTAGACTTTGGGATCCGTAGATATGGACCATGCCATGTCGACTTGGTATGAGTGAAAAGTCATTAAGCAAGCTATTTTTTGAAACATTCTTTTAAGCGCCTTCACCTAGGCATCCAAAGATGGGCTGTCCAAGGAGACACATCCCATCCTAATTTCCTACATGTGCCACCTAAACTCTCCCTCATCTAGCAATTTATGATGGAAGTTGGTGTGACGTGTTTAAAAGGTAAGGGAGAGAAGAGCTTAGGATAGAAAGTTAGTGAGTAGTGTGATAGGATATGTTGGTTACTTATTTATGTTGAATAGGATAAAGGGGATTGGTAGTTATTAGGATTATGTTAGTTTATCTATTGAATGTTAATAATATTTTTTTATGTAGTAGATAAAAGCATATAAAGGTGGAGAGAGAGTTAAATTAGTATTAGGGTTGGTAGATTTTAGGAAGACCAATAAGGTTTTTTATAGAAAAAATGATAATTAATTCTATAAATGAGATAAATTAATAAAAGAGGCAATACTAATTATAATCATTGTAATATATATATAATCATGTTAGGAATAAATGTTCTATTAATGATCTTTAAATTGCTAAAATTTATGAACCCAACATCTAAGAGGAAGAAAAATATATAGGATATGTTGAGTGGCATACAAGAACTGATATTTTTAGTGCCATGATGTTTTAGGGCACTGTAATTATCTATTTAATTTTTGGGGAGGGTAGTTAGAGTGTTTGGCATATGGTTAAAGTACGCAGATTAGAGAACTAGTAATTGGTACTACACTGGTGTGAAGTATACCAAAAAGAGTTATTAAATTAATAGTAGTTGTTATTAGCTAATAATATAAATAAATATAAATAGCATAGAATTGACATGGTAATGAAGTGAGTCAAGGTTACTTTGTAAATGTTAAGAAACATCTATCTATCTATCTATATATATATATACATACATACATATATACACATACATACATATATATACATACATATATATACATATATACATATATACATATACATATATATATACATATATATGTATATATATGTATATGTAGATATATATGTATATATATATGTATATGTATATATCTATACATATATATATGTATATATATATACATATACATATACATATATATATATATATATATATATACATATACATATAAATATATACATATACATATATACATATATATACATATGTATATGTATATGTATATGTATATGTATATGTATATATATACGTATATATACGTATATATATATACATATACATATACATATATATATACATATACATATACATATACATATACATATACATATACATATACATATACATATACATATACATATACATATACATATACATATACATATACATATACATATATATATTATATATATATATATATATATATATATATATATATAGATAGATAGATAGATAGATAGATAGATAGATAGATAGATAGATAGTAATCGAAATGTTTAGACCAAATATGCAATTTCAATGATGATAGAGAATTGGTGCATTACATTTATTTTCTCAGCATCTGCTTATGAGTTAGGATGCAAAATCATAATGATAATGTCATCTAGTTCTTATGTTTAACTAAAATGTTAACAAAGGTAAGGTTTGTGGAATCTTATGTAAAAATAAAATAAAATAGTAATGAACCTCCTACAGTGTCACCAACTTGGACTATATTCTAAATCATCTACTTCATGGAATACTATTAATCTACCAATGATACCTTAGACAGAGTTGAAAGGTTAATGTCCCCTAGAAGTTTGGGAAACATTCTACTCTATACTAAATCAACGAACTCAATGGATCACCTTCAACTCAATGATTGATGGATGTAATACCCTAATGTTCTTAATTGCAACTCAAAAACCATGAGCATATATATGTCAAGACACCTTGTAGTTAGATAGATTATTCGATTGTATAAGTTACTTTTCAATAATAAGAATTCAAAACAAAAAAAAAAAATAGTTTTGTTTGCCTCATAAGATCTGGGCATGATAGAATCATCCAAAGCTGCTAAGGAAAGAAACAACAAAGGTAAGAATTCCAAACCCACTTCTTGTAATTGTGGAAAGAAAGGGCATACTACTAATGTGTGTAAGAGCAAGAATACAAATCAAAATGTCAAGCCTAAGAACATGGTCCACTATCATAAGTACAATAAAAAAGGTCATCAAGGACATGAATGTAGAACTAGAACCATGGATGCACCAAAATTTGAAGGATATTGATAAAACTATCAGAATTATGGACATAGAGCCTTTGAATACAAACCCAAGTCAACATGGTCATCAAATAAGCCAAAAAAGGTAAGAAGCTATTGAAATTCTTATAATTTGGATTACAATACAAGATATAGCTATCACTATTGTCAAGAATATGAACATGTAGCTAAGAATTGCATTAGGACTCACTTCAGGGGTAACTACAAAAGGTGGTTGAGTCAAACCACATGCTATAGATGTTTGAAGACTGGTCATATTAGCAAGCATTGCCCAACTAGGTTGAAGGCACAAAGTTGTGAATTTGATAAAGGTAAAGGCAAGGAGAAGTTGAATACATAGGGAATGAAATGAATAAGACATGGAAGAAGAAAGATGGTTGTAGTGCATCAAATGGAGAAGGGATCACTTCACCTAATGGGTCAAGTAGTCACACCTCATCAAACTAAGCAAACAAGAGGTATGTGGGACTAATATTGAAAATATTACATCATACATTAGTTCCAAAAGAATTTAGTACTGAAGGGACTACATTAGCATGGATGAAGATGCAAGATGTTGTTGAAACTTCAAGATTAAACCATTAAGTTTTCATGTTGTTTCAAAGCATGAAAAGTTTTCAATTAATGTCGACTAGAAATACTAGTTAGTGTCAAGCTACAAGGCTAGCTAGCTAATTTTGAGTCTATACTAGCTACTGAGTGATGGTAATACCTATAGATGTTGACTGAATTTGAAATCTTGTTGATGCTAAGTTTATAGTTGTACAAGCACTGAGCATTAATTGCAAGGTTTTTGAAGAGTATATGGTCATTTTTCACTCATTTCTCATCATTTCAAATTCAAGAAAGAGCTAAAGGTGTAAAAGGTGCTTTAGAAGTTTATTTGAAGTGACTAAAATGATCTCAGTGATGATTTCACTCCCGTTCTTCAAATTTCAAAGGTATTTATTCACAATAAAAGCTACGTAGTTTTCATTTGTAGAAACTCGAGTCTGTCATAATGGCATCAAGCTCAAGAAATGTAGAAGGAAAAAAGGTCTTGAATGTACTGTTAGTTAGCAAAGAGGAAAAACAACTAGATTTTAAGGAAATTCTGGATGTTTCACATAAATAAGATCCCTCAGGTTCACTATCTAATATTCCCTTGAAAGTGATCATGGTCCAAGATGTTAAAAAATGTTATAAATGCAAGATAGGTGGAATAGGTGATATGGAAATAAGGGAGGCATTTGACAAATTGTGTGAAAATGGTGTGTTAAAAGAAGAGTTCAAAATCATTGAAAGGAAGGGTTTGATGTGTGCCCTAGAATTTCCCACTATTTTCAAAACTAACTAGATAAGAATTGTGTTAAACAAAATTCATGATGGATCCCTATGGCTAGAAGGAGGACCAATAATGATTTCAAAAATAATAATCCACCGGGTGAATATTTTTCCAACCCTAGATTGGCCAAAAACTTTGTGAAGTGACTATAAAGAAGCAATAGAGAAGAACATAGGACCTAAGTGGAATAAATGTAGAATGACAATAGAAACCATCATAGATCCACTAATAAACTTTGTAGTAAGGGTTATTTCTCATAAGTTTTATTAATCTAGCATATTGAATAGTGTGCCCTACATTGCAGTCGAGAAAAATAAGAGTGCTTAGTGCAAATTTTGATCAATTCTAATCTGCATATTTTTCTATGTATAGAACACATTTCCATATTTTGGTAAAATAGGACAATAGCTTCTTAGATAAATTAATACATTGAAAAAATGGGCGAGAATTTTGAAACTATCATGACAAGCTATTTTGAGGATTTTAAGAAGTCTATGAAGCAAAGTATGAGAATATCTATTTCCTTAGTTGAATAGTATTACAATGACATATGTTTTCTTTTTTATATTGATTTCACATATGTATAGGCTTCTATACCTAGGGTAATATGGCTAAGACCCTTAAGTTATGAGATTACTGTTGATGAAACCTCAACTACCATTATTGTACTTCATGTTGAGGAAGTTGTTAAAATAGCCAAAATATTTGGAAATTATGATGTGATGAAGTCCAAGGTGGAAATGGAGTTTAAGATTGACTTCACAATAAAAAGGAAAGATAAACTGGTGAAGAAACTTAGGGAAAAATTTGGTGAAGGTGTTGAAGAAGAAGAAGAGGAAGGTGATGAAGAGGTTGAAGAGGAAGAACAAGAACAAACTAAAGAACCTCTTGCATTAACAAAAAGCATGGGTGAGGAAAATGAAGAAGAAGAGGGTTCCAAGGAAGAGGAAGCCAAGGAACCACCAATACATACCAAGCCTAAAAAGAGAAAAGCTAAGGCACAACCTATGGTCAAAGCTAAGAAGGTTGTAAAACCTAGTCTAGCAAAGCCAACAACACTAGCCACCAGCGAAAGAACTAGAGCTAGTACTCAAAAGGCCAAAGAGAAAACAAAAAAAATAGAACAAGGTGGTCAAGAGTAGAAGAAAAAGAGAAGGAAATACATCACTTGGCCTAACTTAGATGAATACAAAACCAAGTCAGATGATCAAAGATAATTCAAAGTGGTAAGTCATAAACCACTTTCTAATCTCAAAAATATGTGTGAAAATATCAGAAATAATGTTGATTTTTCTAGTCTTAAGAATGTAAATTTTGTTAATTTGGAAAAAGAGGAGAAAAATATAGTAGAAGAATACCTATACACAATTATGTCCAAATTTAAGAATATGCCATTAGAAATTTCCAATTCAGTACCCAAGGCATTGTATGATTTAGTTGAGCAAAAATGACACTATTGTTTAAATTTGGAAAAGTAAATAAGGGAGACTACTTCGGCCCAAGTCATGCTAGAACTAATGAAAGGGAAATTGATAAGGAAAATAAGAAATATGGTGGAATATTCATACCAAAATATAGAGCCTTTATCATTCTCCAAAATGACATTGTAGATGTTTTGAAGAAATCCACTCAAATCTGGAAATTAATTTATGAATTTACAACTATAAAGAAAGGAGACAAGGACCCCTTTAAGGGTAAAGATGATGATAAAGAAGATGATGACAAAGAAGATAGCAAGGAAGAGAAAAACACAAAGGAGACTGAGAAGATGGACACTGATATGGCAATAGCTAACTAGTAGCATGAGGAATAGAGTGTGCAAGATACACAAATTTCAAGTGCTAATCCTCCTCATGACACATGTACACCTATAGAGACTATAATTTTTATGGATGTCTTTGGCGCATCAACTCAAAACATCAATCCATTAACTATATAAGATTTGAAAAAGATCTTAGACCAATCTACACTACAAGCTCAACTTTGTACAAATCCAATTTTGATTACTATAGAAGAACTTCACAAGGCAGTAATAGGGGTTACAAGGGATAAGGTGAATACACAAGAAACACCTTCTACCATCCCTACTATTACTAGTGATCAACCTTTGATTCCAAAAAATACATCAAGTAAGGTTGACACAAATGTTAAAGATGACATAGTTGAGTAGGGGCAAACTACCACAGAAGAGGAAAAGGAGACAACAATAGAGAAAATAAGATAGATAGATACATCTATACCTACAACATAGACACAAGGTAAAACTAAAGTCATTTTCATAGATTAGGATAAATCTAAAGAAGGTGAACAAAGAAACAAGGTAAATGAGTAGGAGGCTATTCAAGCATTGGTAACTTTACCAACATCTATAAGGACCACACTCATACCCTATTGTAAATTGTAAGGAATGCATGTGATTAGGAGTTAAATTAGGTCATGATTGACATTTTCATTACTTAGAATGATTTATGAGACTCTGTTATGGATGAATATAGATTTTGAATATTATATGTTTAATATCCTATTCAATAACATGAGATTGATGAGATAAGACCACATGAAATGAGACTCATTATGTTAAATCTGGGAACTTGGTATCAGAATTCAAGGTATGATCTACTAGAAAATTACAAAAGAGGAATTAACATTTATTCTTGTGAGAATCAACAAGGAATGTAGATTATAATGACAACAAATCACAAAGGTTATATTCGAGGACTAGTTCCAAACCATGATGACATATTTACAAAAGTATTCTAATGACATGAGAAATTGACCCTAGGGGCACATGCCTCATAATGTGATAAAAGGATACTAGTTAACATGCATATTAATGATTTTCACTTATGACATATTTCAAAATCCATTTAATTGTTTTAATGATTCCATAAATATGACTTCAGTGTTTCATTGTTATGATAGAAATGATTGTGATGATATTTATAATGTTAATTTGGTTATGTTAAGTTAAGATAAATTCCAATACATGTATTTTGATATTTCAATGTTTGAATACTTATGGAAATGATTAGAAAGGGAAAACAATTTTTTATGTTAATGTGATAATGGATTATTCTACACCTATATACATGTACTTCTATACTATTTTCATTGGACTACTGACATTTAAGTTGAGTGTGCAGGAAAAGTTAAACAATAAAAATTATTTGGGGAAACAAGGTTCAAACCTATGTGAACATGGTAAAGCCAACGTGAATCTTTGGAAGATTCAAAACCTCATTGTATTGTGTTTATTTCATAATGTGATTGTGCATGGGTGTAATAAATTTAGAAATCATAAATGACATTTGTTGTGTAAAAGAACATGTCATATAGGGCTTTTAGGCATGAAGTCAATTCACCTAAATCTAATTCCCATTATGAGTTCAAGTGAACCCACTTGGGATAGTGTTAGGATGAGTCACTTAAATGATGGAATTCAAATTCAATTGTGATAGGAACTTTAGAGGACCTAAAAGTGGTTCCCAAGTGTTATTTTTGTAAAATAAGTCACCCATATGGTATTAGTATAGGTTGGGGGTCTAAATATAACCATGAGTTGGTCTAGGGGATTTAGGAGACTCTCTAAACTAGTCATTTTCAAGCCAATTCGAAAATCAAAGTGTCACATGACTTCTTTCCTCACCCCTCCACTTGGTTATGTTCCTATTGGTAGAAAGGAACAAGGGGGTATGAAGGATAGGTGGGAATGAAAGTGGAGGTCTTTTTAGGGATCTTGTGCCAAACTAATTGTTGTTCATCCACTCTCTAAGATTAGAGATAGTTAGGTTTTTGGAGGGAGCTTAAGGGAGCTCTACTACAACTATCATTACCCTAGCTTGGACTTGAGTATGGCAAAGTAAATCTATAAGTATGGAGGACTTTTAAATGGAGCATGCATTGTATTGTGAATCTTGCATTGTGGATATGACATTGTGTTGTGGAAATGTGAATGTGCTATGCGTTCTCAAAGATTTTCCTTGGTTTTTTTTTTTCTTCTTGATTTTCTTGTTTGAATGTGAGTGTTGGATGTTTTCATGGGTGTGAAATCTTCACTCACCCTTGGGAGGGAAGAGAAGACTTGGGTGAAGGGGTTAGTTGGGCTCAACATTGTACTTGAGAAAATCTATGTCATAGTGAAGAGATTTTTTCTGTTCATGGAGTATGGACTCCACTGAATCCATATGCCTTTTTATAGTTACAAGGATCTATTTTGATAGCCTTGAAGAGGCATTTTTATTATGGGAAGTATAGGTGTATTGATGTGATGAGGAGGATCTATTTTGATAACCTTGAAGAGGCATATTGCAAGTTGAAAATGAATATTTGTATATGGATATGGTATTCCGATCCTTGGAGAGTTCACCTTCACCCATTGCTTCATGATTCCAATATTGAATCATCATGTCAAGCCTTGGAGGGATTGTAAATCTAGTGTGGTATTGTATTGCATGCATTGTAAAATGTCTGACTGAAACCTTTTTTGTTCACTATTTCCCCTACTCGGTGGGTGGCTTCATAGAATCCTAGGATGGGAGATGAGGCTTCATGGTTCTTGTGTACATTTGTTTGAAGGTGTTGTGCTATTTGGTTCCATGAAGATATGATGGTATTTCCCATTTCATTGTTGAATAAGCAAAAGATATGCCATTATGTAATGCATTGGAAGGATGAAGTCCTCCTCCATGCTATGAGCATTGTATTTGCAAAGTTAAAACCATATGTGGTTGTTGTGTGCGATGCACCCTCCCATGTCTTTAAACATTTTATTGGTAAAGACAAAGTTTTCATTTGCTGCCTTGTGTATTATTCTACAAATAAGCTCTCTAGATTTTATGTACATCACTGTGAGGAATTGTCGCATGAGGAAGTAAAGAGGTTTTAGATATACCTTATGTTTTTGTTGAAAGACTTAATGTTATGTATTAGATGAAAGAAAAAGGAAGATAGTAATCATTGATCATAGAGAAACTCATTCCAAGGATAGTCTATTAATTTCGTTACTCAAGAAATGAACCTTGCATTATTTGTAACATGTTCATTGAAAGATCATGAAAAAATACAATAGAATGCATTTCAAAGAGATTGTCCATGATATGAAGTTTCATCATGCATTAGAAGAATAAAAAAATGGGTCAAATGAAGAAGTTTTCATTAAGCACTAGTTTATCAAATAATGTTATTGGAAGTGCAATTATTCATGGAAAGATTAGTCTGTTAGTTTCAAGTTTGATGCATTTCATGCATTAAGTTCATTGTTCAAATATTATGAGTAAATTCATTAATCTAGAACTATATGTTGTAACGTTAAAATAAGCATCATAACTAAATAGAGAAGAATTGATCAAAAAATTACGTAGGCATAATCTACCAAGAGAAACAAGCCTATTGATGGACTCTTCACTTGCTGGAACATTTATGGAGAGTTAAAATAATCCACTCCCCAGAAAAAAGATATAGACCAATAAAATATTCACAAACAATATTCCCTAGAATATTTTTCTTTCAAATTCAAATAAAAAAATAAAAATAAATAATAACAATATATTAATAGTAAACTTATACCCCTTCCCATATTACTTGACCACTATAAAAAAAAAATTGAAAAAAATTAAATAGAGTGCATGCTCATGTCACATTGTGTCCTTGGAAGGACTTGCAAATATGTATGTAAAAGAAAAAAAATGCATTATAAAATTTTACATTTACAAAACTTTATTGAAGTTAATAGGAGAGAAGGGGATCACGTGATCTCCTTTTCTCCCCTCTTTCACCCCCCCTAGGTGCCATAAAGGGGGAACCTTTTTGGATAGTCATTCCTCCTTTAATGCCTCTCACGTGACAAGGGGGGATGCATAGGAAACAAGGTAGGTTTCTTGGTTTTAAACAAAAATAGTAATAATATGAATTCATTTCTCTTACCCACCTCTCCCTTAACCCTAGGAACTTCCATGTACTACCCAAGGACATGGGTCAGTCCCCCTCCTCCCTCTCACATGTGTATGGAAAGAACCTTCCTTGGGATGTGGAAGGTAGTGATAAAATGCTAGTAAAGGAATTAATAGGGGTAGTTGGATGGTGCATGGAGTGAAGGGAAAGGAGAGAACATGGTTTAAGGTATGCATAGGGTATATAAGAAGAATTGGGAAGGAGGTATTGAGCACACAAGTTAGGGAATAGTTCACAAGGATGGACTTAAAACATAGTAAAGTTAAAAGGATTTTCTTATAGGTAAGTTAGGGTGTTAATAATTAGTGAGTAGTTAAGATTTAAGAGTAGTTTAAATTGAGTAGTAAGGAAGTGAAGGTGATTAGTTTAGTAGTTAAATAATTCAATTTAGTAGTGTTTAATTATGTAATATGAACTAGTTAAAAATTAGTATGTCACTAGTTAGTAATTATTAATATGATAAGATATGTTTGTACATGATATAGAAAAGTAGTTAGGGTGCCATAAAAGTATAGTCTTCTTAGGATGGTATGGTTATAGAAGAAAAAAAGAATTTAATAGTAATACAATAAATAAATAAAAAATCTTGTTAATAGAATAAATTATTAGAATGTATGATGTCTTTCTAGGTATTAAGCAACATCGTAGATGCAAGAAAATACATAGGTGTTATGTTATAGATAGGAATGATAATCGGCATACTAACTATCTATACTAAAGTTGCCATGATATAAATAGTAGTTCCATATTTATTTCTATTACCTTGTCTGCATATGGGTTTGATATGTATAAGATATGGAACTAAATGATAATTCATTTGACTCACCATCATTTTGCATGATTAACCATGTAAGTATGAAGGTGTAATTGTCTTTAAAATACATATCACCATAACTAGATATTTGACAAAATGGATAGTGATTTTGTTGAATCAAATCATTTAGTATCCCAATATGATGATAAACTTGACATCAAACTAAATGAACCATGCCACAACCCACTAAATGGATATGCATATCAAATGATTACACGTTTATATGTGAGATAGATGCAAAGGGCTCCTTCCATATATTTTCATATATAAGCCAAGTATCTTTAGCAAAAACTACCTCCATATCTAACCACAACTTGTAAATAAATTGTGTGTCATAACATTTGGGTGATCAAGGTTGCATGCCTTGGGAATTGGTGTTTTAATAACTATGACTGTAGTCATGACTAGGATATGGTTGGCCTTGTAGAAATATGTAGGAAAATAAAAATTATATTTTGGGACTAAGTTGTTATTTATGTTAAAGGTCTCATGCACTAGTAGTCAAGTGCCCTCTACCCAGGGTTAACTTTCAAAAAAAAAAATTGTAGTTGTGTTTTTGCCTTGTAATTTTGGCCAAGACATTCTGGTCTCAGAGCCTAGGTTTCACAACACTGGACATTAGTGGGTCCATAAATGAATACACAATTTGAATGTTACCTTAAGAAAAGTGAAACCTCTATGAACTCATCTTTCTAGATCATGGACCATATCAATATGTCAAGTGAAGACCTAACAAATTAGAACTAGGTGATCTTAAATGATCTTGTAGTAATGAGACCAAGATACGACAGTTCTACTAGAATTTTTTAGATGTGGAACAGTATACAAATAAGTAGTTAAATGCAGAAAAAAGAGAAGAAACCCATTAGAAATACATAACATTAAATCTAATGTGGTTCACCTACATCCATCTACACAGTTGTCCAACCTTTACTATTATCTAGTGATTATGATGCAAATCCTTACAGCTCAATGCCCCCACAAGAACAATCTATCTCATTATACATTTCATTTTCACACAATCCCTAACTCTAATTAGTCACCACAAACTAACAAGTATAGTAAAAGGAAAAGTAATATTTTATTGCAAACGATAGTATTCTCTCTTAAGAAAATTTAACCATGATAAGTATATTTTCTTGTAGAGAAAAAGTAAGTTTTAAACCTTAATGAGTAATGTTATTAAGTCATAATGCTAAAATTTTGAAGCTTCAAAAGGGTGAAAATGTGAGTAAGTATAATTAGTGAAACTACAATCTATAAATAACATGATAATGAGGAAATATGTATAATACCTATTAGCTATAAGATCTAAATGAACCATGATCATGTCGCACATAAAGAAATCTTTGGGACATACCAAGAATTGATAAGATCTAGTGGATTTATAACTTAGTTTATACTTAAGTAAAAAAAATATATATATAAATTAAAAATAAAAAACAATAAAAAATAAAATAAAATAAAAATCATGAAATCTTCACTAACTGAGTTTGCCCCTTTAGATTGACACAATGCTCTAAATCAATATCGATAAGAATAAAAAATAGATGAAAACCCTAAGGTTGTGAATAGCTATGCTACTATTCAAATCTAGTGGAACAATGATCAAATATTATACATTAATGTGTTTTATGTTTTGACTATCATGACAGTGACTCTATATTATTGACAATGGAGGTCATACATAAAGATGGGTAGTAGGATATTTTCCTTATAATGAGATATTTTAAAGATAGTAGCCCTATAAGTACTCCCTTATGATACCTATTATGAATTTTATTTTTGTAAACCCATTCCTCAGGGGATTCATCATTACACCTTGAATGGTCCTTGTTAGGAAAGTGTGATGGATTAATAAAGAGGTATCTCTTTTTTTTTTTGTCCTTATAGTCATGACTCGCTAGTAACATATTTCAAGGTGCATAATAAAAACCTTGATCCCTTTTGTATAGTCAAAGAATTGTTAGTATAATTGGGGTAGAATCTCTACCTCTAGACAACCTTTAGTAGTTCTTGATATTGATAAACAAAAAGGTAAGAAACCATAGGCTATTGAAGAATGAGCTCCTAGACTCAACAACCCTATCAACAATAAGAGTTAGAGCATAAAGTTTCCTAGTGTGGGGAATGATTGAAAAATATAGGAAATATTTCTTCATATACCATTGAATTCTAATGTAGCTAAAAGACAACCTTTCTCTTCTTCCCATTAGTAAACCTTATTATGATTGCATCGCTCTTAACATTTTTGCATCACTATTACTCTCTATTTATTTTGTCAGATATGTGGAGCATTTATTTTATTGATTTCTTGTTATAATCCCAATGACTAGGGGACATCCTTTGTTTTAATTGGAAAATTTATCACTGTGATCATACTTGTATTGTTTTCTTTTAATTGGTCATTTTTGTATCTTGGGTTTAAGCTATATACCAAGAATTTTCTTGTGGAGATGTGTGTTGTACTTTGAGTTGTGAAATGACCATAACAAGAGGTATTCCTGATAAATTGTGTAGGAGATTGGGACACCATAAGATCATCTTGATTATAGGATATAAAGCTTTTAGAGAGGGTTCCTGGACACCATGCCTTTCTTATGTCATAAAACATAATCTCTTTTAAACAACAAAGAGTATAGGAATAGATTGTCCTTGACTTGCTTTGGTGTACACAAACACCACATTACAAACCTTAAGTAAGAGTTTTAAAGATCATAGAATATTTAATGAACATTTGAGTTGTTATGTTTAAGAAAGATGGTTATATCATTTCAACAATGGATAAGATGGTGACCTTATAGAAACTAGTAGACTAATCAAAGTAAGAGTAAGGAACTTGGGATAGTATCCATGCGTACAATTATTGGCCAAATATATAATAATTATGCCAAACAAAATATTGACAGAAAATAAACAATCCCATCAAGGAAAGATGTCCATTATCGGTAAGTTAAATATTGAACTAAAATCGTAAAATTTAGATAGTGTCAAGTAGAGAAAATAACTCACACCAATAAAGAATAACGTTAACATATGATAACTAATAGAGGATATATATTAACCCTTGAAATGGAAAATTAACATACTCAAGGAAATGTATATAGAAACAATAATTTCCAAGGAAATGGGCTTCAAACTAAGTGTAATTGAGTAGGAGAAAGAAGTTTGAGTAAATGGTACCATATGAGAAATAAGTAGGTTGATAGTACTACCCATTGGTAAATGGAACTGATCCCAATTAAACAAGAATGGGGAATCCAGAAATAAGAATTCAAAAACATGAATGACCTGATCAGACAAAACATGACCACATTATGTTAGGTTTAGCTTTGAATATATTATTAGTATCATTGTATTCTTAAACCCCAAGAGATCATGCAAACATTTGCAAGCCTTAATAACTTTAATACTAGGGAATGGTTATCAAAATGGGACATCGCATATAAGAATAAAAAGCTATCAAACAAGGAGGAAAAATCCTAAAATTAAGAGTAACTAAGTGAGAGGAAGGATATTAAGTGTACAAACTAAGGTGCAACAAAAGAGAAAATAGGTAGACAAGTACTATCAATCTATAATTGGTAATGACACTGATTAAACAAGTTGATAAAGGAAATAAGTGTTAGAAATACTAAGGTGGTGGGGGGGGGGGGGGGAGGTGAGGGAATTAGTTACCCAAGGTCCAAAATTGACTAATCAAACTTTTTCACTAATTGAAATGAACCCATTCAAACTACCATGCATCCAAGCTTAAACCTTCATCCTAGCAAGTTACTACAAATCAATATGCAGAAAAAAACACATGAAATCAACACATAATACAATGATTTATGTGGAAAACCAATTTGGGAAAACCACCAGTAATATGCTACCATCTTTCTCACCCTTCTAAAGTGATGCCCTATTAAAGGCTACAACACATTGTTAGATGTGACTTTGTTAAAGGATTTCAACACCCTATTAGGAGTGTGCCTGGTTAAAGGACCTTAGAACATTCAACTTGGAATGTCACCCTATTAAAGGATTTCTCAATGGTTGTTAGGCCAACCTAAGTCCATAGGATTTTTCCTCAACTAATACAACTGTAAGAGAGTAAAAATTAAGGACTTTTGACCTAATATAACTTACAACTCATCCTTGTAGATTTCAAATCAAAATTTAGCTCAAAAGTTTTCTTGGCTTTCTATCTCTATAGCTTTGACACATTTTCCTCCCTTCAAGCTTTGTCTTCTTGAGTCTTCTACTCATTGTGCCAATGCAAATTTCTCTCTGTGGTCACTTGATCAAATCAGAGTCTCTATGCTCTATTCTTTTCCACTTCACACTTCAAAAACATCACACACTTACCACACTCTGCTCCACACTGATTCTTTGACCTGCAACTTCTTAAGTAGAATTTTGGAATGCATTTTTCACTCAGTTCTTCCTACTGATAACTTGAATTGATTTTGAAAAGATACAATGTAGCTTTCCCTCCAATTTGTTTCTTCTAGAAAAAACATGTGAAATCCACCTATATTCACCTATAAATAGTTAACATAAAATTTTGTGACACCAGCTCATCCTCCTTATCTTCCACCCAGTTCAAAAAATTCAATGTAACAACCTTATCAGCTTAGATCTAGTGAATCTTTGACTTTTCAAATAATGTAGTAACTCAAAACTATTGAAATACTAGTGCTTGACACCTACTGAGTTACTTGGAATTTGAACACTACTTGAAACCCACTGTTGATTCACTTGGTATCAACTAAATTTACTAATGCTTGACACACTACTTTTTCTTTTCTTAGCACCTAAAGTTTGCTCAGCTCCAACTGATTGCTCAACACCTGAACACTTTTACTCAAGACACACTAGATTTTGCATTTTCTCGACACTAACTTAAAATTCTACTCGGCATGACCTAACTTTCTTGACAACCACTAATTAATTTAGTCAAGCTTTGCAAACATCCTTGTTACAACTTATTCTTCTAATGTTTCTAAGTGTGACCAACCTCTGTATCTTCATGTATGTTATCAATACATCATTTTACCAATGTCTTAACTGATCCTTATACTTCATTACAACATCATAAGTCAACCTTTCCCTTACGTTCTTTTGTTACCTCTTACTAATTAACTCCTACTTATTAATCAACTAAGTGATAGTACTTGGATCATACAAGTAATTGTCATTCTAGAAAATAGCAGGTTTAACATTAGTGACAAAACAATGATTGAAAACATTCTTTATCAACTTCATCATTCTTCAACAATGATATTTTCAATCATATTCCAACAATCTCCCTCTTTGACATTGATGGAAAACCAAACTAATTAACTCAACCAAGCTGATCAACCAAGTTACCATAATGTTGATATGTCAAAAAGAAAACTTGTTGTCATTTCATATCTCCCTCTTTGTAGCATATCTCCCTCTTGCTGATACAAACTATTTCCTTTGATCTATCATCCTAATTTCTTGTCTTTAGCTATTCCCTTTTTTCTACTATTTCCATTACTTTCTCTATTTATTTGATCATGTAGATTCACTATTTCTCCCTTTGAGTGATCAATTTATCCTATCTCTCCTATTGATCCTTTAGATCAAATTCTCTTTGCAATTTGATCAATACCATATCTCCCTCTGATCTTTTACTATTGACTAGGATCATTTTTTGCTATTTCTCCCTCTTTGACAATAATTCCAAAAATGTAGCATCTTTGATTATGCTGATATAGACTCTATATCTTTTAGTCTTCTCCCATTGCCACCATGGTTGTGATTGATTTGGAATTTCAACGCTTTAGTATCCTCTACATCAAATTTTAATAGTTCAATAATCAACATTTTTTTATGTAGGGCAATTCTGCTAGCTCAAATAGCCTAGGATAGGTGTTTTACCCCTAACTTACCTCTAAGGTACTTGAAATCATCTTTAGGTAGTGGTTTAGTAAAGATATCAAAAATTTGTTCCGTTGAGTGGATATATTCCATCTTCACTTGTTTGTCTTCCACTAGTTCTCTTACATAGTGATACTTGATTGCAATGTGCTTAGTTTTTACATGCATCATAGGATTCTTGGATACATTGATAGAATTTGTCTTTTCACAATAGAGTATCACTGGCTTAGTTATCTCCTCCTTCATTCCTTTAAATAAGTGCTTGATCCACACAATGTTGTACAATTGATGGCAACTGCTACATACTAAACTTTAGCTATGGATTGTGAGGTACATGTTTGTTTCTTGCTAGTCAAACTGACTAGTCTCTTTCCCAAGAAGAGTGCTCCTTCATTGATTCTTTTCCTATCATCAATGTTTCCTCCCCAATCTACATCAGTGTAGGCATTCAAATCAAACTTTTCACTCCTCATGTAGTATAAACCAAAGTCATCTATCCCTTTCAAATACTTCATTATTCTCTTTACTACCATAAGATGATTTTCTCTTGGATTAGCATAAAATCTTGCTACTATCCCAAAAACTAATGAAACTTTTGGTTTGATATGTACAACATACTACAACTTTCCAATCATTGACCTATACATTATCTAATTGACTTCAGCAGACTTATCATTCTTAGATAACTTCTGTCCTATTACCATTGGTTTGTTGATAGGTTTGGAATCCTCTAAACCAAATGTCTTGATTATCTCTTTGATATAATTTGATTGGGTCACAAATATATCATATTTTAGTTGATGTACTTGTAATCCAATAAGGAAATTTATTTCTCCAAACATTGACATTTCATATTCATGTTTCATTTTGTCAGCAAAATCTTTGCTTAGAACTTCTTTTCCTCCAAAAATTATATCATCCAAAAATATTTTTAATATTAGGATATCCTTACTTTATCCTAATTTGATGTACATGTTGTTGTTTTCATTGGTTCTTTCAAAGCCTATCTTCACCAAATATTTCTGAAGTCTCTCATACCAAGCTCTAGGAGCTTCCTTCAACCCATAGAGAGATTTGTGTAGCTTGAAAACTTTATCTTTGTTGTTCTCATCAACAAAACCCTCCAGTTGCTCTATGTAGACTTCTTCTTTTAGTATACCATTCATAAATGTAGACATTACATCCATTTGGTAGACTTTGAAACCTTTATAGGCAACATATGCAAGTAGAGTCCTAAATCCTTTCATTCTTGCAATTGGGACAAATGTTTCCCCATAATCCAATCCTTCTTCTTGTGCATATCCTTTGCAAACTAGTCTAGCCTTATTTCTTGTGATCTCACAATTTTCATCTAACTTGTTTTTGAATACCCACTTGGTTCCAATCACATTCTTATCTATTGGTCTTTGAACTAAAGTCCAAGTCTTGTTCTTCTCAATTTTCTCTATCTCTTCTTGCATTGCTTGGTACCAATCATCATCTTGTAGAGTATCATTTACTATCTTGGGTTTATTCTTGCTAAGAAGATAGGATTCACTCCTTAGTCTATTTCTTTTCATTGGTCTAGCCTCTTTGTCACCAATAATCTATTCTACAGAATAGTGCCTTCTCACATACTTTAATAGCCTAGGTTTAGTCCTTGTTTCTATATTTTCCCTTTTAGCATTAGAGTCGCTATGCAAATCTCTACTAGGAAACTCTTCATCTCTTTCATGTGTCCTAATTTTAGAAACAAAATGCACATTTTCTTCATTCTACAACTCAACATTTGAATGCAACTTGGCATTCACTAGCTATGACTCGAAAGATACTAAAATTTGTTACTAATTTTCAATTTGATTGGTAGTGTCTTCTTCATCAAACATTCCTTCATGGAAGTATACAAAAGATTTGTATTCTTCTAGTTTCTTGGTGGATTCATTATTTTGAACTTTTTCATACCCATCAAAATTTACATTCGCACTTTCCACAACTTTGTTAGTGTTAGAATTTAAACACTTTTAAGCTTTGCTTCTAGTGGAATAACCAAGAAATATGCCTTCATCACTTTTTGCATCAAATTTGTCATTCTTGGACTCTTTAACAATATAGAACTTACATCCAAACACTTTGAAATGCTTAACATTAGGTGAGTGACCATACCATAGCTCAAAAGGTGTTGCATTAGTACCTTTCTTGATTCAAACTCTATTGAGGGTGTAGACTATTGTACTTATAGATTCTCTCTAGTACTTGAGTGCAACATTCTTTTCTATCATCAAAGTTTTGACATAGTCAATCACTGATCTGTTTCTCCTTTTTTCTATACCATTCTATGGTGGAGTTCTAGGTGTTGACGTTTGCCTTTTGGTTCCTCTATCATTGCAGAACACTTCAAAATCTCTTGATGTGAACTCACCTCCTCTATTAGATCTTAGACATTTCAA
The DNA here is from genome assembly GCA_028749045.1 of Cupressus sempervirens. Classification (NCBI taxonomy): domain Eukaryota; kingdom Viridiplantae; phylum Streptophyta; class Pinopsida; order Cupressales; family Cupressaceae; genus Cupressus; species Cupressus sempervirens. Next base: position 243,738,205 of record CM053789.1, on the reverse strand, counting down.
GTTTTTTCCTCTTTCCTTCTCAAATCTAGCCAAGTACCACTTGAACATTTGGAATGGATCAGACTTTTGTTTTAGGAACATGATAGTCATCATTCTTGAGTAGTCATCTATAAACATCATTATATACTTATCTCCTTTGTAGCTTTACATTTCAATTGGACCACATAGGCTAGTATGTGTTCTAACTCTAATACTTCTTTGGAGGTAAAGGTCTTTCTCTTAAAACAAGACTTTGTTATCTTCCCTAGTTCACATTATTTGCACATTATGTTGTTAGACTTCTTTAGTTTTGGAAATCCCCTGACTTTCTTCATTTTTCTACTGCTGATCAAATTGTCAAAGTTTAGATGACATAGCCTCTTATTCCACAACCACACATCATCAACTTTTACAACAAGACAAGAAACATCTTCCATATCTAGATAAAACAAGTTACTCCTAGTTTGGTCACCATTTCCTATCAGATTTCCATGAGTGTCATAGATTTTGGTAGTTTTATTTCCAAATTCTACTTTGCATCCTACATTCCCTAACTATGATACACTTATTAGATTATAATTCAAACTTTCAACATAGTATACATTATCACATGATATCTTCTTAGTAAGTTTAATGCTACCTTTTCCTTTGATTAGACATGGAGCATCATTTTCAAATCTAACACTATTACCATCATATTGAGTAAAGGTAATAAACTTACTTTTGTCTCCAATCATGTGATGAGAGCATCTACTATCTATGATAAACTTATCATTCTTTTTGACACAGGTTACTAGTGCTTTTGCTTCATCTTCATCTGATTCATCTTTCATGGCTACATAGACAACTTCATCATCATTCTCATCAGAGTCTTCTAAAACAATGTAGCACGTTTTGCCCTTGTCCTTGTAGTCTCTACTATCATCTTCTCTTCTATTCTTGTACTTGTTCCCTTCTTTGTAGTTCTTCTTTTGTTGACATCTTCTTGCAATATGACCTACTTCATTTCAATTGAAACAAATGATAGGAAGCTTACCTTTGAATTTTCCTTTGCCTTTGTGAAATATTCTAGCCAGGAATGCTTCCAACTATTCTACATCTTCCTCATCTATGTTGCTATCACTGGATACATATTTGATATTTTTCTTCTTTTTCTTTGGCTTTACCTCATCAAAGTCCTTTATCATTAACTTGGCCTTGAAAGAAAATTCAATGCTCTAAAGTCTATAGTTATCAAAGTTTGATAACTCAAATGCAGCAAGCATGCCAACTATTCCTTCAAGAGAGAGATTGATCCCTTGTATACATCTCAATTCTTGTATGGCTAATACTCTAATAGCATATATGGGGTGCAAGGATCTCAAGATTTTTTTATTGATAGTTTCATCATCTAGAGTTCTATTAGCACTTCTTATTGTACTTACTACCTCTTTTATCCTAGAGGCATATTGGGCAATATTCTCATCTTCCTCCATTCTCATTTCGTCAAATTTTCCTCTAAGGCTTTCTCTTTTTTCTCTTTGGACATTCTCATATCCTCCATAGATATTTGACAAGGCTTTCCACATTTGGAGTGTATATTTATATTCTTTAATGTCATCAAACTCTGCATAACAGAGGGTTGAAGCTATCTCCATCATAGCCTGATTATGCTCATTCTTTTTCTTCATATCTTTTCTAGTAGGAACACTAGCTCAATCAACATGTTCTACTATGATTGTTGTTTTTACATGACAACCAATAGATCCAAGGTACAGTTTCATCAAACTTTTCCATGTTGCAAAGTTATCTCTATTGAGCTTGTGTGCTTCTCTTTTAGTCATCTTGATCTTTCCTAATTCTAGTACCTTAAAACCAAATCAGTAGAAGGCTTTGATACTAATTGTTAGAAATGTTTTAGAATAACTGGGGGTGGGTGGGTGAATTTTTTATTCAAGGTCCAAAATTGAGTAATCAAACTTTTTCACTAAGTAGAGCGAGCCCATTCAAACTACCATACATCCAAGCTTAAACCTTCATCCCAACAAGTTACTATAAATCAATATGCAGAAAATAAACACATGAAATAAACACATAAGATAGTGATTTAAGTAGAAATCCAATTTGGGAAAACCACTAGTAACATGCTACCTTCTTTCTCACCCTTTTAAAGTGACACCCTATTAAAGGCCTGCCCTATTAAAGGCTACAACACATTGTTAGATGTGACCCTATTAAAGGATTTCAACACCCTATTAGGAGTGTGCCTGGTTAAAGTAATTTAGAACATTCAACTTGGAATGTCACACTATTAAAGGATTTCTCAATGGCTCTTAGGCCAGCCTAAGTCCATAGGATTTTTCTTTAACTGATACAATTGTAAGAGAGTAACAATTAAGGGCTTTTAACTTGATGCAACTTACAACTCATCCATGTCAATCTCAGATCACAATTCAGCTCACAAATTTTCTTGGCTTTCTATCTCTATAGCTTTGACAACTTCTCCTCCCTTCAAGCTTTGTCTCCTTGATTCTTATTCTCATTGTGCTAATGAAAATTCCTCTCTATGGTCACTTGATTGAATTAGAGTGTTTGTGCTCTGTTCTCTTTTACTTCACACTTTTGCAGCATCACACACTTACCACACTCTACTCCACACTAATTATTTGAACTATAACTTCTTAAGTAGAAGTTTGGAATGAATTTCCTTCTTTTTTCTTCCCACTCATAACTTGAATTGATTTTGGAAAGATATGATGTAGCTTTCCCTCCAACTTGTTTCTTCTAGAAACATCATATGAAATCCACCTATATTCACCTAAAAATAGTTAAAATAAAATTCTATGACACCATCTCATCATCCTTATCTTCCATTTGGTTCAAAAAATTCAATGTAACAAACCTTATCAACTCAGATCAAGCAAATCTTTGACTTTTCGAATAATGCAACAACTTAGGACTATTGAAATACTAGTGCTCGATACATATTGAGTTACTCGACACTTGAACACTGGTTGGCATCCACTATGGATTCACTTGGCATCAACTAAATTTATTGATACTCAACACATACTACTATTTCTTTGCTTGGCACCTATAGTTTTCTCAGCTCCAACTGATTGCTCGACACTTGAACACTTTTACTTGGCACACACTAGATTTTGCATTTACTCGACACTAACTAAACATTTTGCTCAGAAAAAACTAACTTACTCAGCAACCACTAATTAATTTAGTCAAGCTTTGTAGACATCCTTGTTACAACTTATTTTTCTAATGTTTCTAAGTGTGACCAACCTTTGTATCTTCAAGTATGTTAACAATACATCATTTTACCAATGTCTTAACTGATCCTTATACTTCATTACAAAATCATAACTCAACATTTCCCTTAGGTGCTTTTGTTGCCTCTTATTGATTAAGTACTCCTTATTAATCAAGTAAGTGATAGTACTTGGATCATATAAGAAATTATCATTCTAGAAAATAGTAGGTTTGACATTAGTGATAAAACAATGATTGAAAACATTCTTTATCAACTTCATCATTCTTCAACAATTATATTTGCAATCATATTCCAACAATGAGGCCATGTAATGAACAAGGAACTAACTTAATAATTGAAGAGATATGGTTCTAGAAATAACTATTGAATACATTGTTAATGGTAATTTGTGCTTAACCACCAAGAGACTGCGAATGCCACAATGAACCTGGACATTCTAGATATAATTGACAGGCACTCTATCTAGGAAGAAGTTATGCAAATTTTATTTATATTAGGTATTGATAGGTATACCAACTTGGGATGAGACCCAATCAATCAATGGTGAGTTAATCCTTTTTTAGAATAATTATCCCTATACAAGATATGGAACAATATTTTATAGTTTACGTAGTTAAATCTTGAATATACATAAAACTGTTAGGAAGGTGAGGTGATCTTAACGCAAGGCTCTAGAGTGGAATGCCTATGTTGAATTAAGGTAAGCCATATATATGAAAGTTGTGTCCTTGATTACAGAAGAATTCCAAGAAGAAGTTAATAGCTGGGGGGGAGATGTAGCCCACACTTGTACCCTATTATAAATCATAAGGAATGAATGTGATTGGGAGTTAAATCAGGTCATGATTTACAATTTTGTTACATAGAATGATTTATAAGATTCTATTAGGGACAAATATAGATTTTGAATACTATGAGTTTAATATCCTATTCAATAACATGAGGTTGATGAGATAAGACCACATGACATGAGAATCAATATGTTAAATTTGGGAACTTGGTCAAGGAATTCAAGGTATGATCTACTAGAAAATTAGGAAAGAGGAATTAATATTTACTCTCGTGAGGAACAACAATGAATGTAGATTATAATGACAATAAACCACAAAGGTTGTATTTGAGGATTGTTTCTAAACCATGATGACATAGTTATGAAAGTATTCAAATGACCTAAGAAATTGACCCTAGGGACACACACCTCATAATGTGATAAAAGGATACTAGTTAACATGTTTTCATATTAATGATTTTCACTTATTACATATTTTAGGATCCATTTAATTTTTTTATTGATTCAATAAATATGATTTTAGTGTTTCATTGTTATGATAGAAAGAATTGTGATGATATTTAGAATGCTAATTTGGTTATGTTAAGTTAAGATAAATTCTACTACACATATTTTGATATTTTACTATTTGAATACTTATGGAAATTATTAGAAAGGGAAAACAAATGTGTATGTTTATGTGATAATGTAGTATTTTGCACCTATATACATGTACTTATATACTATTTTTATTGGACTACTGACATTTAAGTTGAGTGTGCAGGAAATGTTGAACCATGGAAATTATTTAGGGAAACAAGGTTCAAACCTATGTGAACATGGTAAAGCCAAGGTGAATGTTTGGAAGATTTAAAACCATGTTGTATTGCTTTTATTTCATAATGTGATTGTGCATGCATGTAATAAACTTAGAAATCATGAATAATTAGAGACATGTCATTTTTTGTGTAAAGTATCTTGATATGTGTAATTTGACACTTGTGTTGTCTGTGTGTAAATGACATGTTATATGGGGATTTTGGGCATGAAGTCACTTGACCTAAATCTAATTCCCATTATGAATTCAAGTGAACCCACTTGGGAGAGTGTTAGGATGAGTCACCTCCATGATGGAATTCGAATTTAATTATGATAGGAACTTTAGAGGGCCTAAAAGTGGTTCTCAAGTGTTATTTTTGTGAAACTAAGTCACCCATATGGTAGTAGGATAGGTTGGGGGTCTAATTATAACCATGAGTTGGTCTAGGGGGCTTAGGAGACCCTCTAAACTAGTCATTTTCAAGCCAATTCGAAAATAAAAGTGTCTCATGACTTCTTTCCTCACCCCTCCACTTGGTTAAGTTCCTATTGGTAGAAAGGTACAAGGGGGTAGGAAGGGTAGGTGGCAATGAAAGTGGAGGTCTTTTTAGGGAGCTTGTGCCAAATTAGTTTTGTTCACCAACTCTCTAAGATTAGAGACAATTAGGTTTTTGGAGGGAGAGCAAGGGGGCTCTACTACAACTAGCATTACCCTAGCTTGGACCAAGGTTAGTGTTTTCAAACTATGCTCTTTTTCTTTTTTCCTTTTCTTGAGTATGGAAACGTAAATATGCAAGTATGAAGGACTTGTAAATGGGTCATGCATTGTGGATATAACATTGTGTTGTGGAAATGTGAATGTGCTATGTGTTCTCAAAGATTTTCCTTGGGTTTTTTTTCTTGTTAATTTTCTTTTTTGAATGTGAGTGTTGGATGTGCTCATGAGTGTGAAAGCTTCACTCACCCTTGGGAGGGAAGAGAAGCCTTGGAAGAAGGGGTTAGTTCGGCTCAACATTGTAGTTGAGAAAATCTACCTCATGGTGAGGAGATGATTTTGTGTTCATGGAGTATGGGCTCCATTGAATATGTAGGCCTTATTATAATTATGAGAATGTATTTTGATAGCCTTGAAGAGGCATTTGTATTATGGGAGGTATAAGTGTATTGATGTGATGAGGAGGATCTATTTTGATAACCTTGAAGAGGCATAATGCAAGTTGACAAAAATATACCTTCACCCATTGTTTCATGATTTCAATAGTGAATCATCATGTCAAGCCTTGGAGGGATTGTAAGTGTAGTATGGCATTGTATTTCATGCATTGTGAAATGTTTGAGTGAAACCTTGTTTGTTCATTGTTTCCTTTGCTAGGTGGGTGGCTTCATAGAAGCCTGGGATGGGAGTTGAGCCTCCACAGTTCTTGTATACATGTGTTTTCAAGTGTTGTGCTATTTGTGTCCATGAAGATATGATGGTATTCCCCATTTCATTGTTGAAGAAGCAAAATACATGCCATTATGTAATGCATTGGAAGGATGAAGTCCTCCTCCATGCTGTGAGGATTTGTTGTGTGTGATGCACCCTCCCATGTATTTGAAAATTGTATTGGTAAAGACAAAGTTTCCATTTGTTTCCTTGTGTATTGTGCTACAAATAGGCTCTCTAGATTTTATGTACATCACTGTGGGGAATGGCCCCGTGAGGAAGTAAAGAGGTTTTAGATATACCTTATGTTTTTTTTCAAAGAGTTAATGTTATGTATTAGATGAAAGAAAATGAAAGATATTCATGACCGATTATAGAGAAACTCATTCCAAGGATTCCTCCTACAAAAATGAAACCCACCTCTCCCTTGACCCTAGGTGCTTTTGTGGACTACCCAAGGACATGGGTTAGTCGCCCTCCTCCCTCTGACATGTGTATGGAAAGAGCCTTCCTTGGAAATTTCAAGGTGGTGAGAAAATTCTAGTAAAGGAATTAATAGGGGTAGTTGGATAGTGCATGGAGTGAAGGGAAAGGAGACCATGTGGTTTAAGGTATGCATAGGGTGGATAAGAAGAATTGGGAAGGAGGTATTGAGCACACAAGTTAGGGAATTTTCCACAAGGATGGACTTAAGTCTTAGTAAAGTTAAAAAGGATTATCTTATTGGTATGTTAGGGTGTTAATAATTAGTGAGTAGCTAAGATTTAATCTTAGTTTAAATTGAGTAGTAAGGAAGTGAAGGTGATTAGTTTAGTAGTAAAAGTTTAATAGTTAAATAATTCAATTTAGTAGTGTTTAATTATGTAATATGAACTAGTCAAAAATTAGTAAATGACTAGTTAGTAATTATTAATATGATAATATATATTTGTACATGATATAGCAAAGTAGTTAGAAGTATAGTCTTCTTAGGATGGTATAGTTATACACAAAAAATTAAAATTTAATAGTAATAGAAAAAATAATAAATAAAATATTGTAAACATAATAAATTATTAGAATGTATGATGTCTTTCTAGATATTGAGCAACATCCTAGATGCAAGAAAATATATAGTTGTTACATTATAGATAGGAAAGATAATCGACATACTAACTATCGGTACTAAAGTTGCCATGATATAAATAGTAGTTCCATATTTATTTCTATTACTTTGTCCATATATGGGCTTGATATGTATAGGATATGGTACTAAATGATAATTTTTTTGACCCACCATCATTTTGCATGATCAGCCATGTAATTATGAAGGTGTAATTGTCCTAAAAATACATATCACCATAACTAGATATTTGATAAAATGGATAGTGATTTTTTTAAATGAAATCATTTAGTATCCACATATGATCATAAACTTGACATCAAACTAAAGGAATCATGCCACAACCCACTAAATGGATATACATATCAAATTCTTACATGTTTATAGGTAAGATGGATGCAAAGGGCTCCTTCCATATATATTCATATATGGGCCAAGGATCTTTTGTAGAAACTACATCCATATCTCACCACAACATGTAAATAAATTGTGTGTCATAACGTTTGGATGATCAAGGTTGCATGCCTTTTGAACTAGTTCCTTAATAACTATGACTATGGTCATGATTAGGATATGGTTAGCCTTGTAAAAATATCTAGGCAAATAAAAAATAGATTTGGGACTAAGTTACTAAGTATGTTGAACGTCTCACACTCTAGTAGTCAAGTGTCCTCTACGCAAAGTTAACTTTCAAAAACAAAATTGTAGTTGTATTTTTGCCTAGTAATTTTGGGCATGACAACATCAAGCTCCTCACCTACCAAACTCCTTTATAATCCAAGCATGAAAGCAACACCCCTACAAATATTAGTGCTAGGCACAAGCTCTTCTAAAGTTGAAAAGGTAATTTAGTATGTGATATAACTTTAGATGAAGAGATTGTAATTCCAAAATTTGATTATGATACAATGATAATTGATCAAATAATCATTCTACAACAAGCTCTAGAGAAGAAGAAACACCAATAAATTCTTAGGAAGGAGTACAAAAAAAAGAAAGTACTACAAGAAATAAAGAACATCTTCTTAGATGCATTGAACTTGCCCACTCCTGAAGAAACCAAGACACTATTGGAACAATTATCAAATATTGTGGAGAAAGGTTAATAACAAAGACCTAGATAAAAATGGAAAATTTTTGGAATGATTTGAAAAAAAGTTTCAAGGAAAAGTGAATGAAAAGATATTAGGTGATATAGAACTTACACAAGTTGCATTGGTAACTAAGGTTGAGGATGTGAAGAAGGTACTTGAGAATATCTATTGGAAATATTCAATACTTGCTAAGTTACTAAGAGGGGAGTGGTGAATTAGTAACTTCAAATTTTTTCTTTAAATTCATCATATAACCATGTAAATTATTCACCACAAATCCATCTATACTATTGCAAGCATAAGTATTGAAAGATAAACATTTATCAGACAAGAACACAATGTTTTGGTGACTCAAAAACCTTCCAAATAGAAAGTCAAACGTGGGTGGGGATGATACCCACAAAACTTCACTACTATAGCATAAAGTTGGCTGGTTAAGGCTTACATTGTCCACTTCTGTTGATCTACCCTATTAGGAGCACAGAGGACTGCTAGGTCCACCTTGTTAGAGGATTTACAAACATACAAAGAAGTATGCACTTAGTTAAGAGATTTATACAAAGACTATTAATTCTACCTTGCTTAAGGATTTTGGACAATCTGACCTATTAGGATGAAGTAGTTGATCTATGTACAACTGATTGCTGCTAAGATCCTTAAGCACTTTGATCACCTTATGTGATAGCTAAGATTTTTTTGCTCCTTTGATGACCTTGCTGAATACGTTAAGCTGCTACTAATATTCCTTCACATGCACTTCTCACAAATACTTCATAATAATATAGTACAATGATATCTTACAATGCATCTTACATATATACCTTTATAATTTACAAAATTGCAAGGTTAGCCAATACATGAATGAACAACACATTACAGAGTTGGCCCAATAGTAAATAACTTGGGTTGAATGAACTGACTCAGTGACCTTCTGATACTTAGTTTCTACTACATTACATGACATTGTCATGCTCTCAATAGAAGTGAAAGCTTAGTCCATACTAATCACTTGATGTAGTTCTAAACTTGGTGACCACTGGTGACTTGATAGATGTAGCGTTACTCAGTAGATACTACATGTTGAGTTTACCTTTCTTCACTTGGTAAACACTACTTCCAATGCTTGGTTTACACTAAATTACCATCACATAAAATGACTACCCAGTAGACATTACAAATCTTAGTAGACATTGTTTCTTTTCACATTGCTTGAATTTACTCAATAGGCACTATTCTACTTGGTGTAAACTATTGTAGGTTGGTTAACACTAAAGTGCTCAGTGAGTATAGGAAACTAAGTGTTGAGCTCGGTAGTTTCACTAATATAGATAAGTGTTTTCACTAATGGCAATAATAACTTAATGCCAACAATCTCCCTCTTTGGAATTAGTGACAAAACACTTATAAGCCAAAATTTTATGTACACAAACTGACTTACTAAATTTTGATTTTTCAAAATTCATCTTTGTTAAGCTGTTGTATATACATTCCTACATATATCTCCTTTATGAACCATAATGTATATAAAAAGACACTTATGTTCATAGATATAACCATTCTAACTCCCCATTTCATTATTATCCTATTTTAATCTCTCTTTATATACGCTATCTCCCCCTTTTGTTTACACTGATATCTCTCCCCTTTTTAAAAAGTAATGCCAAAGGGCTACATATACTATCTTATATAGTTACACCAAAATGAGATAGAAAATCTTGATGTACCTTGAGAATGAGGGAAAATGAGTTATCCCAATTCTCTTGCAAAAATTTTCAGGTGGAGAGGGCAATTTGAACTTCTACTAATAATTTGATCATGTGATCAGCCACTAAGAAGTTTTGATCCTAGAACAATGTTTTTCAATGTGAAACATGTTTCAGCATTATGTCCATTATTGGCAAGACCATGTTTTGAATATCAATCAAGTGTTCTCTTATTCTTTCTTCTTCTCTCAAAAGTTCTGCCTACACATCTGCCAAATATTTCACCTTGGTGTGATGAGAGGAGCTAGAAGAGGGGTCTGTCTACAAATTTGATGCACTTGATTGCATATCAACATCAATCTTATTTAATGTCTCCTTTATTCCTTTGGTAAAATTGGAGACATCACAAAGTTTAGCAAAAAGTGATGTAGCACTAGTAAAAGAATTTTCAAAGTTGACACTATCATTGTCATCATCCTTAATTTCAATAGTTTCTTTAAATGGCTTGTTGAGATGATATATATCTCTCCAAATGTTTGAGGCATGCTTAATAACTGATTCTATATTCTTCATTAATATATTTCATGTGTTAAGCTTTAGAATCATCCTATCTTCATGCTCTTTTATTGCCTTCTTCACCTCTGTATCTATTAGATTGGGTACTATATATCTTAGCTATTGTTCAAAGATGTCCTTGATAGTTTAAACTATGCTCTCCCATCTGATTTTAATCTTAACAAAAAGATCTACATGAATTTGAGGTTGCATTTTTGTAGGAGAGTATTTCCAAATATCCATCTTCTCCATAACCAAGTCCTCAATCTCTTTTTTCTCAACTAGAGTTCGAGTCTCATATTTGAGAGCTTTGAAGTTGCTAATTCCTACTCCAACTCTTAGTTATTTCATTCTTTCTTCAAATGTAGGTGCAGACCGGAAAAACACAGGTTCACTTTCTTTCTTTCCTTTCCTTGTCCATCTTGTAAATACTACAGTTGTAGGATTTGAAGGTTTGGTAATAATTACCTTACCTTTCTTTCTTATAGGTTCCTCTTTCTCTGATTCTTCATCTTCATCTTTAGGATCATCCTCTTCATCCTCACCCTTACCCTTGGTAAGCATTAGAGCACCTTCAACTATCTTTAATTTGGTAACTCTCTTCTTTCCTTTGATGAGGACTTGAGGAAGCTTACTACTAAGCTCTATCCTCTTCTTGGCTTCTTCATATGTGCCAAATGTAGTAAGATTAGGATTAGCTAGCTCATTGACTAATGCTTCAATGATGTCTCTAGCCTCATCAATGTTAATTTCATAAGGAAATGGCTTTACCCATGCCACTCTCAGTATGACTACTTGAATTTGTACTTTTTCACAGTCCACCATGAAGCATATGTCATCCTTTTAGTATTCTACAAGCTTGGGTAGGATTCAAAAAATTTTGTTCATTTTCTCCTTGAAAACCTCAAAATAGTTATCCATCACCCTTTCAAAGTTTTGATCTATTTTTTCAATAAATTCATTGATCTGATATAAAATAGGGGTGTCTTTCCTCCACACAACAATGCCCTTAGATTGAAAGAATTTCTAAACATAAAAGAATAAACAAGTAAGAATTGATCTGAACTTGAAGGGACTTTCTTGGAAGTCTTCACATTGTCAATATTTTTGTTTAACTACTTCAACAACACATCTAAAAGATCATATTCAAGGTTCTTCTTCACAACCTTTCAGTGCTAGGTCTACTTCCTCACAAGGAACACTATTCAATCAACTCAAGCTATAGATCTTATGTGCAATAATGTGGATGCCAAACCTAAGCTCTATGTCAGTGACATTGTTTATTTCAAACCTCTACCATCCCACTTGGCTAGGGGTTTTCTTTTGTAGTTCCTCCTGACCTAGGGTTTTGGTAGTCTTAGCCTTACTTAGCATTGGGAGGCCTATAACCTTGTGTATCATTTTCTTTGTTATCATAATGGGTTGTTCCAACCATAATTGTCCATTGTGAAACTGAATCAATATGTATCTTATCCATTTCACTTGGAAATTTTGTGGCAAGTGAGGGATATGAGTTAACCCCTTCATTTCCAAATGCTTATGCTCAGGTTTCAATGCTCCATAAACACACATTTCAGCTAGGGTATTATCCATTTCTTGTATCCTTAATTCTTGAATAGTACATTTAAAATGAGATCTTATGTCATTAATTAGGAGTACCTTTGGTAGGATTTGTGACTAAGCACCATAAGGATCAAGTGATTCAGCAATGGCGAGAACAATTTTGAAGTTAGGTGCTTTCCATTCAACACCTTAACCAGCATTTTAGAACCCTTCTTTTTTTTGCTACTACTTCTACTGGTAGATGCCATCGATGCTTGGTAGGTGAATGAACTTGTCAAGATTTCACTACTAAATTGCTCAAAACACTATAATGTTCTTCCAAATTGCTCTGCTCTTCGAATGTTGTGAATACAATGAAAAATGAAGTCAATTTTACCCTTTTTGTTGAGAAATTTTCATAAATGCTCGATGACATAATGACATAGTGCATGACAAGCTATCATCCACTAACCTAACTTGGAAAGAGTATCAAACTCAGCAAACAAACAAAGTTTTCACTATTCTTGACCTTGCTCGGTAAGGTCTTCAACCAACCTTGCTCGGTGGAGTCTGATGCAACTCGACGAAAGATGAAATTTCTTTGACCCTTGTGTATCTGGGATACTGATTGGATCCTTTGCATTTTTCTTACTCGCCAGAACTACTTATGATCTTCTCGGTAATTACAACTCCAATTCATTCTTAGAAGCTTAACTTGAGAGAATGGAGTCACCCACTTCTTGAGTGACTTCACTCCCATGATTTGAGCTTGTTTCCTTAGTAGATTTAGGTATCCATTGCTACTTCATTTGTTTCCTAATGTTGTTAGCCTTAGCCTTCTTTTCATCTTCAACTTTCCTTATGTTCATACAATTTGTAGCTATATGACTGAGTTCAGTGCATGTGTATCATCTTATAATAGTATCTTTCTTTCTTAGGTGATGCTTTGCATAATTTATGCCAGTGTGTCCATATTCTCCATAGTAATGGCATCTACACCAGGTATTGTAATCCCATCCAAATATTGCTTTTACAAGTTGTCCAGCTAGATTAAAGGATTTGGATTTGCATTGAGGTGCATTGTGACCATGTCTTTTGCATTTGTGACATTTACCTTCAAATTTTGGTTTCTCCTTGCACTCATTAACTTTGTGACCATGTTGATTGTAGTTGTACCACTTTCTATTGCACCAACATTTGTTTTATGTGTGACCAATCTTTCCATAGTGATTGCATGTAGGTTTTTTATTCTTATTTGCACCTTGCTTGGAAGATTCACCTTCTTCTTCATTATATCCAAGTTTTTCTTTACCTCTTTTTCTATGAAGATTCTTCTCATTTTACTAATTCAATTGATTCATATCTTCTTGAGATTTCATCATTCTCTTATTGACTTTTTTTTTAGCATTTTGGTTATTCTTCAATCTTTCATTGATTTCTCTTTCAAATTTCAGGTCATTTCTTATTCTTTCATTTTGTGCTTTGAGAATTTTGATTTCTTCATTTGCTTCTATGATTTGATCAATAAGGTCTTCATGTTGATTGGATTGATTTTGTTCTACATTGTTTCTTGTTTCCAAGTCTTCTTCTACCTTGTTCCTTTGTTCCAAAATATCACATAGCCTAATTGATTGAATTCCTTGTTCTCTTTTGAGTTTCCTTACTTCTTGTAGAGATCCATTCTTTTCTAGAAGTTCTTTGATTGCATTATTTGCTTCATCTAAACTACTTGAAGGGAAAAAGTCTTCTATCTTTTCTTCAACATACTTGAGATCATTCATCTAATTTTCAAGTTCCTTTCTTCTTTTTAAGGATTGGGAAAGATGCTCCTTTGCTTCCTTAAGTTGAACTATGGCCATCTCCAGATCTAGCTTTTCATTTTTAATTGCCCTGTCAATTTTGAATATCCCCATTTGTCCTTAGATCTTTTCTCAAGCTATTAAAATTTATCCGGAGAACCACAAAGCTCTGATACCAATTGTTGGAAATATTCAATATTTGCTAAGTTACTGAGAGGGGAGGGGTGAATTAGTAACTTCAAAACTTTTCTTTAAATTCATCATATAACCATGTAAATTATTCACCAGAAATTCATCTATACTACTGCAAGCATAAGTACTAAAAGATAAACATTCATCACACAAGAACACAAAGTTTTGGTGACTCAAAAACCTTCCAAATAGAAAGTAAAATAGGGGTGGGGATGATACCCACAAAACTTCACTATTGTAGCATAAAGTTGGCTGGTTAAGACTTACATTGACCACTTCTAGTGATCTACCCTATTAGGAGCACAAAGGACTACTAGGTACACCTTGTTAGGAGCACAAAGGACTACTAGGTCCACCTTGTTAGAGGATTTACAAACATACAATGAAGTATACACTCAATTAAGAGATTTATACAAAGATTGTTAAGTCTACCTTATTAAAGGATTTTGGACTAATTCACCTGTTAGGATGAAGTAGTGGATCTAATTATAACTTATTGCTAATAAGATCCTTAAGCACTTTGATCACCTTATGTGATAGATAAGTCTTTTTTGCTCCTTTGATGACCTTTCTGAATACCTTAAGTTGCTACTAATATACCTTCACATACACTTTTCACAAATACTTCATAATAATACAATACAATGATATCTTACAATACATTTAACATATATACCTTTCTAATTACAAAACTACAAGGTCGACCAATACACAAATGAACAACACATGACAAAATTTTCCCAATAGTAAATAACTTGGGTTGAATGAACTAACTCGGTGACCTTATGATACTTGACATCCACTGCATTACACAACATCATCATGCACTCGGTAGAAGTGAAAGCTTAGTCCATACTAATCACTCAATGTAGTTATAAACTTAATGACCATTGGTGAATCAGTTTACATTGAATTACGATCACACAAACTGACTTTTCGATAGACACTTTGAAGCTTAGTAGACACTACAAAGCTGAGTAGACACTATTGGTCTTCACATTGCCTGAATTCACTCAGTAGCCATTTTTCTACTTGGTGTAAACTATTGTATCTTGGTTAACACTAAAGTGCTTGGTGAGTATAGGAAACTAAATGCTAAGCTTGGTAGCTTCACTGATATAGATAAGTGTTGTCACTAATGACAATAATAACTTAATGTCAACAATATCTTCTCATTATACACCAAACTATGTGAGCCCACACTCTTCACCCAAGACACTAGACATAGAATACTAAGCCTAGAGAGGAATTTAAGCATATCATGTACACAACTACCTATGAATCCATCTTAGAGTGAGAAGAATTTCCATGCATTTCTTCAATTAGAGAGTCAATTAGCTATGTTAACAATAGAAGAGGCTAATATAAGAGCCACATTGACAAAAATTTAGTCCCCTCTCACCCCTCACATAGAAATTATCTGCAAAGAATTAAGCCATGTAAAAAATTTGTTTAAGAAAGATCCCAATCTTTTTTTATTAGATGGCCTAATACACCTTGCATCCAAGCTCTCCATCAAAGTAAAGTCATTAGATGTTGTACGTGGAAATTGGGATGTAGCTCTAAAAATAATCAAGGAGTTATGCATTTTGAGGTACATAGTTTATTGTAAAATTTAAAAAAAAAAATTAAGTTCAATACATAAGCTGAGTCATGGATATGTTATACTCAAGAAGATCAAATTGTTTGTACATATTCAAGTTTTTTTGACACTCATGTCAAAAGGGGAGATTGTTGATATCAAATTGGTTTTGAAAATTAAGTGTCAACACACAAGACATTTACTTAGTTAATGCTAAACTACTAATGCATGTCGAGTAAAACATGTAAATACAAGATCATGTTGAGTTTTAATGAGTGTCGAGTCTCTCATGTGCCAAGTCACTCAAGTGCCGAGTAGATAGACCATGCTGAGTAATTCAAGTGTCAAGTGAATAATAGATGTTGACTAGTTTAGGTGCTGAGTCAAAAAGAGAATTATAGTGTATGCCAAGCATTAGTAACTACATATGTTGAGTAATACACATTTGACATATTTTTTTCAAATGCCACAAACAACTATGTAAACAATTTTTCAGCCAACATAAGCTTTGATTTCAATCCTTTAGAGATAAGGATGAATATACATGTAGATTTGCTATCCATTTACATTCAACCAATTAGAAAATAGGAAGGTTTAAGTAAAAAAATGGATGAATCTCTATCATAGATTCATACCAAACACTAATCTACCTAAGTCTTCTTAAGGAGGACAAAGCCCTAAAATTTTTATGAGAGAGAGAAGAGAGAAGAAAGTAGAGAGCATTGTGAAGGGGTGAATGTTCAAATTGAAGGTGTGAACAAGACAATTTGCAGAGAATTCAAGGTGACTTAGTAGTAAAATTGAATTGTAGAATTAATTAAGTGAAGAGAAAATGATAGAGGATACAACATTGATACATCAAATCATGAAGGATCAATCAAAGATTGGATAGAGATATTATCAGGCAAGCAAGTCCCAACCACAAGATCTATGTTGAGACATTTTGACAAGTGATTTCAATTAAATCTCCTAAGTGGAGTGGTCCTAATAGGCCTTATCAAATATTTTAATAGGGTGACATTCCAAGTGAATGTTTAGGATTCCTTTAACCAGTCACACTTCTAATAGGGTGTTGAAATCCTTGAACAAGGTGGCACTTAACAGTCTTTGTAAGCCTTTAAAAGGGCAAGCCTTTCATAGGGAAAATCATGTTTCATGGTCAAACTATTGTAACCTTAATTGACTACACTTTATTGCTACAATAGTGAATATTTTTTAGTGGCATCCCCACCCCAATATTACCTTCTCATTTGGAGGGTTTATAGGTAATCATATCTAGAGTTAAGTGTGTGTTTAATTACTTACATGTTTTAGATGCATTTTCTTTACATGTTATTTCAATATGTTAATGCATGTGATGTATGAATGGTGAAAGCTTTATGGGTCCAAGTCTAAACTGCCAATTCATTGCCCCCTCAGAAGTTTACCTTTCCCACCTGTAATTCTAACATTTGTAGTGAAGTAATAAACATGTGATGATTGATGGAGCTTGGAATCACCATTATATCGATCATCATGTAGGAATCATGACTATGATTCTATTTATAAGTGACCATAACTGATCACTTGTAAATTCCACCATATAAAAGTACAAAGCTATGTCACCTTTCTAGTTGACTTATTACAATGACTCAATTTGAGTATTTCTATCCAAAAATCAATTTTGTTCAAACATATGATCAAAGATTAAGTCATTCTAGATAAGCTATATATGGTCTCACAATTTTCCAATTAAATATTGTCTATTAAATGCATGTTTTATACTAGTTTGTATCCAATTACTAAAGAAATAAAATTACTTTAGAAAAGTGGCGTTTCAATAACTCTTACTATTTTTTATGATATTTTTAAAAGAACATATAAATACCATTTTATAGATCTCAAAGTCAATTCTCATATAGAGTTTATAATTTTTTAATTAGATGTAGTATATTGTAATTAAAAGATTCTGCAAGAACATATTTTAGCACTCAAAAATATGCCAATTTTTACAAAGAAAAAAATATTAAGCCATATAAAAATTTTAATTTAAAAATTATATAATGTTCTAGAGGAGAGAGTCCTCCTCTAGGATGTATAAATTTTCTCCTGGTTAGAATAGATTTGTTTTGAAAGATGTGGTTGGAAATGAAAACTATTGATTTCAGGTGAGTTAAAATTTGAATCACTATAAAAAAGAAAATATAGATCTAATTTTATTTTTTGATTGTTCTAGATATATACGTTATATATAACATAGTCAAAGATCAAAGGGAAATAGTTTTATTTCTATATAGTTTTGTGGTGGGAACTAGACCCCTGATTTTCAACATTTTCAATAGCTAAAAAATTATCTATAAAAATGAGTAAAATATATTAATTCTTATTCCAAATAATTATTAAAAATTATAATCATAGAATTCATCTATTTCTAGCTATTTCATTAGTTTACTTCTTTTTCAAATTCAAAATAATAATACCAATTTTATCTCATTAAAGGTGAATAGTTGTACTTTTGTTAGCTTTTTCCTTTATAAAAGGGTAACATAGGTTTGTGCTTTTAATACATAAACATTGGCTATATGATAGATCAATAGCTTGATGATCTATTGTAGTACCATAATCTTGTAATCACCATGATAATATGCATTTTATTTAGTAATCCAGTTGCATATGCAAAAACCATCACCCTAAATACATCAATACATGATATATCATACCATTAGCATCCCACCATATACAAATGCACCAAAATGCCACATAATCACACTTACCATATTCTATGATTATCTTTACATAACATAGCTACACATTATGTGATGATTAGTATGGTAATTAGTCAATGAACAATTATTATGATAATCATTGCACGATTATTATCGTAATGATTCAAAATCATAGTGGTTTGATATGAACCTCTTCCTTTCATTATGGGGTATGTGCAGGATCATGGTGTGCCAAAAAGTGGCGATCTAAAAAATATGTAGTTCTAAAATGCCTCAAATAATTTCAAAATCTATTCCAACATTTTTCCCACCCATCTTGATACTAAATGAAAACAATTAATACCTTTATAATTCCTACTATATCTTTTGATACCAACCTTACATGGTCATCTTTAAAACATCTCAAAAATGTGTTTTTGGCATATTTTTATGTGTGTTTTACTTCAAGCATGTAGCTGACGACTTTTTTTAAACCAAAATTTGATGTAATGAAAAGGGTTTCTTAAGAATGTTCTTAGCTTTTCATAAATGTATGATTTGTCAAATTACGAGTTGAGTAAGTAATTATTACTTATTTTCTAATGGAGTTAGCTACAAAGTGTTGATTGACATACTGGTTAAAAAATAGCTATAGCTTTCAAACCATATAAGATTTGTGAAATCAAAAAGATGCGTCACATTCTATGATTCAACTAGTATAAGAAAAAAAAATAAAAAATTTAATTTTGATTATTTTTGAACTAGTTAAGGTGGTTAGACATGAGAATTTTTTAATTCTGAAAATAGTATAGTAGAAAATTCATAATTAATTATTTATTTAGAAAAAAAATTCCCAAAAATATGTGTCACATCTAAGCATGAGTCTACTTTTTATATCTAAAATTATTTTTAAAAATATTATCATTTGATTATGATATAGGTGGACAGACATACACCTACTTTTTATTTTTGCCCTAAAATTTTTGTAGAATTGCATTAAAATCCAAACTTTTGACCAATCAAATATTTTTTTCTCTAGATAAGGCCTTGTATTTTAGAAACTAGATTCAATTTTCTACAGATTATTTTCTTACAACTTTTTGATATAAAGTCCAGAACCACTTTAAAATTATGTGTCAAGTTGACATAACCCTGATTTGCTAGTTTTTCACTGCCACTTAAGGCCATAGTTTGGTACACCATGACCCTGCACATACCCTATGCATATATATCATGAAAATCATATCATTTTATGGAAACATGATTTGGAGTACATATTATATTTGGTATCCTTTTAGGATCACTCTACATTAGAGCATATTAGTTGATAGGATATTGTTGAACTAAAGAAGATTTATGAAACCTATCATGGTACAATCATTATTTTGTCATTGATGTCAAACTTGCTACTTGTTGGTGAGAAATTTTTTTACTTTTGTCTAAATGCTATCATTTTTTTGATTGATGAAGAGGATTTGAAGAGAAAGGATAACAAGAGAACCTAGATAAAGGTTGAGTCATTTGGTGTTTAAAAGAAGCACTAAGACCAAGCAAGAGATTTATGTTATAGTTTATTATTTATTTATTTACTTAAGGCTATAATGAAAGGGTACTTAACTAAAGACTAGAAGAAGGACAAGTAAAGAAATGTGTCTACCAAGCATCACTGAGTAAATAGTGGAAGACAAGAAAATTAGTGTAGGCCAAGTAGAAAATTAGTTAAAGCCAAACAATAAGTTCAGTATGTGTCAAGAACAGAAATCTAGTTAGTGTCAAGTAAATAAAGTTTAGTATGTGCCAAGTACTAGTAAAGACTTAGTGTATGTCAAGAAACCTAGTGTTGGCCAAGCATTAGAAGATAATGTTTGTCGAGCAAATAGAGTGTTACTACTAAGTGATAGTAAAATGTGTTTGATCAAATATTTGATGGATCTAAGCCAAGAAAGTTAATTTATTCAATTGTGTGAAGTGTGTGAAAGATAACTATGATGAGCTGGTGGCACAAAATTCAATATCAACCAATTTGAGACAAATTCAAAGAGGATTGAAGAGAAAGTTTCTGAAAGAGGTTAAAATTGAAAACTGGGTAGATTGAATGCATATGACCTAGCCCTAAAATGAATGAGTGTGATTAAGTGGCAACAAACCTTTATTCTATATGTAAGGAGATAGCAGGTCATAAACAACTTGTCATGTGAGAGAACTTGAGAAAGACAAGAAGTCTAGGCTGTTGTTTCTTATGGTGGCTGAATGAAAGAGTCTGCAATTGGCATACAAAGAAAGAATACTTAAGGTGATGAATTATTGAAGGGTGAACAAGCTATCAAAGATGAAGAGGATGAATGTCAAGTAGAATGGAGGATTGAATGTGAGATTTTTAATCTAAAACTGTGTTTTTTTATTATCAGATCAAGTCCTATTGTTACTCTCTAATAATTATATCAGTCTAGATAAATCCTAATAGTCATTCATAAATCCTTTAATTGGGTGACATTTTATTGGAATGTC
Source organism: Cupressus sempervirens (assembly GCA_028749045.1). Taxonomy (NCBI): domain Eukaryota; kingdom Viridiplantae; phylum Streptophyta; class Pinopsida; order Cupressales; family Cupressaceae; genus Cupressus; species Cupressus sempervirens. Next base: position 243,717,186 of record CM053789.1, on the reverse strand, counting down.
CTAAAGTGCTCAAATAATGTTCACTCCTAATAGGTGATTTAAATTCTTTAACCAGGTCACATTTAATAGTGTTCATTGCAACCTTTAAAAAGGTTGGCTCCTCACAAGGCTCACCTTAGAAGAGTGAAAATTGATAGCATGTTACTGGTGGTTTTTGCCTATTGGGTTTCCACACAAAATCCTTTTCTAAAAAACTATGATTGATTTTGTGGTATTGCATGTTTACATTTTTGCAAAGTTATTTTGATCTAGGACAACAATATGAAAATGTTTAAGATATGGAATGATCAATGGATGCATAAGTATAAGTTGAAATACTAAAAAAAATCATTTGTACACCTCCCCCACCCCCCAATTATTCTAAACATTCCAACAATTGGTTTCAAATATCTTGGTTTTTGCAAAGGAGAAACTTTGAAGGTACTTAAACCTAAAGTTCAAGATGTATAGAAAGTAGGTGCCCAAGTTAAACAAGGAAAATTTTCTTGCATGGAAAAGTTTGATGAAGCTACATCTAGGAAGTCTTGGAGATTATACAGTTTCAACTATCACCACTGAGCATGTTGGTACAACTAGTGCCCCAACAGCTAAATAATTGAAATACAAGAAGGAACAAAATTAGGAAATGTTGGAGTTTGCATCTACCCTAAACTATTTAGAGTTTGATGACATCAAAGGATGTGATTATCATAAGAAGATGTGGGATTCCCTACAAAAGATCTATGGAGGAGACACGAATGTGTTGAGAGCCAAAGTTGAAAGTCCTAGAGGAAAATTTGATGAAATGAGAATGCAAGAAGGTGAGACTATAGTCCAGTATTGTACAAGAATCAAATATGTTGTTAATTAAATTTGAGGATCTAATGGAAAAATTGAAGATGAGACTCTGATTAGTAATCCTACTACTCCTAATAGTATTATGAACCTTGAAGGAGTGGTTAGTAGACTCACTTCTTTCAATCTGTCAAATTTTGATAATTTCAAATCTAAAAATGTTGAATCCACTTTTAAAGCTAAGCTGACACTAAAAGAACTAAAAGTCAAGTGCTATAGATGTTCAAGAGATAGAAGAACTAGAAGTACTATTAGATAGGAAATCTCTTACAGGCAAAGGAAAATACAAAGGTAAGCTACCCATCATATGTTTTAACTATAATATGGTTAATCATATTGCAACAAGATGTCTTGAAAACCCAAACAACAAGAATGAAGACAAATTAGGATGTAGAAAAGATGATAGTAACAAAAACTATAAGGAAACATGAAATAATGCTTGTTACATTACTAAAGAAGAATACAATCAAGAATCTAGTGACATAATGATGAAGTTTCCTATGTTACTATGAAGGATTATCCTGATGAAGAAGAGGAAATTACATTAATATCTGATGTGAACAAAACTAGAAAATGGACCATTGATAGTGGATGTTCACAGCACATGACTAGCGAAAAAAGTAAGTTCATTACCCTTGAGTATTACAATGGAAATTGTGTTAGATTTCATAATGATGCACCTTTTTTGATAAAAGGAAAAGAATCAATAAGATTAACAGATAAGATAATGTTTGACAATGGCTACTATGTGGAAGGACTTAATTATAATCTATTGAGTCTGTCACAATTGAATAGTTCAAAATGAAAAGTTGAACTTGATAAAAAGAAGGCTAATATCTATGACACTAATGGAAAACTATTTGGAAGTGGAGATCAGCCCAGAGGTATTTTATTTTATCTTGACATGAATGATGATACATGTCTTGTTGTACAATTTGATGATGTGTGGTTATGGCACAAAAGGTTACATCATATAAATTTTGATAATTTGGTCAATATCAGTAAGATGAAAAGAGTTAGTGGTTTTCCAAAATTGAAGAAACCTGATAATGTGATTTGCAAAGAATGCTAGTCAGAAAAGATGACAATTTCTAGTTTTAAAAGTAATACTCATACTTCAAAATAAATTCTTGAATTAGTTCATATGGATTTGTGTGGACCAATTGATGTGAAAATTTACAAAGATGACAAGTGCATTATCCTATTTGTTGATGATATTATATTTCCAAGACAAAATGCATTATGTAAGACATTTGCGAAAGAAAGGATGAAAGAATTTGAGATCTCTATTTTTGGAGAAATAAATCTCTTTTTTGGATTGGAAGTATATTAGATGAAATATGGTATCTACATCACTCAATCCAAGAATGTGAAGGAAATCTTGAAGTTTTTTGGTATCGAGGATTCAAAACTTGTTAGTACTCCTCTGGTGATAGTACACAAACTATCCAATATTGATGATTTTTCTAAAGTAAATTAAATATCATATAGGCCTATGAATGGAAAATTGAAATATGTAGTTCATAGAAGACCTGGCATTACACTAACTATTGAGATTGTTGCAATATTTTTTGCAAATCCTAAGAAGAATCATTTAATTGATGTTAAAAGGATCATGAGATACTTGGAAGGAAAAAAAGACTATGGTCTACAAGTTGGCCATTTTTTCCCTCTAACCAAAATTTGAGTTTTACTTGTGAAGCATGGCCAATGGTCATATTTTCAAATATTCAAAACTTCAAACTTTCTAATATTATGAGGATATATATAAAATGTTGGGTTATCTTTATATCCTAAGTCTTCAAGTTTTTTCATGTCACAAACACCTTTGGCAAGCCCACATCTTCTCATCCATCCATTTTAAATAGATTAATGAACATCACCTTGTCGCTATGGAAAGTTGTGTGACAATTTTTTGTAATGACATAATGACAATGTGACACCTATCCAGGTGTGGCCTCTTGCTTCAAGTCATGTGTAGTAGTTAGTGAAACATTGGAAACCATAGATTGAAGATAGATCTATGACTGTCATTTTGTCGCTATAAAAGTTGCTAGACCTTTATTCATAGTGACATAACAAAATCATGCCACATATCCTAGGTGGGATTTTCTTCTTTGTGGTTGGTTGAGTTGTCAAATGAGGTAATAGCTATCAAAATTCTATTTACTACCTTTTCAAAAGTGGTCCAGTTTCTTGGCATACCTTTTTCCACCATTGATTTAACAATGATAAATGATTTTCATTTTGTTGCTATGAAAAGATGCAATATCTTTAGTCATAGCAACATAATGATAGTTTGACATGTGGAGGTGGCAGGACCAACCCATGTAGTGAGTTGCAAAATGTTGTTTTTTGCCATAAATGAATCTCTAGTTGTTAGATTACTATTTTTTGTACATATAAACATAGAGAGAATGGGTTATTTGTAGTGGTCATACAATCTTCCATGATCAATGATTGTCTCTTTGTCTCTATGGATAGTTCTATGATGAAAATACATAGTGAGATAGTCATAATGCAACATGTGTCCTAGTGAGCCCATCATAGTTCATAAGGTGTTGTATTTCCTCCACCATCAGATTGAAAATAGATCCATTGTTGTAGTTTTGTCAGTATAGAAAAATGTATGATGCATATTCATAGTGACATAATGATAGGTTGAAATGTGTCCTTGTGGACCCTGATGGTAAAGCTAGAATAGAGGAATTAAAATTAAATGTCACCACATGGCATGCTCCAAGAAGGTTGAAAATTTGATAAGAAATTGTAAGCAAACACAAAGAAGAAAGATGGCAAAGTCATGCCAGTAGGTAGTTAGCAGTCCACATGAAGTTAGAAAGTTAAACAAGGTGGCATAATATTTTGTTATAATTGGGTGACATGATAAAGACAAAGGTGGAAGTTTTTTACTTGTTGATATATTTGATTTGGCACATAGCAAGCATGGAGAAAAGAAACTCTTTAATGGAAAATCTACCTTTTGATCATCTATAACCACTTTCATTTTTCTCCATGCCTGTTTAATATAAGGGACATTTAATCACTACTCTATGGTTCTCCATTTATCTAGTTATGCACTAATGGTCATCATTTCTATCTTCTTAGGGCTTTGTTTGATGAATGATATGATTTTCCTGCGTCTAGGTGTGTACCAAGATCATATGCTCTCTAGATATGCAATGATTATTCTTAGGAACCTTAATGCTAGTGGTTGAGATTTTTCTTAGGGAAGAAGATATCTTAGTTATGCTTGAACTATAAAAGTAGGTTTTGCACCTTTTTTAAGGGTCAACCTTTTTTATAATTCATTAGTATTGCATTTTATGCTCTGCTACTATATTTTTCATTAAATTTGCATAACAATAACTATCTTGCCTCTGATGTTATAGTGTGAAGTTCCTTCCTTGTAGAGTTTCATTTTGTTTATGATTTGTTTGTGGCTGTTGGATTGAAACAAATGTTCAATCAATGTATCTTTGGAATAAATTGATAAACAATACATTTTTAGGAAGAAATAAGGCTAAACAAACTATTTTGGTGTATCGCCCCCTTTAGACTAGACTAGGTAGTTTTCTTTCATTCATTCCTTCTCCCTTTTCCTTTCAAAGAGTAATTAGGTACACCCTGATAGTAAGGAAGTAGGCCTTCTTTGAAGAATCAATTTGATAGTTCAAGTCCCATAACTTGGAGATTGTTTCCATGTTTCACAAGGTTTCCTTTAGTTAAAAAATTTAGGCAAGGGTACAAGCTTTTGTGACAACACTACACTACAAGAAAAATGACAAGTTTGAATTGAGAGCCTACACAGATGTTGATTAGGATGGAAACATTGATGAAATAAAAAGTACAAGTCGAGGAATATTTTTGTTAGGAAAATGGTTGGTTTCTTGGACTAGAAACAAATAAAAGTGTATTTCATAATCTACTACTGAAGCTAAATATGTGGTTTTTGTAGTCAATTGCACAAATGTGGTATGGATGAAACAATTACTCAAAATATTGAAGGAGGAAATTACTAAAATTGTGGCACTCTACTGTGACAATACAAGTTTTATAAACATACATAAGAACCATGTGATGCGCACAAAGAAAAAGAACATTGCAATCAATTACCACTACTTGAGAAGGTTCAAGACAAAGAAGTGAGAATGGAATATTTGAATACAAAATAATAGATAGCTAATATATTCACAAAGGCTTTGCCTAAGGATGCACATGGATATCTTAGAGGTAAACTAGGGGTGATACCTCTATCCAAACCTACTTAATAAGTAAGAATAATTCCCTACATCAACTAAGTTGAATGATATATTTTACAACTTGATGCAATGGATCTTACTTTAGTACTATCCTAAAGTAAAAAAGGAGCTAACATAGAAGATTTATAGTCACATGCAAGGTGATAGGGGGAGAACCTAAATTTATTATATCTTCATGTATAGATGACATTTGTTTGGAAATGTTTTGAAAGAGTGAGATATCAGAATGAGGGAGATATCAGAGACATCATAGAGAGATCAAATAAAGATTGTCCAAGAGAAAAAATACCATATGAGGGAGAAATTTGAGGAAGAGATCAAAGTAGATAGAGGAAGGCATGTATATTGATAGAGGGAGAGATTTCAATAAAATGTGTTAAGTTTCTTTTTGGTGTTGTTGGTATTGGTTTTCCATCAATGCCAAAAAGGGAGATTATTGAAGCGAAGAAGATTGATGAAACCTATCATGAACCAATCATTATTTTGTCACTGATGTTAGACCTACTACATTTTGGTGAGAAAATTATTTACCTTGGTTTGAATGCTACCATTTGTTTGATTGATGAAGATAATTTGAAGAGAAAGGTTGAGTTATTTGGTGCATAAAAGGAGTATAAAGACCAAGAAAGACATCCATGTTATAGTGTATTATTTATCTACATAAGGCTATAATACAAGGCTAAGTAAAGAAATGTGTTTGCTAGGACTAATCACACAAATAGTGGAAGCTAAGAAAGTAACTGTAGGCCAACCAAAAAATTGGTTGAAGCCAAGTAGTAAGTTTAGTATGTGTCAAGTAGATAAATCTAGTTGGTCCTGAGTGAAGAAAGTTTAGTATGTGGTGAGCACTAGTAAAGACTTAGTGTATGCTGAGAAACCTAGTGTTTTCCAAGTAGCAAAAGGCAGTATTTTTTGAGCATAAAAAGTGTTATTGTTGAGTGATAGTAAAATTTTTAGATGAAGTATTTGAAGGATTTGAGCTGACAAATTTGATTTCTTGAATTATGTAAAGCATGTGAAAGATAATTATGATAAGATGGTGGCATAAAATTCACAATAAAACATTTTGAGATGAATTCAAAGAGGATTGAAGAGGAAGTTTCTAGAAGGTGATAAAATGGAAAAGTGGGTAGATTCAATGAATCTGACCTAACCCTCAAATGGATGATTGTGGTTAAGAAGAAAAAGATTTAAATTTTCTATATAAGGAGATAGAATTCTAGAAGCAACTTTTCATGTACAAAAGCCTAAGAAAGACAAGATTCTAGGGTGTTTCTTTATATGGTGTTCAAATAAAAGAGTCTATAGTTGGCATACAAAGAAAGAAGACATAAGGTGATTGAAGGGTGAACAATCTATCAGAGACAAAGAGAATGAATGCCAAGAAGAATGGCTTATCAGATCAAGTCATGTTGTTACTCTTTAAAAATTATATCAATATGGATAAATCCTTTTGACTAAGGTTGACCTAAAAAATATTAGTAAATCCTTTAATAGGGTGAAATTTTAATGGAATGTTTTAAAGTCCTCTAACAAGGCTCACTCCTAATAGGGTGATTGAAATCATGTAACTAGATCACATTTAACAATGTGCATTGTAACCTTTAATAGGGTTGGCTCCACATAGAGATCACTTTAGAATAGTGAAAATTGGTAGCACATTATTGGTGGTTTTTCTCAAATTGGGTTTCCATGTAAGGTCCTTGTGTCAAAATGTGTGATTGATTTTGTGGTATTGCATGTTTACATTTTTGCAAAGATATTTTGACCTAGGACAACAATATGAAATTTTTTAAGATATGGAATGAACAATGCAAGCATAAATTGAAGTACAAAAAATTTTTATTTGTACATTAGGAACTAGGATAAATAATTTAGCCCCCTCTTAATTATTCTAAACATTTCAACAATTCCCTTTGGAAACCATTGGTGCAAGCATATAAGAATTAGTCATATCAAGGATGACTTTAGTACTATTTAATCACATAATAATATTGTCATATTAGTCAGTCTAACACAATCTTTAATTTATATTATTATTATTATAATGGCGTGCATATTATTAATTGTATATCAGACATGGCAAGTAGTACCAAACAGCTAGACCACACTCAATTCTATATATAATTACATGTATATAAGAAATAATTTTTTTAATTTTTATTTTGATTGTTATGCAATCATTATCATTTTGTATTAGTGTATACATTTGAAATTCAGCATAATTCAAATATTACTTAATTATCAACAATTGTTTACCCATTCATAGAATCATAATGATTACAAGAAGTGTTTGAATTTATATAGAATAGGGAATTACATAAACATTAAGTGCACTCACAACATTCACATCCCATCTTATTTTGGTTATGGAATAAATCCTATGGCTTTTAGTATAAGATAAATGTGACATCTCTTGCATGTACCTTTGTTGATGAGAATGACATATAGATTGAACATGATGCCGCATGCAATGAATTTCAAAGGTTATCCAAGAAAATACTTTCAAGTGCTCATTTACAAAATGTTGACTTGCTAGAAACATTAAAGATGGTGAATACTGACACATTAGTCACATAGAGTAGTTTTGACTTCAATGTGCAAACATATTTGATGCCCCAATGTAAAAGATTAATAAAAAATTTATTCAGAGATTCTAGAGGACACAAGTTACAAAGGATCCTACTAGTACAAATGGTGTAACCTAAGAGACTACTAACATCCTTTTCCAAGTAGGAACATGCACTATAGTTTTCCTTATAGTTGAAAAACTCAATCTTAGCAAGTACTCACAAAGGGCCTAAAAACAACTCAGTGAAAGCTCCACAATTAAAATATTGATTGAGTTTAATTAGAAATAAATTATTTTTTGGGGCAATAGTAAATGAGTAGATGCATCTAATAAGCCAGTAACAAAAAGAAACAAACCCAATCTAGACATATTTAAATGAAAATTGGGTATGTAGGAACCTATAAGAAGTGTTTTCTGGTGTGAAAATCCTTCTTGGTGTAGAAGCAATAGGTTGTGGATAGACTTTGAGTTCACTTGGGCTTGAAGAGGAAAGATGTATGGAGAATGTGAGTTTTTCTGTGAGGAGTAGAATATTAATGTGGTGTGTTGAACAGAGGTACTCAAGTATTCAGAGTCTTGATAATTTGTACATAGACTCCATATAACAGTCTCTCCTCAATGTCATGGAAATTGATAGTCTATCTTTCAAGCTCATCACATCGAAGTTAGTTTTCATGATTTTAAACACTTTAATTTTTTATTTGTCTTTCAATTACCTCAAAATTTAGAGAAACAAGAAATATAAAAATGTTATGATATTTAGTGTACTTTTTAAATGTTTATTATACTTTTCTAATGTTTATCATGTTATTTTTTTGGATTCAAACTACATAGAACTTATTTGTATCAATGATCTAGATCATACTCTACAATCGATCTTCATTTTCTTTATACAATTCTCTTATCTTATCTAATAATGGATCATGGAGTGTGATCTAAAATGTTAATTACAATAAAGTATATGGACTTCAATCTAGAAAGATAATATAATATAATCAGAAGATTGTAGAACATAATTACTCAAGTTATAATATAATGGTGATATATGGAGCTTGATCAACCTTGCTAGCTCCAACTATTGATCATCGTCTCAAAATTGTGGATGAAATTATTTTAGGATACTAGCATTAATTTATAGGTCTTTCTCAAAGAAAAAATCTCTATTTTTTATGGACTCTCAATCTTTTGGTGTTCTCAATCTCCTTAGCAAAAAAATTATTGTTTGGGTACCAATAGTGGTGGTTTCTTTCAATATAACTAGATAAACAAACACAACATTTATAGATTTAAAACATTCATGAAAAATATTTATTTCAAAAATAGGATAAGCTAATCTAACTATACTATCCTTTGGGCCAAAGTGGATCACAAAATCTGCAAGAGTTTTTTTTTTTTTTTTATAAATTTCTCTGCCTACTGAATATTATGTATGAATTTCTAGAAACTTTGTGTGATTATCTCAATCAAATATTTTGTATTTAAGGATCTTTGAAAATGCCTATAATTGTGCCTCACATTATTACTATTGCTAAAAAATAATCACAAATGAAATCACCTACATATTCTCTTGTTAAGTACATGAATTTTTTCTACAATAGTAGTGTCCACAAAGAATTCAACACTCTCTCTCATATCTAGACTCTTATGATAGTTATTGAATCACTTTATATATATCATAGAGTTAGGGTAGTATACTCTCATATTTTCATTATAAAGGCATTACTCATGATATAGAGACTTAGTTCCCAATTATTGTGACATTGGTGAAATGCAATGTGTAGTCCATATAGAAATTGTATTGTGGAAGATCTACAATAAATGAAACTTTCCACAAAACCATTTTAGGACCATTATTATAAAATTAGATATTCATCTAGGCCATGGATCACAAGTTTTACTATAAAATTACATGAATTAAATGAGTCCTATCAAAAAAAAAGTCTAACCTAAATGGAACCATCTCCAAAACTAAGTGGTCATATAAGGTTAAATGACTTCAATAGGTACCCATATTTCTCAAACATGGGAATAGACTCATTGGAAAGATAGAAAATGCATATGATGACATGCCTTTCAGAATTTTTGGGGGCATGGTGGTTTGGACAAAAAATCATTGAGAAATTTTTGAGCTAGTAGACAAGGAGCAAACAAATCATCAATATGGTTTTCCTCAAAGAAAGCATATAAAGACAAGGGATCTTAGGTCATTTTATGCCCTATAGACAATAATTCAAATTATTTCATTTTCATTTGTAACATTTCTCAAGTAGTAAGTTGAGTCAATCAGAAAACAAATATTTCATTATTGAGGACAACTTATAAGTTTTTTCTCATACCCTATGATAATTCCATTTAGAATTCCTAGAGGTTGATTGGCATTGGGATCTAGCAAAGTTAAACAAGTTTGATATATCTTTTACTTAGAGAAAATTTTATGATTAAACTTTTATATGAATTATTTTGAGCTAGTTCCTAGCACTAGACCATGAATGGGAATTTTTGTACAACATGTCAATATTGCAAAAATTTGAATGAATCTGTAAGAATGTGCTTTTGTATGCAATATGTAATTCTTGGTGGATATTTCTTGATTTTAATTAAAATAATATTATATTTTCTTTATGGATTATTTCCCTATACATGTGTTAAAAATATAAGATGAGTAATTGAGAGAGGAGGGGTGAATCGATGACTACTAAAATAAATCCTAGATCCCTTATATGTCAGTACAAAAATGCAAACTGAAAAATTGAATACTACCGTAGCTCGGTAAACACGCAAAATGTTGTAACTTGATAATAACTAAATTAGCTTGGTAAATGCTTGACATATAAACCTTTAGATGTTTTCTAAGATTAAAAGTACTTTAACTAAGTTGCAAACACATAACAAAAAATAGCATGAACATTGTAGACACTAGGATTTAATGTGGAAACCCACTTTGGGAAAAATCGCCAATTGTAACTAGTTACTATTTTTCACTCTTGTAAAGTGTGCCCTATTAGGAGCCAACCTTGTTAAAGGTTACAAAACACACTATTAGGTGTGACCCTATTAAAGGATTTAATCACCCTATTAGGAGTGGACTAGCTAGAGGTCTTAAGATAATTTAATAGAACTGCCACCTTGTTAGAGGATTTACAGATAGTTGTTAAGCAAACTCTGTTAAGAGATTTAGATCACTACTATAATGGTTAGAGAGTAACAATGAGATGACCTAATTTAAATGTAACTAATTTGTTGATTATAGATCTCTATTCTAGTTTGTACTTGATCCTTCTTGGTCAAATATATCTTTGGTACTTCCCAAGGATATTATGCATATCCTTGAAATTTACTTCCTCTTCTCATTATTAAATCTTCGAATAACATCTTCATGAATTACACACTTTCAATTCACAACTTGACCTTGTACTTATATCTTCCACTTTGTCAAGTTGGCTCAAATACAACTTAGAATAATCAATATTCATCACCTTAATTGACTAGAATCAATAGATAAATCAATTAAGCTTGGTACAAAAAAATTAGAAAATCCTTTGTTAGCTGACCCAACTTAGTAGAAACTAATTCAGAAACAATTTCCTTTGTTAACCAATAGAAGCTCATTTAACACTACAAACTTTCAAAAATCCTTTGGCAACCAAGTGAGCTTAGTTAGCACTAGTTCTATCCAACTTTCCTTGTTACCTGAGTGAGCTCAATTAACACTCACTTTCTACAAAATTTCCTTTGATGCTAGAGTGAACTTGGTAGACACTACCTTTTGAACTAGGAAAATATAGGAACACTCGGTAGACATTGAGAATTGTCTTCACTACTCGAGTGAGCTCAACATATATTGACTGATAATGATATCACATTTGTGTAACATCAAAGACAACACACAATTAATCAATTATATCCAATAATCTACCTCTTTGGTATTGATGGCAACAAAACATGTCATAACACAATAAAATTTTGGATTTAGACTTGAAAACTCCCTTTGTTAGTATGAGCTCTTCCTTTCACTATATTTTTTCTATAATAAGTGCTACAAAGTACATTCAACATATTCTCCCTCTTTCAGAAAACTTCTTACTCGAAAAAATTATCCCTCTCTAGTTCTTTACTTTATTCTAGTTCCAAAAATTTCTCAGAGATGTGACAGTAAACTTCTCCCTCTTTGACAACACATGCAAAAGACATTAATTCTATAAATATAGATGTACCTTAAGTACTAATTCATCTACAATATTCCCTTGCTAACTCTTCACCAACTGATTGATCTTCAATAGGTTTTGGTTGATGCATTCAATAAACTTCATTTAGTGGATTTCAGATGAGGAATAACCCCTAGCTTACCTCTTAGATAAAGAAATACTTCCTTAGGTAATGGCTTGGTGAATATATTTGTAATATGTTCCTTTGTATTCACATATTCTAATATGACTTCTTTATCTTGCACTAACTCTCTTAAGAAGTGATATTTTATAGCAATATGCTTCTTTTTGGAATGCATTATTGGATTCTTTGATATATTGATTGCATTAGTGTTATCACAATATATAACAACTGGATCTTTGATCTCTACCTTCATTCTTCCAACATTTGTTTCAACCAAATAATGTTAGAAAAATTGATTGCTGCTGCTACATATTCTAGCTCTGCTATGGATTGAGATGTACAATTTTGCTTCTTTCTTGTCCAAGATACTAGTCTTTTACCAAGAAGGAATGCTCCAACACTAGTGCTTTTTTTGTCATCAAGACTTCCTGCCCAATCAGCATCAGTAAACACTTTCAAGTCCAGATTCCCTCCAAGTTTGTACCATAAACCATAGTCTTCAGTACCTTCCAAGTATCTCATGATTCTCTTGATTGCCATCATGTGATTTTCATTAGGATTTGTTGAGAATATTTCCATTATTCCAATTTCTAGAGCAATATTAGGCCTTTTGTGTACTACATACTATAATTTTCCAATCATTGATTTGTATGTGGTCTTATCTACTTCTTTGGAATCATTATTTTTGGAAACATTATGTCTAGTAGACATACATGTTCCAACTAGTCTTGAATTTTCCATTCCAAATTTCTTCAGTATTTTCTTGATATACTTAGATTGAGTGATGTAGATACCATTTCTTTTCTATTGTATTTTTAGTCCAAAAAAGAATTTTATTTCACCAAACATGGACAGCTCAAATTCTTTACTCATTTCTTTTGAAAATGTTGTGCACAATTCATCATTTCCTATAAATAGAGTATCATCAACAAATATTTTTGCCAATACAATCTTCTTGTCTAGTCCTTCCTTGATATACTAACTATTTTTCTCATTAGTCCTTTGAAATCCAATCTGTATCAAGTAATTATTAGGTCTTTCATACCAAGCTCTGGGAGTTTTCTTAAGACCATATAATGCTTTGTGTAACTTGCAAACCATGTCTCCTCTCCTAGGACCTACAAAACCTTTTGGTTTCTCAATGTAAACTTCTTCATCAAGAACTCCATTCAAGAATGTAGATTTGACATCTATTTGATATACTTTAAATCCTCTATGTTTTGCACATGCTAGTAAGGTACTAAAAACTTGTAGTCCTGCTAGAGGAGAAAAAGTCTCACCATATCAATACCTTCTTCTTGAGAATAACCTTTGCACACTAATCTTTCTTTATTTCTTAAAAAATTTCCATCTTCATTAAGCTTATTTCTAAAAACTCACTTTGTACTAATTACATTTTTATCCTTGGGTCTAGGAACAAGAGTTCAAGTTTTTTTCTTCTCTATCTTCTATATCTATTCATTCATTGCTTCAATCCAACTTTCATTTTTCAGAGCATCCTTAACACTTCTAGGTTCAAATTTAGCAAGTAAACATGTACCTTTTAATTTTCCTCTAGTCATTTTTTCATCTAATTTGTCTCTAATGATCTGCTCAGGGGCATGATGCCTTTTGACATATCTTGCTACAACAAGCTCTTTGGTCTTTGAATGAGTTCCACCATCTTCTTCTTGAATTTCAATTTCAGGCTTATGTCCTTTTTATCTATGACTTGTGTCCATTAGACTTGGTTTGAAATAGCTCGGTAGCCTCTGATTACCAGTCAGGTCTTTGTAGCTTGGGTTCCACTATTAAAAACTTGATAACTACTAGAGTTTTTGGGGACTTGGGACATGAAGCTTATTTTCTATCAGATAGATTTGGTAGGGTATCAGATTGATAGTAAACAAATATTCTTTAATATTTTGGCTCCTTGTTGTTTCTTCTTCACTCTTTTATGCAAACTTATCAATTCTACCATGTGCACTTTCTATGTTTTTTTTAGTAGACAAATTCAAACATCTATATGCTTTACTTCTATAGGAGTATCCTAGAAATATGCCTTCATCACCTTTTACATCAAATTTTCCTTTTCTAGATTCTTTCAATATATAACATTTTCTACCAAATACTTTCAATTAACTCACATTAGGTTTGTAGCCATACCATAGCTGATAAGGTATTTTGTTTGAATCTTTCTTCAACTGAACTCTGTTCAATGTATGAACTGGACTGCTCATAACTTCCTTCTAGTATTTGAGAGAAACATTCTTTTCAGTCATCAAGGTTCTTGCATAATCCATGATAGATCTATTTCTTCTTTCAGCTATTCCATTCTTCTATGGTGTAGCAAGGGTTGATACTTGTCTTTTGATTCCCCTATCAATACAAAAATTATTGAATTCATGGGAGGTGAATTCACCACCACTATCTGATCTTAAGGATTTCAACCTTTTCCCAATTTCCTTTTCCGCTCTTGCTAGATACCACTTGAATTTTTGAAAGGATTTTGATTTATCTTTTAGATACATTACTGTCATCATTCTAGAATAGTCATAAAAAAAAATGAAAAACTTTTCTCCATTGTAGCTTTCTATTCCAATAGGTCAACATAAGTCTATATGAACAATTTTCAATACTAGCTCTCACTGATAGTCTTTTCTTTTGAAGCTAGTCTTTCCCATCTTACCAACTTGACAATTCGTGCATAGACCCATGTTAGGCTTCTTCAAACTAGGAATATCTCTTGCTCTTCTATGTTATCTTATCTTAACAAGAATATCAAAATTCACATGACATAGCCTGTTATTCCATAACCAACTTTCCTCTACTTGAGAAATATAAAATGAACAATCACCAAGATCAAGATAAAATAGACTACCTTTTGTTTGCTTTCCAGATCCAACTAAATTCTTTTCCCATCTACTAGTTTTGCATGTCCATTCATGGGTTCTACCTTGAATCCAATTTTATTTAGTTGTGCCACACTTAGTAGATTATGCTTTAGTCCTTCAACCCAATAAGTATTGTCAAATACAAGTTCTTTAGTCAACAAGATACATCCTTTTTCTTTTATGTTACAAGTTTCATTATTTCTAAATCTTACACTACCTCCATCATAATATTCCATGTGCTCAATTTTTTTTTTTTTTTTTTGTCTCCAATCATATGCTATGAGCAACCATTATCAATAATCCATATATCATTTTATCTCCTCATCATCAGATTCATCTTTCACAACTACATATACCATTTCGTCTTCAATTTTATTAGAATCTTTAGCTATAAAAAAATATTTCTTACCTTTTCCTTGTAATTCTTGTAGTTCTCGGAGTCCTTCTTGCCTTTATTATTATTTATTTTCTCCTCATCTTTGGTGTCCTTATTTGGACACCTAGCAGAAATGTGACCAATTTCTTCATAGGAAAAGTAGATCAAAGGAACTTTACCTTTATAGTTACTTCTTCCTTTGGAACACTTCCTTGCGAGCAGGGCTTCAACAACTTCAATATCACTATCTAAACTTTCTTCTAATGTTCCACCTTCTTCACTTCCTAATTGACTAGACTTTGATTTCTTACCCTTCTCTTTGAGTGAGAGTTTAGCTTTAAATGTACATTCAATATTCTTAAGAGCAAGAACATAATTATCATAGTTATCTAATTCAAAAGTTGTCTATCTTCCAACTAGAGCATCCAAGCCTAATTTTTTATTTGGATCACAACTCATTTCCTGAATAGCAGACACTCTTATTGCATAAATAGCAAGAAGAGTTCTAAGCACTTTACTTACAAAAATTTCCTCCTTAATGTCTCCTGTAGATGCTTTGATTGCACTTACACTGCCCTTGATCCTTTCCATATATTTTTCAATGTTTTCATCTTCTCTTATTCTCATTTGATCAAATTGTCCTCTAAGGCTTTCTGCTTTGGCTCTTTTACATTGTCATCTCCTCCATAGATATCCTTTAGTTTTTCCCAAATTTCATAAGTAGTTTTTTCAATCCTTTACCTCATCAAATTCAGCATAATTGATAGAAAATGCAATATTTATCATCATGATATTATTATTCTTCTTTTCAACAATGATGCAGAGTGGCACCGTGGAAGGATACAATTTCCTTACCCTCAAACAAATAGGTTCAAATCACCAAAAAGATATTTAATGACTCACCAAGAGATCTAACACTTAGAAGTGTTTTCTAGGGCTTCTGCCAACCTCTAGTACCTTAGACCAATCCTTTCAACACAACCCACAACTTAAAATGGTGACCAAACAACAACTTTTCTAAAACAGGGCTACTAAGCGAAACATGAAATTCTAAGGTTTTCACTTGAATAGTATATGAAATAATTTATAGTATGATGGATTTTGATGTGCTTTAATAACCCTAATGAAATATCCCAATATGAAGACTTGATCCACACCAGCACTCCAAGGATCCACCAAAGTACACAGACCTAATAGGGTCCAAAAAGGCTTGGTTTTCAAAGGAGGACCAAAAGAATGGGTTCATGAATGAGGTATAGGACTTATGATCTCTTCTATGAACTATTTAAACACCAAATCCACCTTTATTTAGTTGATTTTCTTCACCTACAACTCTAACAACTCAAATTCCTACAATTTAGGACCAAATACATGTGAATATTTGCCCTAGGGCTTGCAAGTAAAATTATCTCCCCTTAGTTTTTCAACTCCAAATTTTTGAATCTTTAATAAAAATCTTAGAGGGCTCATTTTTATTGGGTTTTTTGCCATTTGAACTATACAGTTTAGAGCTATAGGTCCATATGCACAAAACCCTCATGAACCTAGGGTTTCTGGACTGATTTTGGAAAAAATGCTCTAACTTTTCTTAGAAATCACCAATGAACCTCAAATAAAGTAAATAAGATAGAGGAATCAATAAAATTTCTCTTTTTACCATTCAACCTTCTATCCCAATCCATACAACATGTGTGGAAGCAAGAATGCAACAAATCTGAGCCCAAAAACCAATAAATTTTATTAATACTTGCAAAAATCTGTACATTAGACCGACCTATTCTTTTGGGAAGTTTGGATGTTACATTTGTATATTTTATTGAATCATTAACTACCATACAAATAGTTGAAATCAGTTCAAACTTCCTTTTCCCTTATTGGCAACTTTTTGACAAAATTGCTTAGCAACTTTTGTTGCATTTTTGCAATTTTTTGAACCAAGAAGTCCTAAGACTTTAAAACCTATCTAATACTTTCCTAAACCTATTATAAGGTATTTTAAACCTTATTAGGAGTATATTCCTTATTCTAAAGCTATTTTTTCCCTTATAGGTCTCTAAGGATTCAATGTTTATAAGAACACCAAATGAACCTTGAGCCTTTACAAATGGGCTTGTTATGACATGATCTTATTCCAAATACCTAAAAACCTTATTAACTTGTTGAAAAGGCACCTAGGAAGGTTTTATAATGTAGATTCCTATGACATGCCTCATGAAGACCTTGAGTGCCCTACACCAAACAATATCTTCAACTGATAAAGTTCTAGTGGGAGTCATGTATTTAGCATCAAGATAAGTATAACCTAAATCACTGATGGTAGCTAGATGTAGCATCATAAGCCCTTTACATGCTTCAAAAATTTCTATTTTCAGCTTGGGAATCTCTCTTTTGTAATACATCTTAATCTTTAGCTTAGGTCCTTGAAACCTTCTCTGCGAGAACCAAAAGCTCTAATGGTAATTGTTAGAAATATAAGAGGAGTAAATGAGAGGGGAGGGGTGAATCAGTTACTACTAAAATAGATCCCATTTCACTTAGACATTAGTAAAAAAATGAAAACCAAAAAACTAAATACTACTGAACCTCGGTGAACACACATAATGATGTAACTCGGTAATGACTAAATTAGCTTAGTAAATGCTTAACATATAAAACTTTAGATGTTGTCTAAGATAAAAAAATAGTTTAACTATGTTACAAACACATAAAAAAAATAGCAAGAACATAGTAGACACTAAGATTTAATGTGGAAACCCAATTTGGGAAAAACCACCAATCATAACTAGTTACTATTTTTCACTCTTCTGAAGTGAGCCTTATTAGAAGCCAACCCTGTTAAAGGTTACAAAACACACTGTTAGGTGTACCCATGTTAAAGAATTTAATCACCCTATTAGGAGTGGATTGGTTAGAGGTCTTGAGACAATTCAATAGAATTGCCACCTTGTTAAAGGATTTACAAATCCCTGTTAAGCCAACTCTATTAAGAGATTTAGATCACTGCTACAATGGTTAGAGAGTAACAATGAGATGACCCAATTTGAATGCAACCAATTTTTTAATTATATATTTCTTTTTTGGCTTGTACTTGATCCTTCCTAATTGAATATATCTTTATTGCGCAATAAGGATATTCTTCTTATCCTTCAAATTTGCTTCTTGTTATCATCACTAAATATTCAAATAACATCTTCATGAATTACACACTTTGAAATCACAAGTTGACCTCATACTTATATATTCCACTTTGTCAAGTCGACTAAACTACAACTTAGAATAATCAATATTTTTCACCTTATTCAACTAGAATCAATAAATAAATCAATTAAGCTAAGTACAACAAAATAAGAAAATCCTTTGTTAGCTGACCTAGTTCAGTGGAAACTAACTCAAAAATAGTAGAAGCTTGGTTAACCCTACAAACTTGCAAAAATCCTTTAGCAACCCAGTGAACTTAGTTAGCATTGGTTCCATACAACATTCCTTCATTACCTAAGTGAGCTTGGTTAATACTCTCTTTCTACAACTTTTCCTTTGACGCCTGAGTGAACTCGGGAGACATTGCCTTCTAAACTAGGCAAACACAGGAATGCTTAGTAGACATTGAGAACTATCTTCACCACTAGACTGAGCTCAACATATACTGATTGATAATGATATGAAATTTGTGTAACATCAAAGACAACATACAATTAATGAAATATAACCAACATACATGTATACTTATCACATTAATTTTGTGGAGTGAATTAAGAATCTACATTTAACACTACATTCAAATGACAAAAAGTGAATTTTCAAATGAAAGAGTTCGATCACTAAAATCATTTTTGGTTTGTTAAGTTCATGCATTCTACTCTATAGTGGGTTATTTGAAAATTATTAGCATCGACACATTTAACCTCACCTCTTATTATTCTAACACAAATGAAAGGCTAAACCACATAATTCCAAAGTTGTGCACTAGACCAAAAAATCCATTTTTCTATTAAAGTGAGATATCCAAAATAAAGGAAATCTTACTCAAACTGAATATATCCTATTGGAAGATTGGGGAGATTGATTGGAATATTGGTTGGAAGCATGAATGCTGATGATATTCATATGGGGGAGTACTAATATGATGATATTTTACATTCATGATTGAGTCTATCATTGATGTCAACATAGCATATTTTATGTCTACATAGAAATTTTTTGTGGTATTTGACAAAAGAACAACAAAAAGATCAGGTTGGTAAAGATTACTAGTTGATGATGAAAACCACCTGAGGTTATGGGAGATCCTTTTGAGTATCTAGCATATACAATTAACATTAAAAGAAGAAAAGATAATTCTAGAAGAAGTTATTTAAATTTTGGTGATGTCTATTCTAAGATAGAGTTTACAAAGGCATGTTCAGGTAAACTTGTTATATCTCTTAGTAGAGTTGATATCTTGATAATTGAGATTAAGAACATGGAGAAGACATGTTTAGAATAACATAGCTAAGATCACTCATCATAATATTGCATATATAGAAAGTTATTTAGGTTGCAAGGTGGAAGATTAAGGTTATCACTAAGTGTAACATGTTCTTAATGTGGTCCTATAATAATTAATTGAAAAGGTCTAATAGTCGAATCAAGGAATTATTTTATGGACTCAATATAAAAGAAGGACATTTTCCTTCATCATGATATTGAAAAATGTGAAGTATGAATATTCAATGAAAAAAAGAGAGTGTAGAATGTGAAGTTGAGTAGAGCACTGTGGAAGTGAAGGAAAATTCATTATCGAGGTTTTCCTAAGTGATATGAGGTTTATTATTTAGATCTAAGGTTCATGACCTTGTCTAAAAGGTTTGATAAAGATTGGTCCAATTGATAGGATAGAGAAAAGGATAGGAGAAAGAAGAAGATAATGGTAAATTATTTGTTTGAGTGGTGATCTCTTCTTATAGTTGAAATTGCATGTTTGGGCAATAGGCTATTCTTGCATACATTATATCACAACTCTTAATAGGGTTGGCACAACTCCTAAAAGGGTTGGAATCTCCTAACATGATTCAAAGTTTCCTAATAGGGACTCATTGTACTAAATATTGTAACATACTCCTAACAGGGTCTATCCTCTAACAAGGGATATTTATATTATTACATCATATTGTGGGCATCATTCCCACTAGGGTTTTCCCTTTCATCAAGAGTTTCCCTAGTCAACATATCTACTGTAATTCTCTATGTGCATCTTTAAATGGTTATTATTTACTTTGGTTGAATGGTTAAGTTTTTTTCAAGAAGATAAAAATTTTAATTGTTGGATAACTGATTCAACCCCAACCCCCCTCCCTCAATTATCATCGTGGAATATTATTTATAAAAATTGGTATCAGATTGTTAGGTCCTTGAAGAAAAAGTTTAACAACTTTGGGAAATTCATGGAAAACATGTTTTGGAAAGATAGTTTGAAGTTTGATGGAACAAACTATGATAGCTGGAAGGAAAAGATGAAGACACATTTGTTGTGCATGGGTCCAGGATATTGAATCTTGACAAAATTAGTGAAGACAATCATTTAAGAAAAAGATTTGGAATCTTGTACTAAGGAAAAAAGACATCTTTTCAGGTGTGACATGAGAGCTAGAGAAGCACTATTGACTACACTTCCTAAAATTGAGTACAATTAGCTAAAATCACTTGCTAATTCACATTTGATTTGGAAAGCTTTGGAAAATAGTTTTGAAGGTGATGCACATTCTAAGAAATTAAGGCTACAAAGTTGGCTTTATGTGTTTGAAGGTGCTAAAATGATGGAAGATGAATTTGTAACAAGATATATAGGAAGGATGTCATGTAAATTAATGTAATTATTAAAGCTCAAGGAGGAATCTTGAAGAAGATGATGAGGTTATATGGAAGATATTGAAGACACTAACACCACCATTCAAGTTAGTGGTTTAGATGATACAACTATTGATATCATGTACAAAAGATTTCCCAAAGGAGACATTGCTTGGAAGACTTGAAGCAGTTGAGAATGATCTTAGAAAATCTAAAGAATTGACCAGTTTAGAAAAAACTTTCGGTGCCTTGAATGCTTGACCTGACTTATCAAGGAGCACAAGTGCTACAAGACATTTTTCTAGCAACAGTAGATTTAAGGAAGATAGAAAGATTTAGGATTGAGTAGCCCTTTTGGTTAGAAGAGAAAAAGGAGGTAAGAAAACATTTAAATGTTGGACTTGTGATGAATATGGTCATTATGCATCTAAGTGTCCTAAAACAAAGAAAAGGTATAAAGGAAATCATAAGCCTAGAAAATATAAATTTTGTTAGTATGCAAATGAAGATAATGATTCTTATGAACAAACATTAAGTGATAGTGATGATGAAATTGGATTTTTGGCAATTAAAGGAGAAATTATAGAGAAGGTAGCTTTGGTATCATAGGTTGAGAAGAAATATAATTGAATAATCGATAGTGGTTGTTTACATTATATGACTAGTGATATGAACAAGTTTTCTGATTTCAAAATTCAGGATGGAGGAATTGTCAGAGTTGGAAACAATGCAACATGCCAAGTTTAAGGTATTGGATCTATAAATCTTTATGGCAAAACTAATAATATGGATGTATAAAGCACAATCATTTGAGTGTTAGATAACTAGTAGATAAGGGTTATTAGTTGTAGTTCACAAAAAAGACATGCATGATCATAGATAAAGATGGAAAGGTAATTGGTACAGGAACCAAATCTAGTGGTAAAATATTTTAGTTGAACTCTACTAAAATGACATGTTTGGTTGCAAAGGTAGATGAAAGTTGGTTATGGCATAAGAGATTCTATCATATAAACTTTGATAGTATTGTGAGGACTAACAAAAAAAAATTGTAAAGATATTTTTTGAAGATTGTATTTAGCCTACAAACACAATTTGCAAGGAATGTGTTTTGGCAAAGCATAAAAAAACTTCTTTTCCCAGCAAGAAGTTTACTACTACAAAATATTTGGAGATTGTTCACATAGATCTCAACAATCCTACAAAGACTAGAGGATTCTATGGTGAAAGGTATTTTATGATTCTATTTGATGATTTTTCTAGAATGATGTGGGTTGCATTTCTTAAAGAGAAATTTGAGGCATTTGAAAATTTTAAGATATTCAAAAATAGAGTTGAAAATGAATCCAGTATGAAGATTAAGTGTTTAATATTAGATAGAGTAACAAAATTCACTTCAAATGAATTTAACATATTTTGTGAAGAAAATGGGATTAAAAGATAGCTATCAGCTCTGAGAATGCCTGAATAGAATGGTGTTCTATAGAGAAGGAATAAGTCTATTATAGAAGTAGCAAGAGCTATCTTAGCAGAGAATGATGTATCCAAGACTTTTTTGAGAGAAGTTGTGAATACAACAGTTAACACTATGAATAGAGTACAAGTCTAGAAAGACACAAACAAGACACCTTATGGATTATGGTTTGGTCACTCACCTAATGTTAAGTATTTCATAATATTTGGAAGTAAGTGTTATATAAAGAGAGATGATGACATCGGTAAGTTTGATTCTAGAAATGATGAAGGTATGTTTGTTCGTTATTCATTGAAAAACAAGGCTTATAGATGTTATATAATTAGAGAAATAAGACTATTATGGAAAGTAAAAATGTGAGAATTGATGATAAGATCATAATACAGGAGAGAATAGTTGATTAAAATTCAAATGATGATGTTGTTACTAAGACAAGGAATGATGAGGTATTTCTTAAGACTAACAATGATTTGTAGAATGAAGAAGAGTCAAGGTAGGAAAAAAGCTTGGAACCTTCAGTAGAGCCAAGAGTTTTAGTAAAAACTCCTACTTAAGGAAAGAACATGATAAAGAATTACCCATCCAAATAGATCATCAAAAGAAAAGACAAAGGTGTGATAACAAGAAGTAGAGTAAATGAAGAACTATGCTTTATATCTCATGTTCTACCTAAGAATGTAGATGAAGCATGAAAATATGATTACTGGAAACAAACTATGAAAGAGGAATTGTATTAGATAGAAAATAATGAGACATGGGAATTAGTCCCCAAAATAGCAAACAAGAATATGATAGGAACTAAATGGATATTTAGGAACAAGATGAATGAGCAAGGAGAAGTTGTAAGAAACAAAGCAAGATTAGTATGTAAAGGTTACTCACAAAAAGAAGGAATAGATTATGAGGAGACTTATGCTCCAGTGGCTAGAATAGAAGTATTAAGATTACTCTAACTCTATGTAGCATAGAAGAAATTCAAAGTATATTAGATGGATGTCAAGTCAACATTTCTGAATGGAGAACATGAAGAAGATGTATACATTAAATAGCCTGAAGGATATCCTTTGATAGATTACAAGGACATAGTATACATACTGAGGAAAGCATTGAATGGATTGAAGAAAGCACCCAAAACCTTGTATGTGAGGTTTGACAAGCATTTGATAAAAGTTTTATATAGTAAATGATAGATAGTAATCTATATTGGAAAGAAAATAATGATGGTTTAATGATTTTAGTAATATTTTTTGATGACATTATATTTGGAGGAAATGATGAAGAAAGTATGAAGTTTGCATAAGAGATGAAGAAATAATTTGTGATGAGTATGATAGGAGAAATAAAATATTTCCTAGGATTATAGATTGTATAGAATAAAGAAGGAATTTTTATTTCTTAGACTAAGTACCTATAGGATTTACTAAAAAGGTTTTGTTTGGAAACATGAAAACACATTAAAATACCTATGGTAACTAGACACAAGTTATCTACAAAGGATGAAACACCTATTGTTGAGAAAAAGAAGTGTAGATCCATGATAAGAGGATTACAATATCTAGTTCACACAGGGCTAGATATATTAAATGTAGTTGGAATTGATATAAGATTCTAGGCTGATCCTAGAGAAGCACATTATCCAGCAGTGAAAAAGATATTTAGATATCTAAAAGAAACTTAAGAATTTGGATTATGGTATGATAGATCTAATGATTTTACTCTTATACTGATGCAGATTGGGTAGGTAGTATGGATAACAGAAAGAGAACCAGTGGAGGAGCTTTTTTTCTTGGAGAAACATTGGTTTCTTGGTTAAGTAAGAAGTAAGATTATACATCTCAAATTATAGCAGAAGAAAAGCATGTTGAAAAAACAAATAATTGCAATCAAGTAATTTTGATGAAGTAGTTACTAAAGGATATAAGGATACAAATCAGTGAAGCTATTGTTATACATTGTGATAACACAAGCACGATAAATATGTCTAGGAATCTAGTATTTCATTTGAGGACTAAGCACATTTCTATTAAGTATCATATGTTGAGAGAAAAAGTTAGAGAAAAAGAAATAAGATTGGAGTATGTGAGCACTAAGGAGTAGATTATAGATATATTCACTAAGCCTCTTCCTAAAGAGACATTCAAGTATTTGTGAGGTATACCTAGGGTTAAGCCCCTTCATACATCAGAGTAGAAGATGCAAGAGTGCATCAGTCCACTGTAGCAAAGCATCATTGTTTGTCTAGACTAAATGTTGATGCTTCCTATATGGGGAAGTATCTATGATGAATAGGTTCATCTAGGAATCTTGGTGATATTGTTTTGAATAGTTTATTTTGACACTCAAGTTGAGTAAGTATTAGTTGTTACAGAGTTTGATGTAGTAAAGTTGGTTACCTTTGACATTGATGTCAATGAGGGAGACAGATTGCATGAAAAGCATTATGCTAAAAGGGAGAAATTTGGCATAAGCATAGTATGCAGGATGTTAATTTGGTATTGAGAACATTAAGGTATATAAAAGGGGGAGAATGATTGATAAAGAGAATTTGAAGACTAATATTCTTTTGTTGGTATTCTTGGAACTAGATATTTTTCATCTATGTTGTCATCAATGCCAAAGGGGGAGATTGTTGGAAGATTGGGGAGATTGATTGGAAGATTGGTTGGAAGCATGAATGCTAATGATATTCCTATGGGAGAGTACTAATATGATGATATGTTACATTCATGAATGAGTTTATCATTGATGTCAAGATAACATGTTTTATGTCTACAAAATAGTTTTCTGTAGTATCTAACAAAAGAATAGCAGAAAGATCATGTTGGCACAGATGGCTAGTTGAGCATGATAACCACCCAAGCTTATGGGAGATACTTCTAAGTATTTGGTATATTTAGTTAACGTTGAAAGAAGAAAGGATAAGTCTAGAAGAATTTATGTAAGTTTTGGTGATGTTTATTTTGAGATAGAGTTTATAGAGGCATGTTCTAATACTCATGTTATATCTCTTAGCAGAGTTCATATCTTCAGGATCAAGTTTGAGGACATGGAGAATACATGTTTAGAATGATGTGGCTAAACTTGATCATCATAATATTGTGTGTATGGAAACTTATTCAAGTTGCAAGGTGAAAGATTAAGGTTATCACTAAGTGTAACATGCTCTTAATGTGGTGCTATAATAATTAATTGAGAAGGTCTAAGAGCCAACTCAGGTAATTGTTTCATGGACTTGGTATAAAGGAATGACATTTTCCTTTATCATGATATTGAAAAATATGAAGTAGGAATATTTGATGGACAAAATAGATTGCATAACGTGAAGTTTAGCAGAGAAGTGTGAAAGTGAAGGAAACCTCATTACTGAGATTTTACTGAGTGATTTGAGGTTTGATATTTAGATTCAAGGTTTGTGACCTAGTCTAAAAAACCTAATAATGATTGATCTAGTTGACAAGATAGAGGAAAGGATAGAGGAAAGAAGAAGATAATAGTAAATTACTTGTTTGAGCAGTGAACTCTTCTTGTAGTTGAAATTTCATGTTTGGGCAGCTATTCTTGCATTATACCACAACTCCTAATAGTGTTGGAACAACTCCTAACATAGTTGGAATCTCCTTATAGGGATTCACTCATTGTACTAAATGTTGTAACAAAATCTAATTGGGTCCATCCTCTAACAAGGAATATTTATATTAGTACATCATCTTGTGGGCATCATTTCCACCAGGGATTTCCCTCTGATCAATGATTTCTCTAGACAACAAATCTGGTGTAACTATCAATGTGAATATTTATAAAGTTACTATTTACTTAAATGGTTGAATGGTTAAGTTTTTTTATGAAGATACATATTTCAATTGTTGGATAACTAATTCACCCCCACCCCAGTTATCTTGGTGGACTATTTTTCTAACATATCCACCATGAAATCAAAATAACAACCATTATTCTAGTGATACAATTTATGTATAGAAAATGCAATGCAAAAATAAACCCATTACATAACTAAACAAAACGAGGATTCTATTTTTTCAAGAAAAATACTTACCTCTAACTGATGAGTAGTGCCATACTATCATATCTACAGATCACCTTATAATAGTAGGGAAAATTTGATTGATCTAGCTAAATGAGTTTGAGAGCCACTCATTGAGAGTTCCCATATGAACTCCTTATCTGTGCTACTTCTTGGTTTCCTAATAGCAAGTTCTTTCATTGAGGCTGACGATGAATATTTCTCCTTCATTATAAAAGCCACATCTCCCCATTTTCCCTCATTGCAATTCAATGGCACAAGAAAATATTCATGCTTCTATTTTTGCACCTTTTTCCACTCTTCCCATTTTCCATCCATCTTAGAATGACTCCTCTAAAATTGTTTTGTTTTGTTTTGGGCAGTCTACTACCGAAACCTTTCCATATTGTGTGAAAGGAATTTTTGGATACTAACAAGACATCTCAAATTGCTTTTGGCTTTTCTATAGTCACATTAATGTGAAAATAATGATGATAATATAATTTAATATTATTGTTTATTAAATATTATTAAATTATTATTTAATTTATGGTATTTTAAAAATCATTAAGGGTAAATTAATAATAATATTATTTAAATTATAGTATTTAAAAAATATATTTAATGACATTATTAAAGATTAATAATATTATTGTATCATAATATCATATTATTTATTATACATAACAATTTGAATTATATGTATAATTTTTATTTTTAATGCGTTCTTTTATTATAAATGATTATCCTACACAATATGTTTGGAATTTTTGGTTGTAGAGAAAAGGATGTTGGTTGAAAGTGAAGATCAATTGGAACATCTTTTTGTTATGACTTTTGAGAATTACAAGTCACTAGAATGGTCATTGTCATCAAGTTTAACCAACATGTTTATACTGGTTACTAGTATTAAATTGCACATGCATTAACAAAGTATATACTCTTCTTCATGAAATATTTTCTCTTCATTCACAAGCAAGTTTGAGAAATTATATATAGGTATCATAATATTACTCATGTTTATGCATGCTTAAAAATGGGAAAATCAAAAGAGAGAAATTTGTTTCAAAAAATTATTTCTAATATCATCATGAATTACTTTTCTCACTTACATAAGTTAATAAATGTTGAGACATGGAAACTATTATTCTTAATTTTCTTGATATTTTTAAATATAGAAAATTAGTTGATCTCTCTCTCTCTCTCTCTCTCTCTCTCTCTCTCTCTCTTAGTATATATATATATATATATATATATATATATATATATATATATATATATATATATATATATATATATATATATATATATATATATATATATATATATATATATATATAGGTGAGAGAGAATGTAACCTAGAGATATTAATGTATAAATGTCGGGGGAGGGGGAGAGAAAGAGAATATTCTTTACTATATTTTTAACTAATAGTTATAAATTATTAGTTCTTTTAATTATAAATATTTGAATAAAATTTTGAGAATATGAATGAATAATATAAATATAAGAGAACTAATTCAAGCTTAATGTTCTCATTTATTCATATACCTCTTAGAGGAAAATTGAATCAGTTTTCAATATTGATCAAAGAGCCCAAAATGTTAAATAAAATCTCTCAAGTCATTTAATAAAGCATCAGGTGTCTTAAACAATGAAAAGTGAAACCACTATTAGTATGAGGAAAAGAAGGTTCATGGTCGACAAATCAGTTATGGAAAATAAAATCAACCTAAATCATTAATTTATAAATCTTAGAGAAAGTGAAAAAGAAGAAGTATAAATGACTAAATATTAGTGACTATTTATTTAGTCACTTGTTTAGCCATTTATTTGGTAGTTGATTTAGTTATTGTGTTTAGGTGGCTAACTATTAGTGACTAATCATCTAATCACTTATTTAGTCATTTATTTGGTAATTTATTTCGTAATTTCTAGTTGGCTAATCTTGTGATTTTACTTCCTAACCAAGTTAGTCACTTATTTAGTCATCTATTGTTGTAAATTTTAAAGAAATAGTGGAATGTGATCAATAAAAATTTAGAAACATAACTAAAATATTTAGTCACATAGTCACATATTTTCTAAAATGTACTAGTGTTGTAAGATAGTATGATTAACACATTTGATGTAGAGCACCATCTTTGCTTAAGTAGCTTTATATAGGGGTATCACCCCTAGTTTACCTCTTAGATATTCATGAGCATCCTTAGGTAAAGCATTAGTGAATATATAAGCTATTTTCTCTTTAGTGTTCACATACTCCAATTTCACTTCTTTATCTTGAATTGGCTCTCTTAAGTAATGATAATTGATAATGTATGTAGTAATATCTTAGTGTGTAAATAATTTTAAAATTAACCTAACATTCACAAGCTAAAGAAATACCACAAAAATCAAAGAAGGACGAAGGAGACACATAAGGAGAAAGAAAACTAGGTATGATGAGCTCTCCAAGTGTGACCTTGATACTTAGTGTAGACACCTGAAAAACCTTTAGAAAATAAAGTATTTTTATTTTCTAAAAAATTCCTGAAGACATCATCATTTATTAATTAATTAATTATTTAATTATATTATTTATTTTTATGCCATTAAATCCCTTTATCTTAATTAAAAATATTTAATTAAGAAATCCCTCCCAAAAATGTTTAAATCTTATTTAAACATTATTTCCTTATTTATTAATTATTTAATTAATAAATTGACCAAAAAACCCAAAATAAATAAAATTTTTATTTTTTGCCCAAAACTTGGCCAATTTCCTTAAGACCACTAACCTCTTCCAAAATCTTCTAATCCTTCTTTAATTTTGATTAAAGGCTAATCCCATCATTTGGTACCCCTAATCCCAACTCAAAATATTTAATTAAGATTAAATATTAATCCTCATGTTTATTAAAAAAGTTTTAATAAATATCTCCTCAACCCAAACCCTTGAAATAAATAAAACTTTATTTATTTCCTAAAAATCTAATTTATCCTCATCCTAAGAAGTTCTAGACTCTTCTAGAAAGTCTTCATCCTCATCCTAGGAAATTCTAAACTATTCTAGAAAGTCTTTATCCTCATCCAAAGTCTAGACTCTTCTAGAAGATGTCTTTAAACCTAATCCTAATCCCCTCCTAACCTTGTCACATTCCCTAAACATGGGTTAAGAATTACTAACCCAAGCCAAAGTTAACAAATATCTCCTCCTTCACCCACCATCATTAAATGCCATCCACTTGCCTATCTCTAAGCTAATCCTAAACCATCCTAATCCATCCTCTAATCATTTGCACAAGCCTAAGCAAGCTTAAAACCCTCCTAATCAAGTCCAAGTCGAAATTGCTCTCATCACCCTCAAAATATCTCAACCATAAAACCTTATGAAGCCCACTAGGCCATAAATGACTCTTCCAAGCCCTTTTATTGCTCTTACAAGTCATTATGAGGGTCTTTATGAAGATTTTATCCCTTGAGCCTCCTTTGTTGACTCATCCTTCCCCTTTCCTCCATCCTCTCACCATGTGACATATGTCACTCCTTGATTGGCTGTAAGGAAGCACAATTCATGTGCTCTCCTCTCATGCAATCTGAGCCCTCCATGAGCTTTTTCCCATCCTTGCATCGTAGCCCTCAATCCCTCAAGCCTCTTGCCTATAAATTGGATCCTTTCCCTTTGCAAAATAACACAATCCATGAAGTAAAGTCATAATGCCATTTTGAGAAGCCATTTTACATCAAAACCATACACTCACACCCAAATTCCAACTCCATTTGAAGCCCTTCTTGAAGCATAAGCTTGAGCATACATCCTATCTATTTAGACAAAGCTACTCAACAAGAGAGCTTCTCTTTGAGAGAGCCCATTAATGGCTCATATTCTCAATTGAGATTTCATCTTAGTCTATCTTGAAGTTTATGAATTTTGTTTAGTTTGTAGAAGCTTTATTTAAATTTGGTTTCTATTAGCATACTAACATTGCTCATATACACTTAGATGTGTCCAAAATATGGTGGATGTGTGCTCAAGCTTAGTTCAAGCCTTCAATGGATGAGACATAGTCTATAGGGTGAGTGAGGATTCATGCATGGTAATGGTGCGATTTAGTGATGTATTCTTCAAAAGGGAATTATGAGTTTGCATGAAAGTTGATATATTTGTGATAGGGGTAGGGTCCAATTTATTGGCCAAGGATGTGAGGATCAAGGGTTAGTATGTAAGGATGGATGAATGGTGAGGGAAGGAAAGAATTGAAGGAGAGGGAAGAAGATGGATTGTGCTTTCTCAAATCCATAGCCTTGTGACAAGTGTCATAGGGGGGATTGGATGAGAGATTATGGGTGAAAATAGGTTCAAAGGGAGTTATGAGGGGGAAGGAATGTGGAAGAGGGATGTAAAAGGCCTTAAAGAGACATTCATGTCTTTGGATGGGTATGTAAAAAGGATGGGACGAGAGTTTGACTTTGGTTTGGGTTAGTAAGTCTTAGCCTTTTGTTAAAGTCGTGCACATGTTTAGGAAAGGGATCAGGCTTCTCTTAGGAGGGGATTAGGGGTCAAGTGGTATGTTAGAGTGATGCAAGTGGGTTAGCATTAATGAGGAGGGTTAGTTAGTTTAGCTAAGTGGGGTTAGCAAAGATGAATGGGTTGGCTTTGGCTAATGATAGGGTTTAGGAATAGTTAGGGTTTGGAAATTGATTTATTAAATAATTCATTTAATAAAAGTGGATGTAACATTAAATAAAATAGATATGATTAAATTACTTAATTTAATAGAAGAATAGGGATTTAACTGATAATTTGACTTAGGGTTTGTCACTTGATTTTATCAATTGGGCTATAGTCAATTAAATGAATTAATTATCTAGGGGATTAAAATTAATTAATTAAATATTTAATATTTAATTAATAATAATCTAAAAGATGGTTAACTATGATTACATAGTGATGTAATCAGATTTATGTGTTGACATTTTGCCCCTCTCTAACATAGAGTTCATAGAACATTATTTCAAAGAAGTTCTAACACAAATGACACAAAAAAGATTATTGAAGCCATAGAGTTTTCCTAGTATTAAATAGAAAGAGGAGAGATTAGACTATAGGATGCCCCCTCAAGAGGGTAGTGGAAAGAGAAGACAAGTTTTGATGACTTCTTAAAAATGGTCAACAAGCCAAGGTGAGTAGGCAGATGCAAATAGACTAAAGTAGGGGTTAAAAGTGTAATAAAATCACACAAATAATAGGGTCGATGGGAAAGGAGTCACCAGAGATGGAGGACAAGGAAGGAGGACACCCTATGGGGCCTATAAAAGGGTTGAGGAGGGCCACATGCATAATTTATCTCATATTCATAGTGAGATATTATCATTTGTGAGCTCTAGATTAGATGATACGATGACCATATAAAGATGACCAAAGGATTGGGCTGATGTGGTATGACAGATACAAGCATGATAGATACTAGATTGTTTGGTAGGCACTAAACTTTTCTTTTTCATTTTGTAATTTTCTAGTTATGGTGATCTTGAAATTGCAAAACTATGTTCCTGCAAGTACGGGTCCAACAAGAACATCATAGGGATCTATAGGAAAGTGATCTCTTGAAATGTCTAAGGGAAAGGGTAAAAAAGTGGGGGTCCAAGAAGCTTTCATAGGAAACCATTTTTGTGTGCAACTTTAAATGGGAGAGTAGTTTTAGAAGTGGGAAAGTGTTTCCATTAGCAAGAATGTAGTACTATAGGGTAAGAGGATTTAGGGAGAAAGTCAATGTGAGAATGCAAGTAGGCTTTGACCAAGGACAAAAAGAGAAACAATCTGTCCCACTATAATCTACAACTACAAAAATATGGTGTTAGATAATGGTCATGGGAACATGGGGAGGGTTAACCAAGTGAGGAAAAAGCCAAGATATGTTCCTACTGTAATCCGCTGCTATGAAAATATGAGGTTAGGGAAGGGTCGTGGGAAGATAGGGAGAGTTTGACCAAGGGGGAAAAATAAGATGCAATCTGACTATAATCTATGGTTGTAAGAATGTGGGGGCAGGTATGCAAACCCACTTGCAAGAATGTATCTATTAGGGGTTTAGTGTAAATACTGAACTAATACATATTTTTGGTGTTTGTGGATTGAGTGGTCACTAGACATGCTTGTTTCATGAGAGTGATGAGTTGTGGTAGTATGCGAAGGAGAGTAGTTCACACCGGTTGATTAGGTGAAGATATATGCGATTGGGGTGGGTTATTTGGTGAGGTTGTTGAATACAAAAATGCACATGGTGATGGCGTGGTGATGTGTGAATGGTAACATAGTGAGATTGGGGTGTCATATCTATGAATAGCTGAGATGATGGTTACCTTAGAGGATTTCTACATGATCTTTAAACTACCAATGTGATAAAAACTAGTGATGGAAGTGAGGGGATTGACGAGAGAGAGAGAGAGAGAGAGAGAGAGAGAGAGAGAGAGAGAGAGAGAGAGAGAGAGAGAGAGAGAGAGAGAGAGAGAGAGAGAGCAGTGGAGCCAAGCATTGAGTTCTAGATTTAGAGGGGCTAGTTTGCTTTATAAAAGTACTTGGATTGAGTGGCACCTATGATATGAATTTATGTTTATGTCTATGGATTAGTGTTAGGTTATATCATCTAAGACACTAGAAAGATAGGAGTGACATTCACTTTGATCTCAATGATCATTAGGATTGGAGATGATAAAGTCCAAGCTACATGGGGCTTACTGATGCTCGTATACTTATATAGGGATCTATATTAAATAGTGTATCACTACATTGGGTGCCACTAGGGGAGGAGCATGAGATATAATACCTAGTCACAGGTGTGGGTGTGGGAGCACATTGTAGTGTTTAGATTGATAGGATAGATAGATAGGTAGCTAGAGGAGCCTATTATATACAACTAGGGAGATCCTATGTCCTACCACCACACATAAGAGGTAGATTAATGGAAATTATAGATAGATGGGATAAGGGTGGTGACCTGGAGACCGTATATAGGTCTCATGTTGTGAAAAGAGGAGAGGCAAAAGCTATCATTTACTATATCACCATGCTTTGTGTTTGATTGGTGGGATTAAGTAGTGTTGTGGTCTCACAACATATGCCCCTATTCCTCACTAGAAATAGGGACCCCTTACTTTTTTCAAACTCATGAACTCATAGTTCGAGAGTCAAGGGAAAAGGTGTTAGACTCATAAAATTAAAAAACACAAAAAATCAAAAAATTTGAAATTATAAAAAATTATAAATTTTTTTTTAAAAAATTGACTTTTGTAACTTGAATCTAACATCTCAGAAAGACAATTATTCTTTTCTCTCACTTGATGAGGTCTTACAGATCATGAATGGTTCAAAGATGATGTCCTTCTTTGATGGTTACTTAGGGTACAACCAGTGATGGTCGATGAAGAAGATAGGCTAAAGATAGCTTTCATAATTAAGTGGGGAACTCTTGCCTACAGAAGAATGGCCTTTGGACTAATCAATGCAGGAGCTACATTTCAATGAGCAATGGATGAGGCTTTCAAAGGATTGATTAATAGATGTATAGTCATTTACATGGATGACTTGACTATCTTTTCAAAAGATCGAAGTACCCACATTGCTGATCTAAGATAGGTATTCAATAGATGTCATACATATGGCATATCTCTCAATCCCAAGAAATGTTCATTTGGCATTACTAAAGGAAAGCTCTTGGGACATGTTATTTTTGAAGCCAAAATCTCCATCAATCTAGATAGAGTTGACGCAATTTGGAAGTTAGCACCTCCACACAGTCAGAAAGAACTAAAGTCTTTCTTTGGAAAGATAAAATATGTGCAAAAATTCATATTTGGATTTGCAGAGATAGTTTGTCCCCTTAATAATTTACTCAAAAAAGGGGGCTAAGACAAAATGGGTTCAAGAGATAAAGAAATCATTTGAAGATATCAAGGTTTCCATTTCTGTGGCCCTAATCTTGGCAAGTCCTAATTATGAGTTACCTTTTAAGATCTATTCCTTTGCATCTGAACACTCTTGTGTAGGGATCCTAACACAAAAGAAGGAAAAGGAGGATGAAAGACCAATTGGCTTTATGAGTTGCTCCCTAAAGAATGCAGAGTTGAATTAGTCAAATCTTGATAAACAATCCTTTGCATTAATCAAGGGAGTAAAGAAGTTTCGTCACTACAAGCTAAGAAGTAAGGTATATGCAATTGTACTTGACCTAGTAGTAAAGACACTTTTGATGCAGAATGAACTTGGTGAAAGGAGAGGAAAGTGGATGGCCATACTTCAAGAATTCAATCTATGAGATTAGTCAAAAATCAAGGGTTGATAAAGATGATAGCTAATAACTAGGATGGAAACAAAAGGAATTCAAGTTTGACAGTGAAACACACTAGTAGAATTTTGACAAATAAATGACTAGGTGACTAAAATATTTAGTCACAAGACTAAAAACTTTGGTCACATGACTAAAAGTGATAAGATTCTAGAAATATTTTGTAATTTATATGTATAAGTGACTAAATAAACTACTAATATGGTCATCAAGTAAAATCACAAGGTCATAAAAAGATAAGTGACTAAGTAAATGATCAAATGAATGACTAAACAATAGATCATTAATAATTAGTCAAAAAAAATGACTAAATGAATTATCAATGAATATTTTATCATATTAATGCATTCTTTAACATTTTTGTGGATTTATAAATTTAGGATTTTGTATTGTTTTTGTTTTAATGTTTACTCTTTTTATTTTTATAGGTAATGGGTTGAAATCTAGATAAGTTATTATAACTATTTGTTGAAATTATTTATTATTATGTGGTAGGGTTAAATAGACTCGAGCCCAAGACCTCCCAAATGAGAGGCTTAGAAATTATCATTGTGTTGCAACTATTATTGGAAGCTTTTGATATAATGTACACTAAATCAATTAGATTCGTGCATGTCAATTGTTGTAGTTAGTGAATATTTTATATTGTAATTTATATAATCTCAAGGATAATGTAAGTCCTACAACAACCATAATATCATTGTTTGTTAGTATAGTCAATTGCTAAAGCGAAGTACCTTATCCATTAATACCATTGTTTGTTAGGAAATTCAATTAATCAAAATATTTACAATTTGAAAATATTATATTTATCACAAATAGGGCTATGTAGTGGTTATTATTCACATGTTAACCAACAAAGGGATATCAAAATGAAGAAATATAATCATATTTCAACCTTCAAGACAAGATGTCTAAATAATTTGATTAGTCTCATTCTATTGCATTATTAGTGAGGAATATTTTTAACAAATAAATTATACATGATAATTCTTAGTTGATTTATTATATTCAATATTTTTAGAATCTATAATAGATAAAACTTTTAATGACGTGAGGCCATTGAAGGAAAACAATCATATCCTCTAAGCACTAATATTATAATTAAGTTAATCTTAATATGCAAATATGTGCATTTAAAATTAATGTATTTATATTTCTAGAGTTTAATATATTTTTATAAATTCTAATAATTTTATAATAAAATATATATTATTTTTAATTTTAATACTTTATTGGTCAATTCTATTTATCATTTTTGTTTTTTAGAATTGCTAAAGTTGAGATGGTACAATAATAGAATTTAATACATTCTTTTAATAATCTAAAACCATTATTTCTCTTCAATTTTTTTTACACAATGAATACTAGGAACAAAATCCATCAATTCACTTTATATAATATACAAATATATGTAAAAATCGCAATTCTTCTCTTTTCAAAAAACCTTTTATAACTATAAGACTTATTCCATACCAACATGCATCCATAAGGACGAAGGGGAAATATGAAAGTTACAATTTTCTTCGACTCTTGGATTATAGTTTCAATACAATAACGTGACTTGAGCTACATGTATAGGTTTGGGAAAAACCGTACCAAGCATGGAGGAGGATGAAATGGTGTATAGATCTGAGAGAACAACTCCTAGAAAAGAATGATACTTGTCATGATGTAATGAGAATTCTTTTCCTGAATGGTAGAGAATGCACGATGAACTCGAGTAAAAGGAAGATTGATTTCATTAATTAAATAATATTTAAAATATAAATTACAGATAGGGCACACGAAAAAAACCAAATATCACAGGAAAGGGCGGCCCATGAGAAGGATACTATTGCAAGCTGCTTCCAGAGCACTCATTCAATGCCCTCCTCTATAATAGTTAATACGTTTTAAAGCATGGTCGGTCATCTAAAGCGGCAAGTTTGAGATCAATTGCAACAACTTTCATTGTTCCATCCTATTTTAAGGACATAATAGTTTGGGTAGAATATATCCTGGTAGAACCCTGAGGATTTATGCCAGTCACATAAGGGACAACTGTGTCACGGCTTCGAATTCAAGTACAAAATGAGGTTAGGGTTTCATTTCATCATTCTCTCCCTTTTTTAATCTGTGTTATTTTATTACGCCTCTGAACATTTGTTGTA
Source organism: Cupressus sempervirens (assembly GCA_028749045.1). NCBI lineage: Eukaryota > Viridiplantae > Streptophyta > Pinopsida > Cupressales > Cupressaceae > Cupressus > Cupressus sempervirens. The sequence continues at coordinate 243,680,145 of CM053789.1, read as the reverse complement.
ATAGAGACTAGAGTGAGGAAATTGTAATCTTAGAGACCACCTGGCCTCGCTGCATGCTTGAAAAGTGTATTTGATGCTATTAGGAATTTAATGAGATATATTTAAGGCCTTTTTCGTTGGCCAGAATTGTGTCTTGCTTCATATGTATTGCCAAAGAATTCCTAGTATGAAAAGATTGAGTCCCGCGCTCAGAAGGAGGAAAGGCTCTTCTATATAGAAGCCCATTTCTTTCTCCCTTTAGAGATGGAAATAGAAGTTTTCCCTGTCAAAATAGGTAGCTGATTATGAAATGCTATCTCTATGTCTCCAAAACATAATAATTCAGGATGGAGAAATTTTGTGTTCTAGACGAAGGAAATTTTGTGGGGGAGAATAGAAGAGAAGGCATGTGAGAGGCATCTCCATTATGATTAGATTTTTGGATCTCTTATTTTTGTTAGATTGGTGGCTATCATTTAGTTTGTAAAAAGAGTGTGTTAATTTTCACCAGGTGGATCGCATATCTAAAAAAACTCAAGTAGATTCAGGTAGGTTTATTTCTCAAGATGTTTGGGGATTCCTTTTGGTTTCACAAGGCATTTGTCCATTTTTATGATTTTTTTCATCTTAATTTTTTTAGAGTGTCTACGATTTGTAAGTAGCATTCTTCTCCAAACGTTTATATGCCCTCTTGTTAAAGAAGAGTCAACTTCCATTCTGTGGTCAAATGAGCAGAATTAGCAGGAAATCCCTACTAAAATAGAAGGTTTTAGACTGAGAGGAATCAAAACTAATCCCTCTATGCGTGCTAATTTAATCTATTCATTATAAATGAAAAGTAGATCTGAATATCAGGGTTTTGAAGTTCCTAGGTCCTCGAGTTCGAGACAAGAATTTTGCAACCATTGAAAAACTTCCAAAATATGAGACATGCCTCATGAATTCCCATCAGAGGATAAGGATCTCCTCAATAGAATAATAACAAAGCATATATTGATCTATTGTCTACTATATCTACTTCAAATAGGCCTCATCACTTCGTTTAATCTAAAGTCACTCAACAAATGACTGTGAGAGGCCAAATTTGGAGATTCCTTCACTCAAAAATAATTTCAGAAGAAAGATGAAAAAGTCATGTTAGTCACTTTATAAATACATTACACTGTATCACCGCATCCGTCCACTCAAAAATTAGTCCAGTATATTTAAGATCTAAAGTAGAAATCCTAAGATTAAAATAGAGGTTGGCAGCAAGCCACAATATTGAAATAGTCTCTCCGGTGGAGGTAAAAAGTCTGTGGAATGCAATAGAAATAGCTATTCAACTCCTAGTACGTACTAATTTAACCATTATTGAATTCCAGGGGCTAGATAAATATCATTTCTGAATACAACAAAGTAACCCACAACTTAATATCATAGCGTTTTTGATTGAAACATAGTAGGGATTTGATAGTTCAATCAAGAATTCAAGTACAAGTCTACATATTGATCGTGAAAACAATAAAAGTAGGGGAATTATTTGAAAATTAAATATTTTTGGGCAATATAGAAAGGGATTTATATGACTATTGACAAAGTCCTATTATTTTCCTGGGTACAATAGTTCAAAGTTCACGACAACATTCCATTCAACCATACTCACATCTATGAACGGTTGATTTGAACAAACTTGCTCCATTATTTCAAGGTATGCTCTAATTAGGTTATTCTTTCAGTGGCTCTAACTATTTTTTAAATAGTACTACCAATACATGAGACATCCTTGTAAACTTAAGACATTATTTACACATTGAATATTAATAGATGGCGGCCATTATCTTTGAGCTAGACACATTAGATTGCGTAGATGGTCCTATAACGGAAGTCACTAATAAATCTGCAGTCATATGATTTATATGCATGTTATATGCTTGTGTTGAATTTAATTCCACTAAAAACTTTCTGATATAGATCTTTGTATACAATATTCTCATCATCATTTAGAAAATAAGAGTAATCATTTAAGAGGTACCCAACTGAATAGAATGCCAATTCAGGTATCCGTGATAAAAAAATATTTTTACAGGCACAAGACCTTGACCTCTACCAACACTAGGCCAGTCCCACACAAATCGACCAGCATTACGAATTGCTATAGATTCTCAATGCCAGATGTAATGACAAGGGCATTTGTATGACTCCTTTGCTCCAGCTTGTGCAAAGCATGAGAAAAATCAACATCTCTATAGATTAAGACAATGGTAGAAGGAGAAGGATTATCAAGTGCAAATAAGAACATATCCACTAGGACGGCCCAACAAATCAGAATTGCACCGTACGGTTAAATTCACGATTGAGTGGTTCAATCTTCATCTTCTGGGTCCAAACCTAAGATTGTGCTCATATGGAGGATGTGGGATGCCAAAAAAAGAAAACACAAGTTCCAATAGTGCTCGTTGTGTGGCACTGTGAACTGTTTGTTGTTCAAGGGCCGGTCAAACTCTAGACTGGAAAATCCAGCTTAAAAACGTCTCAATGCCAATGGACAAATGACTCAAATCTCGATGACGATAAAGATTTACATAAAATGCAATTGGCATGTGTAAAGATGAATTCTGACTATTTCAGTGTTTCTTTGGAACGAGGTATGGACATCCGTCAAAGTGTAAGAGAAAGGTGATTTTTATCACATGTTACAGTTGCGACTACCTTAATATGCATGCTCAATGGAAGCATTAATAAGGCTTGTGAACTATTTGACAGAATTCCTCAAAGAGATGTCTCATGGAGTGAAATAATGATAGGATATGCTCAAAATGAGTTTTCCAGATACCATTTTCAGGCCATAGCCAGACACCACTCTCAAACACCTCTAACTAGAAAAAGCAGCCAGATTTATTGGTGGTCAAGTAGATTAATGAAACAAATATAGAAAAGGAAGACTTGAATTGAAGCATGGATTTGCAATGTATTTGTAGCCATTAGGATTTCATAGAAGGTATTTAAGCGTTTCCACACCCAGACTTGTCATTTGATAATGAATTTCAGTGTGCCAGTACGTAGAACGTTTTAGCAAACTAGCTTTGACCACATAAGCTTAGCCTAGTGTGCAACAATATTTGCTGAACAACCATACACTCTACATTTTATAATTACGAGAACTCATGAATAAAAACATTCAATAGTTTTTCTTGCAAATTGTAAATGAGGCAAATGCCATGATTGTAAACAAAAATCTCAATGTCAAACAGAATTCCTAGGCAAAACTGTCTTCTTCCAAGATTGAAAAATACAGAAACATTGACCGAAAAGATTGAAAGACAACACACAAAGATGTAACCAAGGCTCCTTAAATATCCCCAACGTAGTGTAAATGATGAAATTTGCCTTCAGCAAGAAAATACTATGAACACTACATTCTTCTTATGAAGATTATGTAAGTGGAGTCTGGTAGTGAGCTGGGGCATCACTGACAGCCAAGGTTCAAAGCCTGGTATATGTATTGAAGTGACCTCGATGATAATATGGTTAGGTGGGTATGGTAGAGGAGTCACCTTTAAATGAGTTCATGCTCCAATGGCAGCAATGACAAGTTGATTGACTTTTCAACTAAGGATACTGTTGTGAGGTTTTCACACATCGCCCCAAAATCTTGGGGATCCCCTTTTTAATCACCTTTAGGGCCAGTGGAGAAGGTTAGATGTATTTTTCGCCCGGTTTCAACTTGATTTTCCAGAGCTATCAGTTCTATCCTTAGGCCGAATAAGTTCAAAATTGATTTCAACTTGGCAGGATAAGATTGTGAATTTTGTACTTAGACGATTTCTTTTGAAAATTTGGATTTAATTGTAAATTTGAATGATTTTCAAATAAGGAAATTTTTCGTTAGACTTAGGTTCTTGGAAAATCTTATTTTTTTTGGTGAAATAGAATTTAATTTTGTAAGATGAAGTTAAATTGCAAAATCGATTTTTACTCTAGAGGCAATTTTATTTTTTGTCATAAAATTTTAATTATTTAGCAAAATCGATTTAGAGAAAAATTGCAAAAATTGGCTTTAATAGATTAAATTTGCCTTGAAAGCTTTTGGTATTTAATGAAATTGGTAAATTAATATTAAGAAATGGCTTTTGGTTAGCCAAAATTCAACTTCAAGGATGTATTAATTAGCAAACCCTCATTAAATAGAAATTTTTAGCATCCCCAAGGCACCATTCAATTTCGTTTTGCAATTTGTGGTTAATTAGTAAATTAAAAGTGCAGTTTTCATTTTAGAAAATTAAAATTTTGGCAAAGTATTTAAAATGGGCCACTAACTTAGCTTTAATTTTGGTTTTTTTTTCCTCTATAGGACCAAGTTGGCCAGCCTGGGAGGAAGGTGAAAGCTGCTATAAAGGGAGTCCCCTCCCATTTCATTTTCATCAATTCATTTGCTCCTCATGCTTGGGCGAATCCAGACTTGGGCGAAATTGGTGGAAGGCAGTTTTTTGGCGATTTTTGGGCAATTTCTCCATTGCCATTGTCGGGCGATTTGTCTAAGGGCCAAATTTTTTGCGTTTTTGGGGATTTTTGCTCCACTTTGTGGGCTGCGATTTGTGCCCTAGGTGGCAGATTTTACAGATTTTGCTCCTTCTTTGCTTGGGGGAATTTTGTGGAAGGGCAGATTTTTTTTCATGCTTAGCCGAATTTTGTGGGGGCCGAAATTTGTGGAAGACAAAATTCTGATTTTCTAGAGGGGCTGCAATTTTTATATCAGATTTGGGCAATTTTGTTGGGAGAAGAGATACATATGAAAGTTTGATTTTTGCATAGAAGGCAAGTGTTGGATAAGCTTAGAGGCTTTGTTTTCTAATTTGTAAAGGGATTTGTAATTCTTTGATGTCATATCCCGGGTTCCGAAAAGTTGCTGTAAGATTATTAGTTAAGGTGAAAGTCATCATCTAGAGTTGCAAGGAGTGCTTAAGCTGACATCCATTCTTTCGCTCTTTTCTAAGAATTGCACTACTTGGTTCTTCTTGCCTTTTGGTCCACCACTCTACCATCCCGTAATAGGGCGACAAGCATGGAGGATGATAGTGCAAGTAAGAATCCCAAGCGGGCAAACGCTAAGAAAGACAAAGAGGATATGACGCCCAAAACTTTCTTCTTCTCGAAAATGAAGAAAATAACCGATACTAATATCGCTACAGTGGACATGATACGGATGAGGGACAGACTAAAGGAAGGACAATCCCCCTTGGCAAAGAGGATATACAAGAGCGGAATTGTACATGCAGCAGCTTTTCCTCCTACTTTGCCTTGTCCGAAATTGATTATGGAGTGTGCATCCAGATTTGATCTAGACAGTAAATCCATCATTTTTGGCGAAGGGAAGAGAGTGTTGGCCAACATTGGCAAACAAGCAATTGAAGAGACATTTAATATTCCCCAGAGCAAGGGCATGACAGTTGTAATGGTGGATCAGGCGGCTAAATCATTTCAAGGTAACCAAGAGGCCTACTTCTCACATCTAAAGCGGAATTGGATACACGAAGGAAGGAAAGGAGTTAACAAATCAACAAGGCTTACAGTGGCAGATTTCAAGCCGGAATATGGCGATCTCATTGTTCTTCTCAGCCGGATCATGGGCCTAGCTCAAGCTATGCAATTCAAAAATTGGATGTACTTCTTCATTGATGAAATTGAAAAGGGAAAAGGAAAATTTGATTGGGCTAGGATCATAAGTGAAAATTTAGAGTTGCAACTTAGAACAGTTCAAAACCAAAGGCAATTCTACATGGGATCTTATCTGTTTTACTTAATTGCTAGATTGTATGAGAGTCCAGGACTTAGGGCCTTAGGAGAGATTGGTAATGGGCCGGGGCAATATTTGGTGCATGAATGCTATCCGCAGCTTCATTTGCACAATAACAAGGATTACAAGATGTTTTGCGATGCATTCGCCATGAAGACAGTAAGGGTATTACAAGGGGCGCCTGCTAAGAGACTTTCATCGGAAGCAGAAGCAAGGATTAAGAAGTTTAGGATTTGGTTCATCCAATTCCCGCAATTCACATACATTAGAGTGGCAGGAAGTACAGTTTGTCCCAAGAGGCTTCCAAGATACCCGCCCGACAAGGTAGTTTTGATGGAATTGGCTAGGCAGCTTGAGCACTATGATAGAGTAATGAGGAATGAGGGGAAAATAGGCGTTTCCTTCTCAATTATAATTGGCAATGATAGTTGCCCAAATCGGGCCACCTTTGAGGCTGCGGAAAAGGAATTGGAGTGGTATCATCTAGGATGGTACAGAGCAAGGCAAGGATTCGACCCTGTTGGTCTTATCAAGGCATCTCATGGAAGCGAATTTAAGCATGTTCCCACTATAGAGGACTTTTGGGCCAATGCAAAGGATGATTTTCACGTGAGAAAGCTAGCTTTCTCGAGATTGTCGGTGAACATGATGAGAGATATCAGATGGAGAGGCCTTGATATTCCCGATCAATTGGAGGATGATCGTAGTGTGTTGAGAGAAGACTATGAGACAGGATTTGGATCGAGATTGGATGAGTTAAGAAAGGCTGCCGTCAAAAGGAAACATCTGAACACCCTTTCCTCACTCAATGCTTTTATTGGGTTTGCAAAGGAATATGAGAAGGATCACGAAAGGATACTACAAGCAGCAAACAGCGTGACAAAGTCAGCAGAACTTCGAGCGAAGCACACACCTTGTCCTCCTATGGAAGAAGTTAACGAAAGGCTAGCTAAGTTCATTGCCTTAGCTAAAAGAACAAAAGAAAAAGGAAGAATTATATTAGAAGATCATCTTATGTAAGCCCAAGTGGCAACTTTCTCTTTCTTCTAGAATAGGACAAGTGTTTGTTTCTGATTGGCCACCATTTAGGTGCCTTCTCATTGGTTGCCACTTTTGCACTTTTTTCATTGGTCCATTGATGAGGTGGCATCTTCTCATTGGCCGATGGGGTGGCAACCCTAATTAGGGTTTTGGATCCAATCTAGATCGTCGATCTTGTTTTGATCTCTACCGTCCATTGTATTTTGGACCTCTATATAAGGCCATTGGCTCTCATTTGTAAAGGGGGGTTTTGGAGAAATTGTTGCGAAAATAATACCAAAGTGCTCTCTTTTTCATTGCATGTTGTCTAAGAACATTGGGTGTTATTGCATGTTTTCTACTTCCACATAGTTAAATTTTCTTTTCAAGTTGAAGCAATTTCATTTCAAGTTGTTAGAGTAAGAGTAAAATAAAATGGATAGTTGCATGGTAGCTTTGGTAGATGTTTGATAGGGGTCAACACTAGGCCACTAGCATCCTAGCGGCTGGTTGGGAGGCTTTGTGTGGTGATCTAGTTTACTTTCCTTTGAAGCGTTGCATCTATGGAGGTAGGGCCACTGGTTAGCCTTCATCAGATTCGATCCCCGTCCATCTGCTAACCTTCCATTCTTAGGAGTAGGAGTAGTTGAGTAGCCAAATTTCATGCTTAGAAGAGGTTAGTTAGAGAAGTAAACCAAAACATCGGCATTCTCACCTTCCATCGCCATTCACCCTACATTGCCATCATCGCGCCATCAACATCATCTAGCATTCACACCAAACCACCATCTCCATTTTCTCACCAAGATCCAAATTTTTCTCAAACAAGAAAACGTAAGGCTGCCTACGTGATTACCAGCAAATCACATTGATAAAACTGAGCGAGTATCCAACGGTGTAAGGAACATTGGAGTTATACTCATGTCCCATGAGAGATAACTTTTCAAGAGAGGAATTGTGTATTTGATATTCTGTATCAAGCATCCAATTACTAATATGTTATGTAGTGACACAAAACTCGCATCAACAGATACTGGAAAATGTATTGAGGGAGCAACCTTCTCAACATTAAGAAACAAAAGGATATTTATTATCTAATTTTAAAATACTTCCTATGAACATCACTTTTTTCACATTACATGATAGAAGGATATAATTATATTGCTTCAATCAATTCAACATGATGTTGACAGTGCTAAAGTACCACCCAAACAAAATCAGCTTTTAACACGCTATCTCTACCATTTTCATATATTATAATTAGTAGTGGCATAGCAATAAAAATGCACTTTTGAGTCACCAAACTAGAAACTTGGAATCAAAAAACAAATTTCAGATGTATCATATCATACACTTGACAAATAGTACCAAGGCATCACTATGACTTTTTGTCAAAGATATATAAATGCAAAATTTAAACACAGCTGTAAAATATGCCAATCATTTTTCTGAGTCAAATTCTTCAGGCATAATAGTGGGATTGTTAAAATAAAATTGTAAAAATACATCAGTTAGCACCACTGTCTTCTCCATTATCCCCTTAGTAAATTTAGCATTTTCTTTGCTAGAGAATCATATACGAGTTTGCTTGATACAAAACTGGGATGACAATAGCATTTGAACAAGATTTAGAACCAAAATTATCCCTACTCCGATTTCAATTTTGATCCCAACTGTTGATATAAAGAAGCGTGGATTTTATTAACTAGAATTGCTACTGGCATGCTGAAAAAAACCTATTAGTATGCTACCCAATCATTGGTTCCAACTGACTGGAGTTGTGTTTTCCAAAGAACCCAAAAATTCAATAGTTATCACTTGAAACAAAACCGTGGATGACAATTTAGAAATGAAAACCAAATTTCTTAGGATGTCATGGAAAACATTTATGTTCTCCATTTCTTTTGAACTTATTTCATTAAAGACCTGCATACAGGCAAGAAATAATATCTAAAATCAGCACAACACGAGATATGAATTCAAATTCTATATCTTCCAAACAAATTGTGAGGAATCTGTAGCCTGCTAAAATGTTTGAACTTGACATATTTCATCTGTGCATGGGTAAGGTGTTGAAATGACATTGTTCAATAGAATGACTGGCGCTTGAAGCCCTTGTTATTATGTATGCTAAATGTGGGATCATAGAGGATGCATACCTTGTGTTCACAGAAATGACCTTGTATTATGTATGCTAAATACGGGAGCATAGAGGATGCATACTTTGTGTTCACAGAGATGACTAGTTGAGATGTTGTTTCCTCGACCTTTGTAATCAAAGCATATGGCCAATATGGTTATGACAAGGATGCTCTGAAACTCTATGAGAAAATATTATTGTAAGGCCTCAAGCCAAACTATGTAACCTTTGCTGGTGTTCTATTTGCCTGCAGCCATGCCTAATTAGTGAATGAAGGATGCCACTTGTTTAATTCAATGTCTGATGATTATTGCATCACACCACAAGCACACCATTATGCATGCATAATTGATCTTCTTGGTCAAGTTGGGTACATGAATAAGGCTAAATATTACCTTATAAAGATGTCAATCAAACCTGATGCTATTATCAAGAAGTCCCTTCTTTCTCCCTGTAGGAATCAAAAGAATATCGAATTTGTACATATCCTCGACATATTGTTATGTTGTGGAACATCAGGTAATCTTGAGAACATAATGTTTTTCCATAAGGAGAATGTTAATATGCATCTTGTAACATAATGTAAGATATACTTCATATTTTTTTTTCTTGTTCTCAACTCAATATAACAATAGGAGTATCACTGGAGTTTTGTTTTTATCTGCTTCTTAGGAGCTTTAGTTCATCGATATTTTTCTATGTGATGTTAAATGTCATCGCTAGAATCATGTGAGGGATGCAAATTTCAAGTTAATGTAGAGTCTTTAAAGGACATAAAAGTGGGAGAATCCACAACTACTCCTCAAGGGATTCCTCAACTGGTGGTTGCTGCAATTAGTCTAAAAACTGTGATTAATGACAAATACAGTAACAATGAAATTGCTTGTGTGTCTATTCACTGCTGTCATAGGGTTTAGGTATGTATCTTTTTAAGCTATGTGATCACTCCCATATAAGCATGATAGCGTGAGGATCATTCTTGTCTCCCTTTCGTATACAGATGGATATTTCCATATCTATAAATGTGGAAAAAAGCTGGCGAAAAATCTCTTCAGTCTATTCACAGAACAAGGAAGCAGAAATTGCATTGCAGTGGAGGCAGAAGGGCCATTCTAAATTCTGGCAATGGAAATGGGTGGATAGAAAGGACTTTTGATATGGGGTGTACTATTACGCTTGGTCCATGTGATGGTGAGATTAGAAAGAGCCATATGGTGGAGGCTTAAACAACAATCACGGTGTTTTGAAGCTTAGGGTGCGAGGGGCCCTCCTTACAAACTACTGAATGGCAATCTTCCAGAGATAATAAAGATGATGGATGAAGCCAAATCGAAGCCAATAAATTTTCATCGAATAGTATTCCGAGTTCTGCCCCGCTATCATGCCAGTGTTCAAAGGAATTAATTTGAATCCAAGACTATGAAGTCTATTCTCTGGCATCATGTGACATAGTATATGTTTGGAGGAATACTCCACTACCAGCTGCCTATTACATCATTCAACGAAAAAAAATAAAATCATAGTAAATACGCTTCTCGGATATGCAGGAGCAATAAACATCTCTTTACACGACACCACGATAAGGAAAAATGGAAGATTTGTGAAATATTAAAAGCATATCATTGGAAGGGTGTTTCAGAAATCTATCTTATAATTATATTGATTGAATAAAAGTAATATGTCAATGGAATTGCTTTCTTTTCAGATCTCCAAATTTGGTGGTTACAATAGGAATATTTATAGTATAGATTAAACTTTTTCTATTCTAATACAAACCCCTCATGAATAGTATAGCCTCTCTATTTAAAACATTGACAAAAGAAACTGTGCAAAATAAAAGAAAGGAAGTTATAATTGGATAGTACAGAGATCAACTTAAACCATGGTCAATTTACTTTAAAGGATGAGTTGCACTTGTGAATATCTTCCTCTACCATTCTACCACGGAGTCATGGATTATGTTAAGGTGGAAATAGTCTAATCTGATCTTTCTTCCACCAACTTTTCTTCAAAACATATTAGTAATTGATAGAAGCAAAAGAAATACTTGAAATAGACGTACAAACATGCTAGTTATAGTTCTTCTCTTCCACTTTATAGTTCTACTTGCTGGATGTTCATGGGATATCAAGCTAAATTTCTATACTTTGAGATATTAGTAATTGATCTTTTAAACTTTGGATCTTGCCCTTTCCTTTTCTCGTGCCCTGTAGATTATAATAATCTTATGCGTTAATCATCTACTTATAAATCTGAAAATTCATCTCTCACACTGGAGTATTTCTCCTCCTTAATGTAAAAGAATGCATGGTATACATTCTTCCCTCTTCCAGATTTCAATAAAAAGTTAGTTTTCAAAAAAAAATCTGAATTGACTTTACAAAAGGTTTGTTAAGTTTACACGTTAGACACAATTTAAGATTTGGTGGATAGAAAAGAAGATTAGATCAAAGTGTCTAAATAATATTAGTTCTAACCATACTGTAGCATTGTTGGCAACATATACTGATTATGTCTGTAATATTTTGCAATAAGTAATGTAGTTTTCTAGAAAATATATAATTGCTTCATACTCAAATGAATTCAGCACCAAATGTTTTTTTATACCAGCCTTCAAATAAATCAATATCTCACCAGCAATGTTGGGGGCAGGGGTAGTTATAACTGAGATAAATAGTTTAAAAAAAGAGAGATTCAAGTAATAAAGCGCCAACCAATACTAGGTTTAGGTGTATGATATCAATTTTTTTTTAAAAATGAATTAGTTATGGATTTTTTTAGATTGTTGATTGTAATTTTTGCCATACCATATTACATGTGCATTGATTTAATATTGTAATCTCACCTCACAGAATTGTTTAATTGCCTGTATGTTTTGGCTGCATAGTTCAAGGTTGATTTATACATTTACATGCTCTTATGAGAAAGAAGTGTACATTTTAGTCAAACTTTACTAGTATGAATGTATTTAGTTTCTTTCTTAATTATTCAAAGATTCTTAGGAAATATACTAGATTCCAAAATTATTAACAATCATATATTAAATCTAAATTTTCTATTAGAATGAGCAAATAAATTATGAAATGAAATCATAAAATTAGTTTGATTTGATATTGTGTTTGAAAATATTTCTTTTAATTTAAGATACTAAAGTTGTTATATATTATATAGAAATAAGATTGTTTATTAAGTATTGTTAAATTCATTGTTTATGAATAAATTAAGAAAAGTAATAAAATAGTTATTGTTTTATACTATAAAATACTTGAGTTAGTTTTGTTATACACAATTTATATAAATTTTATTACAAAAAAAAATATATTTAAAAATAAAATAAAATAAATTTTAATCACAGAGAACCTTAGTAGGCTAGAAGTTATAGGAATTGAAAGTCTTAGTTATTTGAAAAAAATGAAAAGAAAAGATCATAGCTGATCTTGAATATAGATGATTATGATATGTTTAAGAATCCATTATCGAATGTGGACCATAACGTGACTTATTCTTGAGAGAGATCTATTTAAATTAGTAATATTATAGATTCAACATATGTACATGTGATGATCTAGAGTTAAATAAGTTCATTGGTATTATAGTATTTATTTCAGTGATTGAACATATGTTCATGTGATTATCTAGAGTTAAATAATTTCATTAGTATTATATTATTTATTTCAGTGATCATGTGTAGGAGATTACTAAATGTTAGACATATTAAGATAGAAACATATATGAAATATATGCATTAAAATTTCATTAAACTCATTTACATTGTAGGAGTTTGAAGAGTTCATTTGAAAACTCTGGGTATGTATTTACCAAGTGTCTTGTTACTAATGAAATTTGGCTTTAATGATATTAATTTCTATGTTAGGAATATCTTATATTATGGGAGACTTGGAATTTTGATAATGTCATTGAGGTTATTGTCTTGTGGGCTTACAATTGAGTTCTTGCATGCTATTATTTATCTTTGCCAAATTACTCTTTGTTCAAATTGAAGATAGAACCAAACTTGTCTTCATATCTGTCTAACCAAGGATTTAATCTTTGGAAGCTTCCAAGTTGAGATAGGTGTAATTTTTTATCAAAACTACTACATTAATATTTTATTATTATTTTTCTATTCATTACATATGTAATCTAATGTGTTTTTATTTTTGTTTTTAGCATAAATGCATTGATAAACTCAAAGAAAGGGATAAAGTCAAGGTTTTGGATCTATATGATGGTGATGTTGCAAGTATTGGGAAGATTATATTTATTTGACATGGAAGCAACTTGAATAAACATGGAAATTCAAGTGTAAACATTATAAAGGTTAGAAGTAATGTTCTACTTTCTTATGAAGGCAAAATAGATGGAGCTCTTCATCTTAAAGAGAAAGAGGTGAGCCTTCACACGGTGGCCACGAAATGACATAGTTCATCAATGCATTGATAATATTCTTTTTGTTAGACATTTTGGCGCATTATTTTATTTTGCATTATTTTTAATGTGTCATTTAAACGTTTTAGTTATCAAGGTGTATTTTAAAGAGTTGGAGACTCTTTGAGAATTTTGACATTTTATAAACTTATATTTGCGCACTCCAATTTTGAAATATTATAACATGTGTGTGTGTGTGTGTGTGTGTGTGTGTGTGTGTGTGTGTAATTTATTGTACATTGCCTTTCTCTATCATGAGGTTGTTCATGTATAATATTTTCATATGCATTTATATTTTAGTCAAGACTAATATCATGTTTTTTTAATTTTAAAATTTGTGTGTGTGTGTAATTTATTGTACATTGCCTTTCTCTATTATGAGCTTGTTCATGTCTAATATTTTCATATGCTTTTATATTTTAATCAAGTCTAATATCATGTTTTTTATATTTTAAAATTTATGCGATTGAATAAATCATTTATTTTATAACCATATTTATTACTAATTAATGAAAATGATCAATGAATGAGAAATTAACTACTAACTAAATGAATGGTTAATAATAGTAAACTACCAAATCAACTACCAAATCAATGAAATATACTACCAAATATGGTATTAAATATATTACCAAATAAAATATCAAACAAAATACCAAATATACAACCAAATAAAATACCAATAAAACTACCAAATATACTACCAAATAAACCACCAAATAAATCACCAAATATACTACCAAATAAAATACTAAATATACTACCAAATAGATTACCAAATATATTATCAAATATACTACCTAATAAACTACCAAATATATTACCAAATAAATTACCAAAATTATCCCATAAACTATCAAGTAAATTATTAAAATAATTTAGTTGCGAGATAAATTCCTGGCAATAAACTACTAATGGTCACGTGATCAAAATTAGTCATATATCTACAATTTTTGGTAGTTTATTTAGTCATATATTATTGATTTTGCACTAGTGACAAATGAGGATGATCAAAATAAGATGGTTGTATCACAAGTTAACATTAATCAAGGATTGCTGATAGATGTTTGGTATCTAGACATTGTTTACTATCTCCTACAAGGTTAGTGTCCCAAGTGGATGAATAGTTCACAAGGTAGGGGACTTAAAATGAAATGTGAGTCCTACATGTTACATGACAACAAGTTGTATAAAAGGAACTATGAAGGAATTTATCTGAAATGCTTAGGATGTAAAGAAGCAAAGGAAGTCTTAGAACATTTCCATGACAAGTAATGTCCAAGACATGGTTCAACGGAAGCAATGACTCACATGATTTTAAGATCGAGTTATTTTTGGCCCTCAATATTTAAAGATACTTTCAAACATGTGCATTCTTTCCATATATGTCAAACCAATGCTAATAAAGAGAGACACCTAGCAATGCCATTACAATTGGTATATGAGGTGTGCCCCTTCACAAAGTGGGGGTTGGATTTTATTCATCCAATCAATCCACCATCATCAATTGGACACATTTATTCTCACAACTATGAATTACTGTAGATGATGGATGGGGGCAGAAACATTTAGAAATTGCACTGGTAAGGTGGTAACAAACCTTTTAGAAGAACACATTGTTACTAGATTTGGGATGCCCTTCGCCCTGGTATGCAATAATGGGTCTACTTTTGCATATGCATTCTTGATCGAGTGGGTATTTGAAAACAAAGTTATTATCAAGTTCTCTTCGAATTATTACCTGCAACGAAATGGGGTAGTAGAATCTACAAACAAGAACTTGATCATAGTAATAAGACAATTGTTGCAGGAGAATCCTAAGAATTAGCATACCCAACTCAAATATGCCCTACAAATAGATCGAGTGAGAGTCAAAAATGCTTTGGAGACTTCTCCATATTTGCTTGTCTATGGACAAGGACCAATGTTCCCACTTAATCTCGGAATTTTTGTATTGAAATTCATGAGTGGGTATGTTGAAAATGTTGATGAAGTACAAATTAGATTGATGAATATTTTAGAGATGGATGAGAAATGGATAGAAAGGGATGTTCAAAAGAAATCAAATCTAAGAAATGACACCAATGTCCTAACTACACAATGTATGCATGGTTAGGATACAAAAGATAAAGAAAAAAAGAGAAAAAAGAAAATGAAAGAAAATACAGTGTTAAGATTGAAGGATTCTAAAGGTCTAAAATGGAAAAAGGATATGCTTTCAAAAGTAGAGTATCTTGAATCCAAAATATTTTTTCATCAAAAGTAACATTCTAAATGACATGGAGTGATTATTCAAATTTGCTAGAAAGCTAAAAGAATGTGACATCCCGCCAAGAGCCCTCAAACTAATTCTCTCATCTAGTCAAGCAAATAATTGGTGAATAATGTTCATAGAGATTCTGAATAAATGGGCTAGGAGGAGAGGAAGATTATTTCTGAATTGTCAAAAAAAATTGATAGACTACACCCTAAGATGTCAAAGGGAATGAATACACAAATCACACATTGAGCTTGAAGGTTTCAAATCCTGAGATTTTGATTGTAAAGTCATCTAAAAGACTCGTGAGATGTTTGAAGTTTGGTTGGTGTTTGACACATGTTTGACAACACACACCCCATTTCTCACTAGGAATGGGGACCCATACTTTATTTTGACTCCCAAACTCATAGTTTGAGAGTCAAGGGAAAAGGTGTTAGAGTAAAAAAAACTTAAAAACACAAAAAACCAAAAAATTGGAAAATATAAAAATTATTAAATTTTTGAAAAAAATTCATGTGCACGTGCACAAGAGGTGCATGCTATGCAAGGTCACATATGAGTGGTGGGTTATAAACCCGCCTCCCCCAATTTTTATGAGTGGTGGGTTATAAACCCGCCTCCCCCAATTTTTTCTAACTTCATTTCTTGATTTCCATCGAAGGCAAAGAAATAGTGCATGTGAGCTTCTACCCTGCACTGTGCCTATGGAGCATGCCTGTGCAATACCCATATTGCATGCCTACATAGTGCCCACATAGCATGCCTAGGTAGTGGTTCCCACATGGTGCACCTATGCAGAGGCACTTGCATGGCACCCTCATGGAGCACATGTGTGGCATCACCTACGCAATGCCCTCATGGAGTGCCCACATGGTGACACCCATGCAATGCCCTCATGGAGTGCTCGTGCAACACTTGTGTGGTGCCCTTACCATGCACTCGCGTGGTGCTTGTATAGTGCATCCTCACAGCGTGCCCGCATGGCACTTGTGTGGCATTACCTCCTAGCGTGTCCGAGTGGTGCTTGCATGGCACAACTCCCAGTGTTCCTTTGTGGCACCCCCTTAGTGTCCTTCCACTACGCCCATACGATGCTCATTGCATCTGCACGCATGCCTATCTACTTTTTTTTGAAAGATTTGAAAATAAAAATATATATATAATTTTAAAATTAAAAATAATTGTAATAAATAAATAAAAATTTCCAAATTAGGCGTTTAAGTTTTGTTTATTTAAATTTAAAGCTTTTACATTTTATTGTTGACCTAATGAGTATTTTCCTATGTCATGCACATAAATGGCATCTAGATCTAGAGTAGCATCCAAACTTGTAGTTTTCAAATTTTAAGTTGTTCCCTCAAAGTCAAGATTTCATGATGACCACATGGAATTTAGAGATACTAACCTGGGAGACATGGATTTAGGAGAATTTCTAACAATATACAATAAGCCCATAAAGAGATCAGCTCTTCTTTATTCACTAATTCATTCCAGGTTGGTGAACACAGTGTCACGTCCTATGTCACTACAATCAAGTAAACTAATCATGGCCTTGTCACAACATTTTGTTCCTAAAGAAAGAGTAGTCAAGAGTGTCACTAGAGAGGTTGTATTGGATCTATGACTTGACAACATTAAGACGATCTTCCACCTTCCAAGAGCAAACCAAATCATTATGCTATTGTATGAAACAATCAAAAGATGGTATAAGAAGCACCAATAGGAGGCAATTAACATCATACAATCTTCATATCTCGTTGAGAAGCCAACTCCAAGAAGGATAATAGGAAAAGTAGACATGAATCAAGGATACATGAAGGAGGACATTGGATACTCTATCATTCTTTTAAGGAGAGTCATGAGCTTACCCATAGAAGGACACCTCAATAGCTTTTACGTCAACTTCATTAAGACCATCAGAGTAGAAAACATACCACTGGACTAGGCCACCACACTAAGTGAAAACCTATGTGAGCAATTGAGGATGGTAAAGGTTAAGAAGGAGCTTTACATGACTTCTTACATGGTATACCTACTTGCAACAAGGGTAAAAAACTACCTAGGGTTGTATAGGAGAGGCAGTATGCAAGATCCCAATGCCTAGCCATACATAGTCTACCCTTAATTGGTGAAGAAGAAGCTCTCAACATAGAGCAAAGAATATCGAATCTCAAATGAAGTGTTCATCTTTGCAATTATCTGATTCATTAAAGGAGATTATGGGAAGAGGTTATCTGATGAAGTCAAAGCACAAATTATAGTTCTTAGAGCCTACTTCATCCAATTCAAGATGTTTACATATATATAGGTAGTTGGTTCCTTTATCACTCCTAAGAAGCTCCTAAGATATCCAAGTGGAAAACTAGTACTATTGGATATTTTTTGACAAATTGAGTTGGCCAATGAAAAGATAAAGAGACAACAGAGACCTTGTTGGGCATGGCCATTGGTCATTGGAGCATATGAGGTGAAGAGGAAGTAGGATATTCCATCTTTCAAGTGGGAGTGGGAGAAATATCCCCTTGAAGAGTATAACTCTCCTAGGCCATACTTTGACAATAATGGGAGAGTGGACGGTCTAGCAAGAAAGGACTCGCATCATGAGGATGTGGTTGGAGATCACTGGATGAATGCCACAAACAACTATGATGTTAGTATAAGGAACTATTTTAGAATGACTTTGTATCTAGCAGAGAAGGCTCTCTAGTTGAACATCCTAGAGGAGATAAGGCCTGGAGCCCCTATTCAAGGTTGATAAAATTAGTGAAAGACCTATTATGAATGCAGAGGTTGACAAGGAAGAGGCTAAGGATATTAATCATTGGGTGAGGCATCTCATTAGAATGAAAAAGGATTGGATCAAGAAACCTTTTCTACTTGATCCAATTCTTGATATGGTGATCTTCCATGTGCATGCTTGCCTAGAAAGAGGTAAAGGGAAGAAAGTCACAATTCCTAACTTTGCAGAGTTTGTTCACCGATTGGATACTATCACCCTCCAGAGAGGAAGGGGAAGAATAAAAGAAAGAGTACCTCCCCTCAAAGGATTCAAGAAAAACAAGCTATAGAATAGGTGCCTCCCCAACAACAAGAATAGAATGCACAAGGTTCCAAGGTTATTGAAGCTACCCAAGTCTAGGATGAACCTCAGTTGCCTCCTATTGTACCTAGGCAACTAGAAGAGGGAGAGATTCCATAGGCCTTCATTCCTCATGTAAAAAAAGAGCCATCTTCTCCTTCTACATCCAAGAAACATAAGAAGAAGATCAAGATCTAGATGAAGAAGAGGCAAACGATCAATAGAATATTGGTGCCTTTCCCATCTATTCCTAAAAGTATTCCAAAAGGGAATGAAGAGGAAGAAGAAGAAGAAGAATTGGAAGAGGAGGAAGAACAAGTGCGATTATAGGGAAGAACTCAAATAGCAAGATCCATAGAGTTACAAACAAGAACGAGTGCCATGGGTACCTCACCATCCACCCAAGAAGAACCTTAGAACTCTCTTCTTCAAAAGATAAAGTGAAATAGTGGGTGGATGAGAAAAGTGAAGAGGGTGATGATGTTCTCTCAATGTTAGATTTTGATTTCATGCTTGTAGGTACATAATTAATTGTGGATAATATCAGGGACACCCCTATAGGTGAACTTCAATAGGAAGACTAGACACAGATTCCATTAGATACATAGGGTCCTAATCTTACTCCCCTATCTCCATGACAAATTATAGTGGCATATAGTGCCTTAGTAACTCCTCCACCTTAGATTTCAAAGGAAAAATAGATTTAGAAGAAGCCATCATCAGAGGAGCAACCAGAACAAATGGTGGAACATTCTCAACCACCTTCCCAAGATACTGAGGTGCAAGGTACAGGATCCACAGAGACTAAATCTATAGAAGGGGAGTCCTTAGAAGAGGATATGACTCCAAGTAGGAGAAATAAGGGGAAGGAGGTAGTAGAAAACACCCCTTTGTTATCAAGATCCAAGTCCTTAAAAAAACACATCCCTAGATGGATCTAGAAGGAAATAATGAGGAGTACTAAGCCTCAATTTCATGCTTTAGAGGATGACATTTGTGATATTATATAGATTTTGAATAAACCTGAGTCCCCATCACACGAGGCAACATCTTTGGAATTTTTCACTAGCACATAAAATGAGGAGTTATTTGCACAAGTGGCTCTCCCTCCTAAAGGCACAGACGTGGAAGGCCTTAGCCTCAAGGATTATGAATTGAAGGATGTTATGTTGGGAAGCCCTACATGGGATTCAACATGACTGATGGTGACCATGGGAGTCAAAGAGGTCCTTAGACACATGGAGCAAGAGGAGGCCAAACTCCAAACACTTCGAAGGTAGATTGAGATCCTAAAGGAGTATCTAGCTGAAGTTATTGGTCTTCTTGATCCCAAACACCACAAGCAGACTCTAAATACCATCCATAGAGAAGGGGGATGTGTGCAACTCAATCCATTTTTGAAAGCATTTTAGGAGTGGTGAGAAAGCGTTGAAGATAAAGGTGTAATGATAATCATGTGAAATTTGACGTTGCTACATGCTATGCAGGAGAATGTGAATAATATCATAGCAATTTTGAGGAAATACTTTAGTATTATAGATGAAGTACATGCCTAGAGTAAGGATTTGCAAACTCTACAATCCATAAAGGGGAAAAGGTATCACATTTTGATTGATGTATATATGGGAGAAGAGCTAGATATGATCGATAACTAGATAGAAAAGATAGTGGATGACAATTAGGTAATGGGAACATTACATGAGGAGATTCATAGGTTCAATGACCAAGCCTAAGAATAAATTTAGGAAGCACAGAGGCTATATAGTGATGAATGCTTGGACATTTTTGAGGATGAGGAATGAAAGAAGCTATTACTAGTTGATGTAGTAGTAGAGAATTTTAAGAAGACCTTGGAGGAGGCATCTAGTGATGAATATTTTAGACAAGCTTTCAGGATGGGAAAAGCCTTGTTAGAATTGGATACCAAACTCAGAGATTTTGTTGATACTAAAATTGAGGTAGACAATTATCGACAGAAGGTGAAAGATAAATATGAGGCTTTAAATCTTTTAGATGTGGCTAAGATTACTAAGTTGATAGAGAAATTAAAGGGCAAACATCCAAACATAGCTTTACGATGAAGAAGAACAAAACCCAGATGCCAGAATTTCAATTTTGTCACTCAATAAAATTTTAAGATTTTGACCCATTCAAGGTCAGCAGGTGCATAGGTCTGCAGCTCCATAGCTCCACAGTTTAGCAAGTATGTAGGTCCATATCTTTACAATTTAGAGGTGCACTAATGGTTAATTACTTGTTCAAAAAATAACACCTTTTATGCATCGAGAACACATTCTAATGTTAGTTTGACTTTGACACATGCCTAGTGAAGGACTAGCTTCCAATTTCGGCACCTCCAAACACTCCTACTTCAATTGAAGGCTTCCTCCTATTTTCTCTATCATAACTTGTTTTTTTTTGAAATGTAAAGGGCTCATGCATCTAATTAATGAATAAAATATGGATGGAGTCCCTCTAAGCACCAGATTAATTGTTAGATTGTATATATTTAGTTTGTTTTATTAGTTAAAAGCATTTTATTGTATGAAGAATATCTCTCCGTGTCAACACAAATTGAGGAGATGATTTTTTATAAATAACCCATTGTAATATATAACAAGGGTCACCATTATTATGCAATAAAATTATGCTTTTGGTGCTCACATTTGGAGTGTAGTGATTCTTGCCTGAATGTGTCATTATTTTGTGAATTCTATTTATGAGATTATGATTGAGCCAAAGGTTTATTGCATTATTTCTGGTTGTGTGATTCTTTAATTCTGGTGTTTTCTATAGTTTTACAACTTCTGCTAACATATTTAGCTTGAGAAGAGATCATCAAATTGTGTTTACATAACTTTTTGTCTCGCATGAGTGCACTTTCCATGGCCTTGCAATTTGATGAAAGGTGAAATATCATACAATTATTAAAGTTTCTCACCAACAATTGCATTAGCAAATTCTAGGAAGCACTACTCCTATCTTCATTGGTTACCTGCCAATTTATTTAAAAGCTTAACTCGCAGTATGTTGTTTTCTATAGCTTATGTCCATTAGGTTTTCAATTTCATATTATTTCAATCTCATGTTATTTTTTTCAGTTCCATTATTTTCTTTGCTAACCCCTTGTTAGAATAGGAACTCATTTTAGTTGCATTGTTAGATTGTGTTCATTCAAAAATAGAAAAATACAAAAACATAGTTCTTTTGTGTGTTATTTTGAGACAGTGAACAAATTTTAATTCATTTCAAGATCATAATAGAACCAGCAAAGGCCTCCTCATGAACAATCACATTTATCTTCAATTGAGTAGATTTTGGTATATCAAGAAAAATATGGAACCTTGGAGTTGATCTTGAAAGGTTATCTTTTCAAGAGAGGAAATTATGCAAAGGATTCCTGTTGTTGGCTTTGTGCATAACAATTGCACCATAGAAGTGGCACTAGAAGGGGGGCCCCCTTTAGACTCCCAAAAAAGAAGAAAATTTGTCAAAATTTTGGAATCTAACACTTCTACAATAATCTACACTTCACACAATTTCAAAAAAAAATGAGTTTTTCATAAATTTAGGTGCATAGGTGTGCAAGTGTGTAGGTTTGTAGCTACAAAGGTCTATAGGTATGTAAAACTCTGTGCTATGCCTAAGTTGTGAGAAAGTGTGCTGCTACAAAGGTATGCTTTTTCCAAAATTGATGCAAATTGGAGGATTTTGATCTAGAATCCCCATTTTAGTGAGCATTAAGGTCTTTACGAAGTGAACAGGAGCTTCTTTAGCTTACTCACTTTCGTAAGCCATGTAGTGACAAAGGAATACCCTGAATTCAACCACTTCCATTCAAAGTTTTATCATCTTCTTCTACTCTACCACATGTTCAACCACCAGGTGGACCTCTACATACTCCTATAGTCCCACCACCATCCTAACCACCTTTAGGTCCACCAAATCATCCAATGGCCTTTTTTGCAAGCATAGTGGACTCACCCATAAACTTGAGGGGTGCACTTCATGACCTCCCCAAGAATCCTGAAAAGTTTTCCCCAAGGTTCATTTATGGAAAAACATGAACTACCAAAGGTCATGTCAAATTTTTCAATGAAATTTACAACTAAAAGAAGATTTCTAATGAGGATGTGGTTCTTCATTTATTCCCCTATTCATTGGGGGAATTGCCTTTAATTGGTACATTAATTTTCCACTAGGATGTATTGGAGATTGGGATACTTTCAAAAAATTGTTTCTAGGAAAATTCAATTTTTTTATCAACCTACCTATGATACATCAACAATTTATATCAATTAAAAGGTATCCAATTGAGATAGTTTCATGATTTAACCATCGCTTTCATATGACATACCACAAGTTGGAAATGCCATATACTATAGTAGTTGGAGCTGGTATTTAGATTTATCTAAATGCTATGGATGCCCCTACCACAATCTTTTTGAGAAGACTTCCTCTAGGTGATATTGATACATTAGATAAAGTCTTTGTAGAAGTGATCATGTTCACAAAACAAGCCAATCCTAATGGATGAGGAATGATGCTTCCAATGCAAGCAGTCATGACAATACCAACATACCTTGCAAGAGCACCCATGGTGCCTAGCCAGTTCATACCTATGAATCTAGTTCCTTTATAGTAGGCACCTACCCCATAGAGCTCCACAATAACGTGTCCAGGGTATGAGCCTCCAAAGATAGCTTTCTTTGAATAGAAGGAAATAGTTCCTATGGAAATAGATAATAACCTTATTTCAGAAGTTGGTAAAATGAAGATGACTATGTCACAAATGAACAATGAGTTGACACATCTTAGATTGTCACAAGGATAGAACAACAACTTCCAAATAAAAAATGTTGGCCCCTACAAGAATAATTTTGTCTAGAATTTCAACAGAAAGTTCAATGGGAATAATAATAACAACAATGCAAGAAACAATAGCAGAGGAAACAAATTCAATCCTCCTAATCATAAAAATGGCTTCCAAAGGTAGAATCAAAAATGGAACACTCATCCAAATAATACAAGCATTCCTGTTGATAACAACAAAAATGTCGTTCAGTATGCTGATATCAATCAGTACGATGATAGCCACAATATGCCTAACAATGACAGTTTATACTATAATGGCAATTAGGAGATGAATCAAAGCTCACAAGTAAATGATAATCCTCCTGCTATACAATTCAATTCTATGCTATTGGAATCCTATGATTCTACATGAAATGCACAAGTGGAACAACCAGCAAGTGAGGAATTCTCATTCCATTTAGCCAAGAACTAGACTTTCAACATGATGAGATGTTTGCCTTTCGTAATGATAATCAGAATACATATAATCTCAGAAATAGAGAGGATTCCTTGACATATGGAATTCTTCCAGATTTACAACCAAATCCACTTGATCCAAGAGAAAGTAACAATCTACCATCAATAAGACTAGTATATAGAGGGCAACACAATTAGAATGAGGTGAATGTACCAATAATATTGAAAAACCCTGCTTGGTCTACTAAAAAGTACAATGCAGTAGATGACTTGTAAAGGACTAAGGCCAATATGTCCATGTTTGACATGTTACAAATCCACAACAATGAGAAGCTCTTATGAAGATGTTGGATCATACAAAGGTTCCCCATAATATGAATACTATTCCTCAAAAGATAGTATCTCAACAAGTGAATGCTATAGAAGTGATGCCCACTATGTTCAAAGACAAAGTTGAGGTACCTCCATTTTTGTTTAGCATCAAGATATAGGGGAAGAATCTTCACAATTTCCTTATTGATTCAGGAGCTTCATGTGATGTGATGTCATTATCATTAGCTCAAAGGCTAGGATTTAATCCTCAACCCTCCAATCGAGTATTGATACAATTGGATAAACTAGAGGTAAAAGTCATTGGTGTATTGAAAGATGTGCACATACAATTAACAATTGACCCTCAGATTTAGGACATCATTGATATACATGTGGTGGATATTCAAAAAATATATGGATTGGTGTAGAAATCACTCAATTGTGGTTTCCATGGAAAGGATTGAACAATCATATCAAGATAGATGTTGAACCCGAATTGAAAATAATGATCACAGAATATAATGCCCCGAATGAGATAGCATTCTTATATTTAGATTTGGGTTCATACAAGTTGATGGTGTTAGATATAGTTCCAACTTATAAATCTCAATATTAAGATGAAGAAGCCAAAGTTCCAATACCCAAAAGTGAAACTGTGACACAACTCATAGACAATATGGTGACTAATCTACAATGTTTAGGAGAGGAAGCTTATCCCAATATCCTCCTTCTCCCAGGATTGTGCTGATTGCACAAATTTAGTCACTCAAAATTAAAATTCTCATCATGTCAAGAAGAATTAGCAAAGGTATTGACCCACATGATGGAAAACAAGGATAAAAGCACCTCAATAGATGAACTCACAAAAAGCCAAAAATTGGTGAACTCATTCAACCTTGTTGAAAAGATTGATGAGGAAAGGAAAGATTTAAATTTTCCATATAGAGATACCTCTTCAAATTGTGGAGGATTATCTTCTCCTCCTCTAGGGATGATTAAAGTTCAAAGAAGAAGACGATATGTGAAAGGTAAAGGATGGACTTTAGTAGTCATTCATTTTGAACCTAAATTTAAGGAAATCAAAGAACTAATAGGGGAAATCCAAGATCAACAAGAAATATGAACACTTCCTCTATCCATAGATTACAAAGGGGAATCATCAAGTCATACACAAAGAAAGTTACAATGGATTCCTAAGAAATAGTCATTCAAGGCTCAAGTGAAAGAAAAGTTAAGGAGGAATAAGCATAAAGTCAGAAAAACAAAGGAGAATTTGATTTGGACACTTCACTTCAATGGTTCTAGGTGAAAATTGGGAACCAATGCAAGTATCAAATTGGTCAACCCAAAAGGTAGGTCTTTTTATGCCACATATAAATTATAGTTTAGATGTACTAACAATGCAATAGAATATGAGGTGTTAATTCAAGGACTTCTCTTTACACTTGAAAAGGGAGTCACAACTCTCCTAATCAAAGGGGATTCTTAATTGGTCATATGACAAGTAAAATCCATATACTCTTGTAATGATAAAAGGTTACTTGCTTATAGAAAAAGGGTATGGGATATAATGGATGACTTTAAAACTTTGAACATCAAATCCATTCCAAGAAGAAAGAACATCGTAGTGGATGCTCTCACCATTTTAGCAAGTGATTTGTAACTAGTTGAAAAGATTGTTAGTAGAGTTGGTTGTCGTTCCATCCATTCTTGATAATATCACAAACTTTTAGGTCTTTTAGAATGATCAACATATACTTGAGTTTATCATGTGCAGTCATCATTTTGAGGGACAAGAAATTGATGATACTGGATGACAAACCTAGAGATGATGTTCTTTAAGACAAAGATGGGATTCTAAATCTGAAGACTAATACTATTCCAAAAGGAATGGTTGAACTTTAACATATCTTTGATCATGATGAATTAGCACTCAATAGAAGGGAAACTCAAGAAAAGGGAATCAAAGAATGTGACTCATATAATTTGGATACTGATGAGGAACCAAAAATGGCATAGATAGAGAAAGCATGCAATCAATAGGACAAAGAAGACATGCACAAATTAATCAAAGAGTATAAGGATATTATTTCCTGTAGCTATGAAGAACTGAAGACTTATGATCCTAAGATTATCACACATGACATCCAGTTGAAACTAGATGCCAAACAATTCTGACAAAGACAAAGACCTATAAATCCTATCATTGAAACACTAATCATGAAAGAAGTAAAGAAGCTATTGGATGGTAAGATCATCTTTCCCATTTTCCATTCTACTTGGGTGGCAAATTTGGTTCCCATACGAAAGAAGATGGGAGAGATTCACCTTTTGTTGACTTTCATAACTTGAATCTAACATCTTAGAAATAAAATTATCCTTTACCCTCACTAGATGAGGTCTTATTGATCATGAATGGTTCAAAGATAATGTACTTCTTGGATGGTTACTCAAGGTACAATCAAGTGATGGTCGATGAAGAAGATAGGGTAAAGATAACTTTCACAATGAAGTGGGGAACTTTTTCAACGAGTGATGGATGAGGCTTTCAAAGGATTGATTAATAGATGTATAATCACCTTCATGGATGACTTGACTATATTTTTAAAAGATCAAAGTACCCACATTGCTGATCTAAGATAGGTATTCAATATAAAAATTATATAAATTTTGAAAAAATTTGACTTTTGTAACTTGAATCTAACATCTTAGAAAGAAAATTATCCTTTTCCCTCACTAGATGAGGTCTTACAAATCATGAATGATTCAAAGATGATGTCCTTCCTAGATGGTTACTTAGGGTACAATCAAGTGATGGTTGATGAAGAAGATAGGCTAAAGATAGGTTTCACAATGAAGTGGGGAACTCTTGCCTACAAAAGAATGCCCTTTGGACTGATCAATGCAGGAGCTACATTTCAATGACTTATGGATAAGTCTCTCAAAGGATTGATTAATAGATGTATAGTCATTTACATGGATGACTTGACTATTTTTTCAAAAGATCAAAGTACCCACATTGCTGATCTAGGATATGTATTCAATAGATTTCATAAATATGGCATATCTCTCAATCCCAAGAAAAGCTCATTTGGCATTACTAAAGGAAAGCTCCTAGGACATGTTATTTCTAAAGCCAAAATCTCCATCAATCTAGATAGAGTTGAAGCTATTATGAAGTTAACACCTCCACATAGTAGGAAAGAACTAAAGTCTTTCTTTGGAAACATAAACTTTGTACAAAAATTTATAAGTGGATTTGTAGAGATAGTTTTTCCCTTTAATGATTTACTTAGAAAAGGGGCTAAGATGGAATGGGTTCTAGAGATAAAGAAATCATTTGAAGATATCAATGTTTCCATTTCTATGGCCCCAAAAAGTTACCTTTTAAGATCTATTCCTTTTCTTCTAAAGAATCCTGCAAGGATTCTGACACAAAAGAATGAAAAGGAGGACGAAAGACCAATTTCTTTTATTAGTTGCCCCCTAAAGTGTGTAGAATTGAATTAGTCAAACCATGATAAACAATCCTCTGTAGTAATTAAGGCAATAAAGAAGTTCTGTAAGTACAAACTAAGAAGTAAGGTGTATGCAATCATACCTGACCCAGTAGTAAAGATGTTTTTGATGCAGAATGAACTTGGTGAAAGGAGAGAAAAGTGGATTTTACTAACCACTCTTTTCTAATTTTAGGAAGAGATATTTCTTTGTCAAAACATTTGGATAATTGTGTGTCTTATACCAACTGAGTAATGGACATTCCTTGTGGAAATAGGGGATTTTTAGTCTAGATATCAAGAGTCTAGACCTACAAGTTCTCAACACTTTGCAAATTCAAAATTTGATTGTTTTAGGTGTTTTTTAATTGAATTCAAAGATGATGAGGAATGATCCAAACTTCAACTAGTTCAAATAGGAGGGGTCTCCTCGAAAGGTTGCCAAGATCATTTTTTGGCATGAGATTTTCTAAAAAGTTCTAAAAAAGGAATGCAAGGGATGGTCACAAGAGATCAAATCCAAGAAACAACACCAATGTCCTGACTACATAGTCTAAGCATAGTCAAGCTACAAAAGATGAAGAAAAAAGAGAGAAAAAAGAAAATGAATGAAAATACGGTGTTAAGACTGAAGGATTCTAGAGGTCTAAAATGGAAAAAGGATATGTTTTCAAAAGTAGAGTATCTTGTATCCAAAATATTGCTTCATCAAAAGCAACATTTTGAACATGGAGAGATTGTTCAAATTTTCTAGAAAGCTAAAAGAACCTAACTTCCTGCCAAGAGCCCTTCAACCGATTCTCTCATCTGGTCAAGAAAATGATCGATGAATAGCCTTTGTAGAGATTATGAATGAATGGACCAAGAGGAGTGGAAGATTGTTTCTGAATTATCAAAAAACTTTGATAGACTACATCTTGAGGTGTCAAAGGGAATGAATACACAAATCACACGTTGAGCTTGAAGGTTTCAAATCCTAAGATTTTGATTGTAAAGCCATCCAAAAGATGCTTGAGATGTTTGAAGTTCAGTTGGTGTTTGACACACATTACAAGAATGTTTGTTGATGAAGAAATGCTTTTGTCCTTTCTTCCTTTTTTCAGGGTTATTTATTGTGGTCTCGCAAAAAATGCTCCATTCCTCACTAGGAATGGGGACCCCATACTTTTTTCTGACTACCAAACTCACAGTTTAAGAGTTAAGTGAAAAGGTGTTAGAGTCATAAAATTAAAAAATGAAAAAAATCAAAAAGTTGCAAAATATAAAAAATTATAAAAATTTCAAAAAAAATTGCATGTGCGCATGGGAGGTGCATGCCACACAGGGTCGCATATGAGTGGGGGATTATAAAACCCCCCATCCCAACATTTTTCTAACTTCATTTCTAATTTCCATTGATGGCAAAGTAATAGCATAGGTAAGCTTCCACCCTATGTTGTGCCCATGATATGTCTGCGTGGCTCCCACATGTCATGCCTATGTGGTGGTGCCTATGTGGCACCCACATGCTACACCCACATAGAGGCACCCATATGGTGCCCCCATGGAGCACCCACATGGCATCACCTACATGAAACCCCCATGGAGTGCCTACAGGGTGGCAGCCATGTGACTCCCTCATTGACTACTCATGCAGTACTTGCATGGTGCCCTCATGGTGCACCTGCGCAGTGTGACCTCATGATGTACTTGTGTAGCACTTGCACAGTGTGGCCTCCTAATTCACCCACAAAATGCTTGTGTAGTGTGACCTCCTAGCATGCCCTATGGTGCCTGCTTGGTGTCCTCCTTCTATGCTTGCATGATGCTTGTCATGTCCGCCCATGCACCTATCTACTTTTGTTTGAAAATTTTGAAAATAAAAAAATATATAAAATTTTTAAAAATAAAAAATAAATAAAAATGCCCAAATTGGGCATTTCATTTTTATTTATTTAAATTTAAATCTTTTACATTTTATCTTTAACCTAATCAATTTTTTTATTTCTATGTCATGCAGAGAAATGGCATCCACATTTGGAGTAGTACCCAAACACATAGTTTTCAAATTCTAAGGCATTCCCTTAAAGTCAAGATTTCATTACGACCACTCAAAAGTTAGAGATAGTGACTTGGGACACACATATTTAGCTGAATTCCTAAGAATCTATAATAAACCCACAAAGAGATTAGCTCTTGTATCTTTATTTATTCATTTTGGGTTGGTGAATGTAGCGTCACATCCTATGTCAGTACAATCAGCTAAACTAATCATGGCCCTATCACAACATTTTGTTTTTGAAGAAATAGTAGTCAAGAGTGTCATTAGAGAGGTTGTATTGGATCTATGACTCATATTAAATAGCCGAAAGATGGTACATAGGGCACCACCAGGAGGCAATCGACATCATACAATCTTCATACCTCATTGAGAAGCTTCCTTGAGGAAGAATAATAGGCAAAGTGGACATGAATAGAGGATACATGAAGGAGGACATTGGATACTCTATCATTCTTTTAAAAAGAGTCATGGGCTTACCCATAGTAGGCCACCTTAGCACCTTCATGGTCAACTTCATTGAGACCATCAAAGTAGAAAAGATACCACTAGACTGGGCCACCACACTAAGTGAAAACTTGTGTGAGAAATTAAAGATAGTAAAGGATAAGAAGAAGTTTTACATGATTTCTTACATGGTATACCTGCTTGCAACAATGGTGACAAACTACCCAAGTTTGTATAGAAGAGGTAGTATGCAGGATCCCAATGCTTGGCCATACATAGTTTACCCTCAATTGGTGAAGAAAAAGCTCTTAGCATAGAGAAAAGAATATAGAATCATGAACGATAAATTTATCTTTGCAATCATCCAATTCATCGAAGGAGATTATGGGAAGAGGTTATATGATGAAGCCAAAGCACAAATTATAGTTCTTAGAGCCTACTTCATCTAGTTCAAGATGTTCACATATCTATGGGTAGTTGGTGTCTTTATCAATTCTAAGAAGCTCCTAAGATATCCAAGTGACAAATTGGTACTATTGGAGATTTCTTGGAAAATTAAGTTAGCCTATGAAAAGATAAAGAGACAATAGAGGCCTTGCTGTGCATGGCCATTTGTCATTGGAGCATATTAGGTGAAGAGGAAGTAGGATATTTTTTCCTTTGAGTGGGAGTGAGAAAACTATCCCCTTGAAGAGTATAACTCTCCCAGGCCATAATTTGACAATATTGGGAGAGTGGAGGGTCTAGTAGGAAAGGATTTCCATTATGAGGATGTGGTTTAAGATCACTGGATGAATGCCAAAAATGACTATGATGTCTGTATAAGGGAATATTATAGGATGATTTTGTATCTAGTAGAGAAGGCTCTCCAATTAAAAATCCTAGAGGAGATAAGGCAATGGGATTCTAAGGATTTACTAGACCCCCTGTTCAAGGATGAAAAAATTGGTGAAAGACCTATTATGAATGTAGAGGTTGACAAGGACAAGGCTGATGATATTAATCATTAGGTGAGGCATGTCACTAGAATGACAAAATATTGGATCAAGAAGCCTTTTACACTTGATACAATTCCTAATATAGTGATCTTCCATGCACATGCTTGCCTAGAAAGAGGCAGAGGGAAGAAAGTTACAATTCCTACCTTTGGGGCCTAGTCTCCTATTAGGCCAAAGACTATATACTAGTTTGATTACCTAGTTGGATACTATCACCCTCCATAAAGGAAGGGAAAGAATAAACAAAAGAGGACCTCCCCTCAGAGGATTTAGGAAAAACAAGCTATAGAACAAGCACCTCTCAAATAGTAGGAATAGAGTGCACAAGGGTCTAAGGATACTGAAGCTACCCAAGTCTAGGATGAACCTTAGTTTCCTCCCATTGTACCTAGCCAACCAAAAGAGGGAGAGATTGTGTAGGCCTCCATTCCTCTTATACAAGAAGAGGTAGCTTCTCCTTCTACCTCCAAGAAAAATAAGAAGAGGATCAACATCTAAATGAAGAAGAGGCAGAGGATCTATAGAAGATTGATGCCTTTCCCATCTATTCCAAAAGGCATTCCAAGAGGGGATGAAGAGGAAGAAGAAGAAGAAGAATCAGAAGAGGAGGAAAAAAAAGTTTCATTATAGGGAAGAACTCAGATAGCAAGAGCCACACAGTTACAAAGGAGAAAGAGTACCATGGGTACCTCACCATCCACCCAAGCAAAACCTTTAGAACTCTCTTCTTCAGAAAATGAAGTACAATAGTGGGTGGATGAGAAAAGTAAAGATGGTGATGATGTTTTCTCAGTATTAGATTTTTATTTCATGCCCATAGGTATAGAATTAATTGGGGATAAGATTAGGGACACCACTACAGGTGAAATTCAATAGGAAGACTGGATGTAGATGTTGCCAATTATGTAGGGTCTTGATCTTACTCCCTGGTCTCCACCATAAATTATGGTGGCAGATAGTGGCCTAGTGATCCTTCACCTTAGAGTTTAGCAAAAGAACAGGTTCAGAAGGAGCCATCATTAGAGGATTGACCAAAACAAATGTTGACTGATAAAGAGATGAGGGAGGGAAAAATGGAAAAATATTCTCAACCACCTTCCCAATACATTGAGGTGCAAGCTATAGGATCCATAGAGACTTAAGCTATAGAAGGGTAGTCCTCACAAGAGGAGGTGACTCCAAGTAGGAGCAATAAGGAGAAGGAGGTACATAACACACCCCTTCATATCAAGAGCCAAGTCCTTAGAAAAAATATCCCTAGATGGATCCAAAAGGAAATAATGATGACTACTAAGCCTCAATTCCATGCTCCAAAGGATGACATTTGTGATATTTTTGAGATTCTAAATAAAATTGAGTCACCATCACATGAGGTAGCACCATTGGCATTTATCACCAGGACACAGAACAAGGAGTTATATGCACAAGTGGCTCTCCCTCCTAAAGCCACACATGTAGAAGGCCTTAGCCTCAAGGATTATGAATTGAAGGATGTTATGTTGGGAAGGCCTACATGGGATTCAGCTTAACTGATGATGACCATGGGAGTCAAAGAGATCCTCCAGCACACAGAGCATGAGGAAGCCAAACTCCAAACACTTCAAAGGTAGGTTGAGATCCTAAAGGGGTATCTAGCCAAAGTTATTGGTCTTCTTGATCTAAAACACCTCGAGAAGACTCAGAATACCACCGTTAGAGAAGGTGGAGGTGTGAAACTCGATCCATTTTTGAAGGTTTTTTAGGAGTGGTGAGAAAATCTTGAAGATAAAGCTGTAATGATAATCATGAGAAATTTGAAGTTTTTGTATGCTACATAGGAGAATTTGAATAAGATCATAGAAAATTTGAAGTAGGACTTCAATATTATGGATGAAGTACCAGCTTGGAGTAAAGATTTGCAAACTCTACAAGCCATAATGGGGAAAAGCTACCATATTTTGATTGTTGTATATATGGTAGAAGAGCTAGATATGATTGATGACTGGACAAAAAATATAGTAGATAAAAATAAGTTAATGTGAATAGTACATGAGTAGATTCATAGGCTCAAGGACCAATCCCGAGAGAAAATTTTGGAAGTAGACAAGCTATATAGTGATGCATGCTTGCACATTTTTGAGGATGAGGAACAAGAGATGCTATTGCCAGTTGAGGTAGTAGTAGAGAATTTTAAGAAGACATTGGAGGAGGCATCTAGTGATGAAGATATCAGACAAGCTTTCAGGATGGAAGAAGCCTACTTAGAATTGGATACCAAACTCCTAGATTTTGCTAATACCCAAATTTAGGTAGACAATTACCAACAGAAGGTGAAAGATAAATATGAGGCTTTAGATATTCCATATGTGGGTAATATTATTGAGTTGATAGAGAAATTCAAGAGAAAACATCTAAATGTACCTTTGGGATAAAGAAGAACAAAACCCAGATGCCAGAATTTCAATTTTGACACTTAGTAAAATTTCTAGATTTTGACCTAGTCAAGGTCCAAAAGTGCATAGGTCTATAGGTCTATAGGTACACAGGTCCACATGTCTCAAATTTAGAGGTGCACCAATAGTTAACTACTTGTTCCAAAACTAGTTCTTTTCATCCATTCGAAACACATTCTGATGGCAATTTAACTTCGACACACGCCTAGTGAAGGACCAGCTTCCAATTTTGGCACCTCCAAACACTCCTACTTTGACTGAAGGCTTCCTCCTATTTTCTTCTCTCATAATTTTTTTGTTTTTGACATGTAAAGGGCTCATGCATCCAATTAATGAATAAAATATGGCTAGAGTCCCTCTAAGCACAAGATTTATTGTTAGATTGTATATATTTAGTTTGTTTTATTAGTTAAAAGTATTTTATTGCATGAAGAATATCTCTCAATCTCAACACAAATTGAGGAGACAATTTCTTATAAATATCCCATTGTAATATGTAACAAGGGCCACTGTTATTATGCAATAAAATTATGCCTTTGGTGCTCACATTTGGAGTGCAGTGATTCTTGCTTGAATGTATCATTATTTTGTGAGTTTTGTTCATGAGATTATGATTGAGCCAAATGTTTATTGCATTACTTCTGGTTGTGTGATTCTTTAATTTTGGTGTTTGGTATATTTTTAAGAATTATACTAATGTATCAAGCTTGAGAAGAGATCATCAAATTGTGTCTACATAACTTTTCATCTTGCATGAGTGCACTTTCCATGGCCTTGTTATTTAATGAAAGGTGAAATATCATACAATTGTTAAAGTTTCTCATTGACGATTGCATTAGTGGATTCTAGGAAGTGTTGCTTCTATCTTCATTGGTTACCTACCAATTTATTTGAAAGCTTAGCTTGCAACATCTTGTCTTTTGTAGCTTATGTCTGTTAGTTTTTTAGTTTCATGCTATTTCAATTTCATGTTATTTATTTTCAGTTCTACTATTTTCTTTGGTAAACCTTTGTTAGAATAGGAACTCATTTTAGTTGCATTGTTATATGGTGTTCATTCAAAAATAAAAAAATAAAAAAACATAGTTCTTTTTTGTGTTATTTTGAGACAGTGAACAAATTTTACTTCATTCTAAGATCATAATAGAACCAGAAAAGGCCTCCTTGTGAACAATCACATTTATCTTCAACTAAGAAGATTTTGGTATGTCACAAGAAAAATAAAAAACCTTGGAGTTGATCCCAAAAGATTAGCTTTTCAAGAGAGAAATTTCACAAAGGATTTATACTATTGGCCTTGTGCATAATGACCACCCAACTCCTTGCCTAGATTCTAACCTAGTCTAGCTCCTTGCGTGGAAGTCTGAGGGTTTGTCAAAACAAAAGGTGATTGAGTTCCCATGCTACCTATCTATCTATCCCCAACTACAGTCCCAAAATCTATCTAATGACCATAATTAAGTACAAATACCTTGTAGGCCTTGTTCGTGTCTCCTACTATGGGATCTCAAGTGGCCCCATACTAGCTACCTCCTATTAGAACCTATGGGCACTCTCTTGCTAGGTGACCCATATTACCATAAGTGTAACATGACCCTTGAGTTTGAATCTAAACTTCCTGTGATCCTAGCTACTACTACCCCATCTTCCTACTAGGTCCACTATAACTACTTTTGGATGGTGGTTGAGTCCAAGTTGGTTGTTCATAAGGAGTTGGTGTACACTTTTTTGATGTAGGGATAACATCCCATTGGAACCCATCTTGTGTTTGTGGGACCTTAGAAAATCCACCTATGCATTTGCAATTTCTCTTCCAAGGGAGTCTCTGATGTCCTAACATCCTAACTGTTGAGAAGGATCTCAGTTATGAGTTTGACCCCAAAACTCTTGTTTATTATGAATATCTTTAGCAACCAAAGCTACCTTAACTATCTCTCTAAAGGTGTTAGGAAAGGCCAAACATACTCAGTTCTAAAGGGACAAGTTAAGACCCTTGGTGAATCGATAGATCCATAGTTTCTCATGCTTCATGTACTCAACATAAGGAAGGAGCTCTAAGAACCTTCTTTCATATTGTGCTATAGTAAGGCCCCTCTACTGGAGGTCATGAAATTCTTCAATTTAATTTTGTCTAAAATACTCAGAGAGATATCTATCTTTGAATTTGGCCACAAATTCCTCCCAAGTAAGTTTTTCCACTCTAACACTACCTATGGTCTCCTCTTACTTCCACCAAGTGGAAGCATTGTCTCATGCTAAGTCAATGGCAAGTTGGTCCTTTAGATTGCTTCCATGTGGTCACAACCCGAAGCACTTCTCTAAGCTTTGCAACCATGCCTCTACCTATGTAGCATCTATGGTTCTGGTGAAGAGAGGTGGTTTGAGTCAGACCAAATCCATAATCTCATTTCCTATGTCCTAGGGTGCTCTCTTTGCTACTTGTGGATCAATCTGATGAATAGAGGCTTCTTCCTAGTCACCTTGTCTCTCTACATCTCTAGGTGGGGGACTCCTACTTCTTTCCCTATTATCAACTCTATGTTCCCCTATTCCTTATTGTTTAAGCTATCGAATTACAGGTGACATCCTCTCCTACACTACTCCAATAAGATTTTGAATGGCCCTGTAGAATTGGTTAATATTTTGAGGTTTCTCAAGTGAGGTTCAACAATTCCATGTCCTACCCCTCTAGATGCCACTCCTACACCTCTAGGTCCTTTAGCCCTCTGATGGCCATTATGGGTAATGATAGGTATCCTACACACCAATAGTAGTCTTAGTGAATTATGCATAATGGGTTAGGCTCTAGTGTTGTAACCAATTGCTATGATACTAGGTTAAGTGAACCAAGTTTTGGTGCCAAAAAGATGACATCTTTTTTTTTTCTTTCTAGTTTTGAAAAGTGCGCATGTGCTATAGCATGTATGAACTATAGCATGCACACGCAATGGCTTCAGTATGCCAAGCCATAACACATATGCACTATAGTGTGTACACACCATAGCGCATGCGAACTTTTCAAATTTTGTTTTTTACAAAGTGTGTATGCACTATTTAGAAGTAAATTTAAAAGGCTTTAAATAGAACGTGCATGCTGTAGTGCGCACGCACTATAGGGCACATGTGCTATTCAAAGCTTTGCATTCTACCAAGCCT
The DNA here is from genome assembly GCA_028749045.1 of Cupressus sempervirens. Taxonomy (NCBI): domain Eukaryota; kingdom Viridiplantae; phylum Streptophyta; class Pinopsida; order Cupressales; family Cupressaceae; genus Cupressus; species Cupressus sempervirens. Next base: position 243,643,312 of record CM053789.1, on the reverse strand, counting down.
AATGTTTGGTTTTTCCTTGGGGATCCAACCCAAAGCTTTGGATTCTATAAACTAGTTTGAGACATGTTTTGCTGCAAACATACAAAAAATGATTGATTTTTCATGTGTGCTCTCCTTCTAGTTTCCTCATGGTTGAGTATCAATAAAATTAGGTTATATGACAATTTAGGTCTCTATGTTAGCAACACAACCATATAATTTATTTTTTATTTAAACTATTTCAAGCCTTTCATTTATAATTTCTTTTGAATGTATGTCCATTTTTTGTGAAAAACCAACATGTACTAATTGGGCTGTAGATTTTAGCTCATTCATCAAATTTTGCAACAACTTAATTTTTTAGAAACTAGACTCCATTCTAAACACTTTGAAAGAAGGAAGTTTTGATTTTAGATTAGTTTTCAATCATTTCTAGGGGGAGCACATAGATATTTCACATTTTTGGGATGTGGCTAATTAAAAAATTCATTTTAAAAAAAACACAATATAAAATTACCCAAAAAATCTGGGATAAACTACATAGTGTTAGGTAACTTTTGACTGGAGTGATTAAAGAATTTCAAAAAAATAGTTAAAATTTTAGGGGGGCCACACTTTGTACTATGTTATGCTTTTTTTGGAATAAGCAATACCACTTTCTATGGGCCCCTTTTTCGAGGACCTAAAACTAAATCATTTTGAAAAATAATTAGTATTTTAGAAACTAGATTCAAAGGACTATAACTTTTATTTTTGTCATATCTTAAAATTTTGAGCATAACTATCTTCAAATTCTTGTTAAAGTCCAGAAATTGCTGATTTCAAGAAAAAGGTGTCCACTTATACCCACCTTTTGGCACGACAACTTGGTGCACTTACCCACCACAATGCCATGCCCTAAATTTATAAAACAAAACACAACCAATTTTTTTTTTGTCTACATAAAGTGGATTAAGGATGATCTCTACATATATTTATGTGACAATAAAACTTTAGTTTTTTTAAGGATATAAGGTTGTTACTTGTTTGGTAATTAGTTTTGTCCATAATTCTGGCTTCAAGTGGTCAAGCTAATCCTATAGTTTTGTGTGGTGAAGGTGTTCAATAATTGTCCCAAGTATTCATAACCTTATCTCATTCTATACGCTAAATCTATTCTAGTTTTTTTATGATCTAAGTATGACTGTTTAATGAAAAATTATACCTTTAATCCTTTATCATCTATATTTATTTTAATGGCTTTCAAAACTAGGTGTTCTTGTCTAGATTGACATTCAAATCTTTATTTCCTCGAACCTACTACAATGTATTACTATCTTTACCAGTAAATAACAATTTAATGTTACCAACACTAAGCTCTCATGCCCTCTAATACTCTATTGCTCACTGATAGGAGTCTCCACTAATCTCCTTAATATAACTCGATGCATAACCCTTATTGTTAGTTGACTACTTCCTACTCAATTTTAGAGGGCTTGTAATCTCGTGTTTAGTTATTTAACCCATAAATATCTAACATCAAGAAGATACACATTCTAATTACTCTGTCCTAACTAAAATTTTAATAATATCATACTTTATCTTCACCTATATATCTTATTAACACTAGGATGCCACATTCATTTGATCTTAGTTTATGGAAAATATTTAGTACTATGTCTAGTGTTGAATATATATATTGTTTAGTATAGGTATGCAATGATCCTCATTGATTCCAAATAAAATTAGGTATGTTATTTTAATTACAATATGAATACAAAGGCTAATTAGGCCTCTAACTCAAGCTATTTAATTTCACTACTAGCTATGAAGTACATAGTCTCAATAGTTCCTTTTATCTGTATGTGATTTCTAATTACATTGGTCCATTTTACCTTGACTATTTCTTATATGTTATGATCCTATATTTTCTAATTACACTCCCACTTTTTAAGACCCTAAAATAAAACATCTTATTTATTATTTTAACATTAATGTTTCCCACATAGCCATTATTAAATTTTATATCAATAAAAATACATCACACTACCTACCAACTTATCACCATTCTTCTTGAGAGCCCTAACTCCTCAACTTAGATCATATTGGTAAGTTACTAACAAGGTACTACTAACAAGGCCTCGAGTTTAATCATTAATTATTTATTAAATTTTATTTTTAATTAATTAGTTATTTATTTAATTATTAATATTTATTAATATTATTCATTTATTTCACCAATTATATTTAATTAATTATTAAATAAAATTCATAAAATATTCCTAAATCTTAGACCCCTAATACTGATCCTAACTTACTACATCCCACTAACTCAACCACCCATCTACTTAGGATAGTCTATTACTATAGTCAATGCATTTAATATTCTCCATGGAATAATACTATCTAAATATCACAAATGAGACTAACAACCTCTTAAATCTTATGGTTATTTCCTAACCCTTTTTTTTTTTCTCTTTTACCACTATTTAATGTCTTTTGGTATAGATTTTATTAGTATCACATGCCTTTATTTTTAAGTAGATTCTATTGCTACCACTAAAAATATATAATATTCCTTACCTTGACATTTGGAACCCATCTCTTCCTTCCAAGGATTCCCTATTTCTTTTCTTTTCCCTCCAACTAACCCTAGGAAACCCCATCATCACATGGTGCTAGGAACAAAGGTGGGGGGCTTGGGACAAGGCCTAATTTTGAATTAACATGGTGACTTGTGTTTGGTGCTACAAAGGGGGCTTCTCCAAGGTTGGATTCCTAGGGTGGGCTACCACCTTGATTACATGCTTGGAACCATGATTGCATTTGTATGTTTCCTTTTGACTTGCTTTATCTCCTTTGTCCCTTGGTCCTTCTTAACACGAAAGAGAAAAGAGTTAATAAGGTAGTCAAAACTGAAATTTTCTAGTGATTAAAATTGGATGAGTGACAATCATGTACTACAATGAAAAAGCTTTGGTGAGATTCATGTCAAGATGGCTAGATAGAAAAGGTGTGGAAAAGATTAAAATGTAGGAGTATTATGCATGCTCAACTAGTTTGACATTTATCTATAATGTAGCACACAAAGATTCAAATCGATTGTTAAATTTAATTTATGAATCGATAGAAGTGACACATCTTTAGGACATCTAGGTGAACTCAAATACCTAGGGAGGCGGGTCTGCCATGATGTTAGAATGTCCCCCCTTTTCATTACTTAGTCACATGTATTCCAATTCCCTAGGAAAGATAGGCGCTTGGGTTTATTATTTTGTTTGGATTAAAAATTTTATTATTAAATTTTAGTGTTACTATAATGGTGGTGTTTGCTAAAATAACACCTAGTGTTAAGGATTAGGTACAAAGTACTAAAATTGAATATGTACATAAATTTATTTGTGAAGGAGAATAAAGATCACGTGACACTTATGAATCACTAATTTTTGATTGCTTATAAACTAAAATTTATTATTTGTGTGAATTTCTAGTCTAATGTACTAGTCCTCATTACCCTAGGTATGGGATTCCCAAGGGTATATTCTTCTTGAATATTATATTGCTCTATAATATGGGAAGGAATTTATTTTTTCCTCATACATTTTCTAAGAGGAATTTTTTAACTACAACAAGGTTTTTTAATACATTTGGTAGATGTATTACTATTTCATTCTTCTACCATAAGATTTTTGTGATTGTGTTGATGATGTGAGGATATTATCTAGTCTAAAAGTTTGATTAGACTTGAATTCTAAATGAACCAATATTCAAACATCAGTCATGAACTAATATATTTTCTTCCTATGAATTAAAAGCATAGGCTATTTACATTGTGATCCTCTTATTAATTCAACTATATAAGGAGAGATATTTTTCACAAAAACTATGCAAATTACATATTAAATAAATTATAGATCATTAAGGAAAGAGGATTTCACTTCATATCTACTCTATGATACATCAAATTATTACATAATGTGAAACTCATAATGAAGCTTTCCTTTCAAGATGACTACATACAACTTCTCAATAATTCCTTGCATATTTACAATAACATACATTAATAGGGAAGAAATTTTACTTTACAACACATTGAGAGAAACCAAAAAGAAGATTAATCTTTACAACACTATTTTCTTTTGTGTTAACATGGAAAGTTTGGTCTCTCTAAATACTTGAGCTTTCAATATTTCCAAGGGTGAATTCCCTAACATCTTCAAGGCATCCATCTTCACAAAACCTACACATATACACAAACTAGGAACCATTGAGGTTCACCTCACATCCTAGGCTTCTATGAAGCCACCTGCCAAGAAGGGGAAACAATATCTAAACTGGGTTTTATTCCAAACTTACAAAAACATGAACATCACATTACAAGTTCTCAACAATCCCAGTCCAAGGTATTTCATAGTGGTTCATCAATGGGACCTTAACCATAGGTTGAAGGTGGGAATTTCACAAGGAGGTTTTCCATATCATATCATATCTGAAATAAACAACTTTCATGCCCTTTTGGGGCTTCCATGAACATCCTCCAAAACACACTACCAACAACTATAGCTTTCTTGAAACCCATACTTCATGTACTTCCTTCCTTCACCTTTTTTTTCCCTTATCACCCCCAAGAAAAATATGAATGAAAATGGCATACAATGGAGCCCATACTCCAAGGTCCTCAACTATGTTTCAAGCCCATCTATGTCCTTCACTATGGACTTCTCTTCCCTTACCAAAAGGGTGAGTGAAGCCCTCATAACCATGATCACATTCACATTCCAATCCAAAAAAGTAAACCAATCAAGAAGGAAAAACCAAGAAATCTTTAAGAACACCATACACTTCACATTACCACAATGCAATATCAAAATCCATAATGCAAAGACTCCCAATATAATGCATACTCAATAGACACTTTTCTCATAATTGTAAATCTATTTTGCAATACTCAAGAAGGGAAATGAAGCATAGTTTTGGAAACACCAACCATGTTCTAAGCTAGGTAATGATAGTTGTAGTAGAGCTCCCTTAATCTCTCTCCAAAATATAATTGTATCTAAACATAGAGAGTGGGTGAACATCCAACTAATTTGTCACGCATCCCCTAAAAAGACTCTCTACTAAACCTTTTTAGTAGGAACATCAAGCCTTCCCTTTCTTACACTGTTTCCCCTTCAAAATAAGAAAGTTATCCAAGTGGGATGATGAGGTTACTCTCATGGGGAAACTCAAAATTTTGAATTGGTCCAAGAGGGCTTTGTTCAAGGGGTTCCCTAAGTTGGGTAATCACTAAAATGGTTGAACTTAGGCCCCTAACATGTTATACTACCATTAAGGTGGACTATTTTCAATAAAATAAAAATTTAGGATTCCATTTAGGCCCTCTAAAAACCCTAATAAGTTTGAATTCGAAAATCAACATGATGGTGACCCATCCTAAAACTCTCTCCCAAGTCGGTGTACTTATACATTAATTGGAAGAAAAGGAAAGGACTAAGTTTAAGTGACCTTATGACCAACACTCCAAGTGACACATCATCAACACATAGACAAATACAAGCGTCAAGTGACACATTAAAATACATTACACTTCACCATGAGATGTCCTTAATTCATCTAAATCATGATTAACCATTTCCTCATACAAACAAATTTACATTACAAAACAAAATACTTTCACAACGAGGCTTTTGAATCTTCCAAAGATTCACCTTGGTTAATTGTGTTCACATAGGTTTGGAACTTGTTTCCCCTAAGAATTTCCATGGTTCCACTTCATGTACATTAAACTCAAGCATCAATACTCCAAGGAGGTCATATAAAGCATATATCATAAATGCATAATTCAAATTTTATGAAATCGCTATTAACATAATTCAAATAAATTTTCCTTTACTAATCATTTTAATTATTCCATTCAAAATGTTAAAATATGAAAATCTAAATTTCATAAGTCATCATTATCAAATTGACATTTATCTACATATCATAATCATTCATCTCATAAAGCATCATAATCAAATTAACATTTATCTACAAATATTAAATCATAAATCATCACTAATCAAATTAACATTTTGCATCGCATCAAAATCTAATAGTATCATGTCCTAAAACTGCATCCATATGTGTTCAATCATTTCATACAATAATAGGTTCTTAGTGCATACCATAATGTAAAATACTATTGCAATATCAAAATCTATAGATAAAAAAATTCACTCCCCATCTAAGTCTTGAATAGCTGTCAAAATATCAAAGTATTTAATGTCAAAATGTAATAAAAATTCTATGCTATGATGGGTCAGGGTGAGGCCTCACAAAGGGATGGCCCAAGGGTCAGTTGGGGGAGGAGGAGGAGGATCTTAATCTAGAGTAGGAAATGGTAGATTAGTGGGGAGGTATGCCTCCTTACAACATGCATACAATGATATGAGTCAATTTCTTTAGGACACTCAGTAGGAGAGAGACCAACTTAAATATGAGAGAGATTAGTTCCATAGGGAGTGATATGCTACCTAGGGATAGCTAAGACAAGTTGAGATTGAGATGGGGGACTATGACTGGAGTTGGGGTAGTTGGAGAGGAGGCTAGGGGAAATGGAGGTAGAGAGAGAGAGACTCCAAGGGAGAGTGGATGTATTATATGTGAAGAGGGATAAGATAGTGGTGGAGGTGGTGACCCTCATGGCATAGATGGTAGTTAGAGGAGGTTTGGATGAGTTTAGATGACCAAGGGAAGAGATGGAAGACGTAGGGGAGAGATAATATTTCTACAAACAAAGGTACCATGTAGTTGTGTCATCAAATATGATTAATAATTATAGGCATCCGATGCAATCAGGGATAGTTGACACACATAGGGATGTAGGGTGGTTGGGAGAGTTGAAGGAGTGCTAGAGGATCCCAAAGGACTAGTGTTTCTTAGAAGATAGGGTAGAGCCATAGATCAAGGAAAAGCTAAAGGTAGGAGAGGGGGATAGGAGTGAGGAGATATGAGGGGGAGAGATACTATATAAGAGGAGGGGATGATTAGAGGAGGAGGCTACCACCAGCACTATCAATGGAATAGGATCTAAGAAGGGATGCATATGAGTCCCATGGAGAGGAGGAGATGGATGAGTGAATGTATGAGTAATAATATGCCATAGTTTTAATTTACAAGGTATTCTTGTTGTATAGACATGCAAGTTTTTGGGTATAGATTCATATGTACTTGTATTGATATATGTACTATATGGACTCTATATTGATAGTGGATGTGGACTATGATGGACATTTTTGTATTCTTTTGGGGGTGGGCTATGTATTATTTATTCTTTAGAGGATATGATATATATGGTGATCATTATTTAGGGTGGGAGATGTGTGTATAAGTATTGTTTCCATGTGATGTTATTTCCTTGTATGTCTTTTATGAGATGAATAGGATAGATGTATGAGGTGGACTGACATGTATAATGTAGGATGTGATGCTTCATATGAGATGGATGAGATGCATGATGTTGCTGACATATTTGATACAAGATGTGATGTTTTATATGAGATATAATGGCATACATTATGTTACTAACATGTGTAATGTAGGATGTATTGGTTTTATGAGATAGATGATATGCATAATGGTACTAATGTTTTTGATGTAGGATGTGATATTTTATTTGGATGTAAAATTAGAAGAAAGTGATAATGAAAAAAATAGATCAAAATACCAAAGGACACCTAAAATGTACTATAAGTAAAAGATACAATGGACAATTAAATAATTGGCAAGGAGGTAATGAAAATGTATATGATGATAATGCATGTGATAAAAATGAATGTAAGAAAATAATGATAATATAAAAGATAACTATAAAAGGAACCTATGATGATGGAAATTATTTAACTTAAATGATGCAAGTGATAACTGAAATGAATCTAAAAGAACTATGATAATACAAATGATACCTAAAAAATGAATCTAAGAAGATAACAATGATCCGAATAATAATTAAAATGAATCTAAAATGACTATGATAATGAAAATGATAACTAAAAGGAATCTAAGAAGACTTGTGATGATGCAAACAATAAGTAAAATGAATCTAAGAAGATAATGATGATGAGGCAAATGGTGAAAGGGTGTGACATGAATGCAAGTATAGTGATAGGGAAACAAATTTCAGAGTAGGGGGATAGGTAGGATGGACTTGTAGCATATCACTGATCAACCATATCCTCAAATAGTGGAGAAAAATGATGTTCACAACTTTGAACATAGTGTGAGATAAGGGACCTAAGGAGATTTTATAGGAGAGAGGATAGGGTAGAAAGGAAGAAAAGGCTTTTGAAATTAGACCCTTGAGGTTGGGTGAAACGGGGTGTAAAAAAAATGAACTATGGATATTTTTAGGAGTGGGAATTGTAAGATTGGTAGGATGGATGTGTGTGATGAGACAGGATCTCATAGGATTAGTAGTAATACTTGGGTGAGGTGAAAAAGGGGATAGATCTCTTTTATAAAATTAAAGGTAGTGGGGGGAATGAAATTTCTCTTCAAGCTTGATGGTGGGGTACTTCATAAATAAGGACCACCATGTAGTTTTGAGCACTTAGTTTGACATAGGAATATTGGAGATATGCCAAGGTTACCAATAACATCAAGGCTTGTTCACCAATATTACACATGACTAATTTGAAATAAACATGTAAGGATTTCCCCAACATAAAACATGAATCCCGAAGAAAATAGAGTGGAAATGATACTAGGTAATCCACAAGAAAATGATATTTCACAATTGTGCCATTTGATGATAATATGTTGGAGCATGCAAGGGTTACATCCAACTGACTCACAACAAGAAGAGACAAAAAGAAATAAAGGCCAGATCAAAACCTTTCTCTTGAATTGCCCTATTTGCAGCACACCATGATATAGAAGATTATGGCAATCACGAGGAGGGAAAAACCAAATTTTTTGGAAAATATACCTATAAGAACCAAAGTTTGAAATTCCAAAAATATAAAAGAAACTAAAAGAATGAGTAAAGCCATGAAAGGTAACCTTTTTCCAAAGAGATTAGTAGGACTAGATACTGATGGACCAAGATCAGAAATGAGGAAGGATGCATGCTACAAGGACCTATTGGTAGTACTTGGGACTACAACAAATTTTGGAAAACATAACTTTTGAGGATAACTTTTTGATGACAAGGTATCTCACTGGAGGGTTCATAAAAGGATCTCCTAAAGAAAAATGTGGTTTATGTCTAGATACAAATGGAATTGAAAGAAAAAATTTGGTATGTACAAGGAGACTAGATAAGAAAGGATTGAATTTGGGATGCCCAACAAACTATCTAATAGATTTACAAGGAATACTATACAAAAGCTTAGAGTGATGGGATATTGACTATGATAGGTTAGCAATTTTATTTACAATAGAAAAATATCTAGATAAGGAGATAGTAGAAAAATATTAGGATGAGGAGATAGTGGAAGTGATCTGATATAGTACAATGTGAAAAAGCTCAAGATAAGTTGATAGCATAAAACAAGATATGGTAAATTATTTTTATAATACAAGGGGTGTGTTACACATATATGATACAAGATGTAAGATACATGTGATAGAATAAATTTGATAGAGTACATGGATATGATATATTTGGGAGATTAAATATGTGATAAGATACAAGGAAATGATATACTACACAATTCTAATTCAATTTCCAAAGCATGGGAATGGGGATGGGGATAGTGATAGTACAATGATGGGAAATTCGGAAAATTTTAGGAAAATGGGAAGATGGATGATGATATGATGGGAGAGATGGTTGAAGGACGTATATCATTGATAGATAATGGGAAGGCCAAGTACACATGGAACCTATTGGTTAGGTTTTCACGAAGATACCTATCCAAGGTGCTTGAATTGTTAAATTTTCACCATTGGACGCTTATTTTTCTTCACTGTTTTCTTTTTCTTTTTTGGATATTTTAATTTTTTGGTTATTTTTGTAGGATTGGCTAGATACATTGAGGAACTTAGGAATATAACTTCTTGAGGTGAATTATGTTGGTGGGATCATTTAGTATTTCACCTTCAAGTTTTGATAGTTGATATACTTCTGAGCAAAAAGATGTGGTGACAACATATGGAAGAAGCCAATGGGCTAAAACTTGCTCTTATTTTCATGATATCTCTGGACTTTCATGATTTCTTTGAGGACCATGTCAGCTACTTTAAATTTACATGGGTGAATCTTTTTGTTGGAGTTGCACTTGAGGCACTTCTGATAGACTGTGAAATGGTTATAGGCTTGTTGCCATTTTTCATCTAGTAGATCTAGTTATGTGAGTCAAGCTACTCTATAATCCTTATCTAAGATTCATCCTCATAAATATATACTCAAGGATGGGAGTTCAACCTTGATAGTTAAGACTTTCTCAGCATCATATACTAGAGAGTATAGAGTTGTGCTTATGGATGTATAGAATGAGGTGTGGTAAGCTCATAGAGGGGGGTTGATTTGTAGATGCCAATCATGACCAAAATCATTGGCAAAATTCTTGAGGACTTTGAGTAGGGGTTTTTCAGTTGCCTGAGCTTGACTGTTACTTGTTGAAATTATGGGCTCAAAAAATAGTGATATATATGTAGGGAATTGTGAAACTCTTCCATATTTAGGTTTTTTAAGTTACCTCCATGGTTTGTACGAATGGTAGCTAGAGCTCATATTAGATTTTCATGTTTTTGACAAGGTAGACACATTTGGACAAAATCACAAGCATCGTGTTCAATGGTAGGCTAGAAGTATCCAATGTTAAGTATTTGTCTAGCTAGGACAAAACCAATTGTGTGAGCACCATAAAGTCTAGTGTCTAAATATTTGAGACCCATAATAGCCTCATTTTGGTCTAAATACCTAGAGAGGGTATCATGATAACCTCAATTATACAGGGTGTTGACTATGATAGTATAGCGAGATGCTTTGTGAATGAGGTTTTGGCATTGGGTTCATGTGAGATGAAAAGATATTATAACATATTTTAAATATGCATGGATTTTGTAGTGCCATGAGGATTGGGGACCAACCAAGATACATACCCCCATTGATTCATTGTTCTCTTATGCAAGATCATGTAGCTACTTGACTAAGAACTCCTACTATGAATCTTCCTAATGAATTTACAAGAGTGAATTGATAGTGGAAATGGCATCTACAATTTTATTTTGCAACCTTGGTACTTGTGTGAATTGGATTTGAGTTAACTTTTATTTTAACTAATCAATCATTCTTTGTAGGGTTGTATTTTTTCATCCTTTGTTTGGTGTTCATCTAGCACTTTCTTGATAATCAACTGTGAGTTTCCAAAGACCTTGAGTTATGTGATATTCTATTTGACTACTATCTTGAGCCCTATAGTAAGACCTTTATACTCTAATATATTTTTTGTGGACTAGAACCATAGTTTGAAACATTTAGGAATGTACTCACCTTGAGGAGTAACCAATAGTATACCTACTCTAGAACCATGGGAAGTATAAGATCCATCAAAGTATAGCTTTCATGATGGTTGTTCTTCTATCATGTAGAGATGTTCACCAAGAAACTCCATAACTAGAGGGTGATTACCTACTAGGGGTGCATCAGCCAAGTGATTTTCTATAGTCTATCCTTTGATTTCCTTTTCATTGACATAGTAGATATCAAAATTAATAAGAAGCATGACCCATTTTTCTAGATAACCCATGAGTCTTGTGCATTATAAAATGTATTTAGATGAAAATGATCAACTTTGGAGATAACTTGCATAGTAGGACTCAACATGTAATGGAGGATCTTTTGAGTTTAAAAAACAACAACTAAACAAGATTTTTCAATAGGAGTGTAGTTAGGCTCATAACCAACTAGAGTGTAGATGATGTAGTAGATGGCTCCTTCTTTTCCTTTGTCATCAAGTTGTGCTAGAAGTGTACCTAATTTTGTTAGAGTAACTATTATGTACAATATCAATGGTCTGTCGACAACTAGTAGAACGAAGATAGGTGGATTAGCCAAGTATTGCTTGATCTACTTGAAGTTGCATTGACATATAGGGTCCCATATAGAATTCTAATATTTATTGAGAAAATGTGGAAATGGTTCACTTATATTTTCTAGTTGTGAGATGAAACATTTTACTAATTACAACTTTCCTTAGAGAGAGAAAATCTTTCACAATGATTTGGGAAGAGGTATATCCATGTTGGCTTTGACCTTTTGGGGGTTAATATAAATGCTACACCATGACATAATAAAGCCTAGGAGCTTTCCAAATGTGACACAGAAGGTAAATTTCTTGGGGTTCCACATGAGAAAATACTTTTCTCACCAATCAAATACTTCTTCAAGGTGAGATAAGTGATCCAGGACATTAATATATTTGACCAAGATGTCATCTACATAATCTTCAAGGGTTTTATGGATGAGGTCATGTAATATGACTATCATAAGCCATTGATAGGTTTCCCTTGCATTCTTTAATCAAAATGGTCTCATGTTGTAGAAAAAGGTCCCACAATGGACGGTGAATTTGGTTTTAATTTAGTCCTCTTTTATTATTTATATTTAATTATACCTAGAGAAACCATCCATGAGAGATAGTAGCTTATGGTTGGCTTTAAGATGAAAAATAATGTCAATATTTAGTAAATGAAATTCATGCATGGGAAAGTCTTTATTAAGATCCCTAAAATCTATGTAGATTTTGATATCACCAGAGGCCTTGGTGATGGGTACCATGTTAGAGATCTAATCTGAATAATCATTGGGGTGAATGATTTATTTATATAGAATTTTTTCTTACTATATTTTGACTAGTAGAGAAACCTTAGGATGCATTTTTTAGAGTTTTCTTTTGACTGGTTTGACCATTAGATCTATGACTAGATGGTGTACCACTAATTTTCGATCTAGTGCTAATATGTCTTGATAAGACAATGTAAATCAACTGATATTTTCTTGAAGCACTTCAAGGAGAAGGTATGTTTGATCTGATGGTAAGGACATTATGATGTATGTAATCCTTGGAGTCTTGGTTAGACTTATATTGATTGATCTAGGATCCTCAATTAGGATTGATGATACTATAGGCCTATGATGTTGTTGGGGAAGGATGAAATCTTTGTATGTAGGAAACTTAGAGAGGTTTTCACCATCAGATACATCTATTATTTTCAATTCATATTTTGAATGATCTGATGGTGCTCTAGAAGAGTTCTCACCAAGGGATACTTTTTGTTTTCTCTTTTAATTTTTATTTTCTCTATTTTGATCATTTTTGTGACTAGAGATTCCATCCTCCCCAAAATAACCCTTTGGGTCCAATGTAGACATAAGAAGATTTCATGGGTGGCCTTTTGTGTTGTATTTTGACTTTGATGAATCTAAGGAGTGCATGCTCCATAGATAATTGTCAACATGTATAACACTTGGTTGGATCCAATCAATGAGTTTTAGATGAGTGAGGGGTAGGTCTATGAGGTTGATGGGCAGTTCATAGAGCACAAATTTTCCTAAGATGAGTTCATTGATGAAAATATCATTGTGAACTTCTTAAGGGATGTCTTCGACTTCTATGAGATTGTTTTTGATTTTTAGAAAGGCATGATCATCTTTAGTAGTGACCCTAGTTATTGGGAGTCCATAGCCTAGTCCTTTATTTTTCTCCTCTTTATATGCTTCTATTGGTTGTTTGATGCTTAACCTTTCACATCCCAGGCCATCTTCATTATAATCCCATTTTTTTGTACCAAGTCAATGTTAGTGTGGATCATTCTATTTGAAGAAGTAAAGGAGCTCTTTACCTTTTGGAGGTGAGTCTTTATATAACCATGTACTAATATTTGGGTTTGTTTCTTATCCTTTGAGAATATTGTTGGCAACAAAGTGGTGGGTCTAAGCTGTTTGAGCTGAGGAGTTGTATCTAGTTTTTTCCCCTAATAAGTTAGGCACCCTCAAGTATGTGGGTCAAGAGGTAGAGAACTAATAGAAAAGGCATTTGAAAGACTATATTCACCACAAAATTGGTAATTTATCTTAACCATGGAGATTGTGTAGGCTAAGATGGTGTCTAGATCATAGAAATTATTGGAGGAGCTATTCATAGTGTTGTGAATTTCAAGTCCGAGACAATGCTTATCATAAGATTGTTCTACAACATCGCAATATGCAAAAGGGTTATGGGTTAGTGTGAATAGTTATTTGAGTGTCATGATGTGAGAATTTGATGCATCGATGATAAGTGAATGGAATGAACTTCATAGCATAAATCCATGGTTAGTTGAGGAGAATGTTCAAGGGTAGGTTAAGATACACTACATAAAAAAAAAATTCTTAAGTAGCGGGGCCAAATCTAATAGGTAGCAAGATATTTCCTTCAATGGTGTGCTATAAATTATCATAGGATTTGATAGTGGTGACTTTATTTATGATATATTCCTCAGTTTATCCTACTTGTTTGATGAATTTTAATGTACATATATTTAAGAATAACATATTATCTATCATGACCCTTTTGACAACAAAGTCAAAAACTATGATGGCTATGTGAAATGGAAGGAATTGATCCTACTTAAGAGATTATATGTCAAAGGGTTTGAAGGACAATGTGCATGATGTGGAGAGATGGCCTACTAAGTTTTGAAATGATGTGGCTTTCATATTAGTAGGGGCATGAGACTCGTGAAGGTTACTATAAAGGATTTCTTTGTAAAGTGGTCTAGTGTGCAAAAGATCTAGTATAGAGATTTGGTTTGGCATGTTCCCAAGGTGTTCTAGGATATTATATTATGGTCTTGATGGGGTAGGAGCAGATGGTCTAGCTATGTTGAGTAGAGTCCTTGTGGTAACTACACATTGTCTATCTAGTCCTTTCATATTTATCACATTAATAGAAGGCTCTATCTGAGATATTCAGCCTATCAAATTACCATAGACTAAGTACATCAATGTATAGTTCTATGTTTTATTATAGTTATCACCTTTCTTATTTTGATCATTATTTTTTTTATTGGTGTTCTTGTTAGTGGTATGGTTTATAGGAGCATTGTGTATATTTTTGTTGTGTGAATGAAATGACTTTTTGTAGATCAATAATTTTTCATTTGGAGAGGATTGTGCACCCTCTATGATCTATTTTTGGTGGATGAGCTCTTGTACAAACTCTTTGAGTGTCATACATTTGAGGGTAGGATGTCCTTTAGTGTAGTGAAATTTACAAAGCTCACTTTCTTTATACTAGGATGCCCTTGATTGATTATGATCTAGTAGTTACATCTATGGATGCTAGATAAGATTTTCATTTGCCATTTTTTTCAAAAATGACATCAAGTGGATCTGCCAAGGGGGTGCATATGTGGGGTTGTCATTGGAATCATAGCCTCAACTTGACAATGATAGTAATGGTGTTAGATTTATTTTGAGAGTTGGCTTCTTGTATACTATATTGTGATGGAGGATTTTGGTAGGCTTGTTAGTATACACTCTTATGATATCCCAATTGTTGTTGTTGAGGTATTTTTTGATAAGGATTATTTGATGTTCTAGATGTTGCTTTGACAACATGAACTTGTCAAGTGTTTGTGGCACCATAGGTGACTATGTTTTTGTTCTTGTTCCAATATTGTAGTTTTTTAGAGTATTTCCCTCATTCTTGAGTATTTCCTTTGTAAATTTTGATATTTCCATCCTTGAGAAGCCCTTTCTCAATGCCCATGCCTTTTTCTTTGATATCTTTGTATGTTTGTAGGAAATTCATTGTCATGGGATGGGTGAGACTAGGATTAACATTGTCAATAATTTTTTTGACAAGGTCACACTATGGGATGGTACAAGAGATCTAAGTTGTCAAAGTTTTCCATAACTACAAGTAATCAACATTGATTTCTCCCATCCTTTTTTTTGGTGTGTACTAAATAAACTATGAATAACTCAATCTAAACTAGGTGAGCATATTGCGCCATAAAGGATTTGGAAATTTTACCAAAAGTTTTAATCGTACCATAGGGTATCTAATATAACCATTGAAGGACATGGCCTCCTAAGCTTGTAGGGAAAATGTGCATGAGAAACACATCACTAGAAGATGCTTCTAGGTAGTTCATGTAAAATTCTTTTACATTTGTGATCGGATATCTTTTTCCCATGAATTTATTAGATTTAGGGACCTCAAAATATTTGGGAAAGGGTGTCACTTTATTGCTCTATTGAATAGATGAATAGATAGTCACAAATTTGAAAGTCCTAGATTTATTTTTGTCTTTGAGTGCTTTTAGGGAACTTTTCATCTCTTCCCACTCAAGGTTGACATGTTTTATTGTAGGTGCCACAAATCTTAGTACCCCTAGTAAAGTGTATGTATTAGATGTCACAAGAAAATATGAATGGATTTGGCTTGTATATTGTGGTGGTTAGAATGTAGATTGTGTGACTACTTGGATAAGATTCATGGGTTGTTTGAATGGTGGTTTGAAATATTGTCATTCTTGCTAAATATAATTCTGGTAAGGTTGTTGTTGGGGTGGAAGGTAGGTGTGAGACTATTGTCTAGTGGGATATTTTTTTATGGGTGCTTGGACATATGGCTATTATGATGGTTGTTGTAGGAGAGGTGGTGATGGAAATGTTGGTGCTATGTTTTGGGGTTGCACATTCTACCCAATATATGTCTATTGTTTTCTTTCCTGAGAAGGAAGCTAGGTGTTGAGGGGTGCTACGTATTTGGTGTATAGAACTATACCTACTATTGGTTGTTGTTGTATCCTTTGGCCACTTCCTAAGCGCATCATAGAAAAGTAGTTGGTGATTGGTGGTAATGGACCTTTTTGTGGTTGAAGTGGTCGATGTGCTTGGAAATTATGCATGAATGAAGTACTAAGTGGGAAGCTTGTGGTTGGTCCCTCTAATTGCCAAAAACTCCAAGGACCAAGTGGGAATGAAGTGGGAGTGCTTTAAATAACAATAAATGGGTCAATAATAATGTCAAGTGGGTTAAAATGTTGATTGTTAGACCCTAATGAAGGCATAGCTATGGTATACTAATTTGTTGATTAGATGTTCTATTGGGAGGGATTGGTTGCTAGTGGATGGGTATGATGTGGAAGTGGGAAATTGAGGGAGGGAAGGAATAGTACCACTAGTTGGGAAAGGGGTAAATAATGAAATTGGAATAGTGGTGTTGGAAGCATTTTTAGATGAAAATAGTATAACTTAGTGGTATGTTTGGATTTTGTGTGGATTAATGATTTCATTATGGTGGGTTTATTACTTTGTGGGATGGGAGCATCAAGTTGGGCCGATGATATATTTGGATCCATGGATTTTGGTGGTGTTGGTTGATATCCTCTATTTGTTATGAAGAAGGGATCATTAGCATCATATGGACCAATAGGTGGTGGTAGTCATCCAAACAAAGGATATGTAAGATCTAATATGTCCGAAGGTGGTGGTTTTTATTTCTATCTATAAGGGCATTAAAAATGGTTGTGTGCCCTGGTTGATTCAAAAAGGCATCTGTGTCAAGTGGGGGGCCTAAATCATCTGTATTTTTATATGATGAATCATTTATGGTCATAAATACTATTTTTTGTGTCTATGTTCTAGCCAAACTACTATTTAGACTAGGATCCATGTCTTTCTTATTCCTTTTTTTTTTTTGAGGTGTATGGTAGGTGTCATGAAATGATAATTCTTCCTAATGATGAGATGTAAGATGGTATGATAATGGATGCAAGTAAATGTGGGTGATGTTTTTGTTAAAATTTCTAAGGATATGACAACTATGATATAAGGATTTTCTAAGAGACAACTATGATGTACAAGGATTTTTCTAAGATGTAAAGATGTATGTTAGATGTGTGGGGAAGATCTTACTCCTAATGATATGATACCTAGGAGGTCTAGAGGATAAATGATGTGATGTCAAGTTGAAAAGGATTTTTTTCCTACATGTAAGCTCAAGGTGTGATGGTAATGTCAACTCTGAGAAAGATTTGTGACCCTTTTGGAAGGAAAATTATGACCAAGTGTGGATCCAAACCATTTTCTCAAAGTGATGAAGGAAACAAGTGACAAAGATAGTTTACCCTAAACAATTCTTCATTAAGGGATAACCAAGAGGTGTGATGGATCAAGGATGTAAGGTAGAAAATTCTCAACAAAGTGACATCAAATTCTCAAGATGATGGAGGACTTTGATCTATGATTTTTATTTGGATGGGGTTGAATTTCTAAAAGCATGACCTAAAGATGATGAATCTATAAAATTCCTAAGGAGGATGAGGACCTATATGATAACCTAAAAGGAAACATTTATGATACGATAAGTGCAAAGTATGTCTAGAGAAAGAGGAACATAATCAAAGTTAGTATAACTAGCGTAATGAATGAGGCTTTGATTGAATCCATGTCTTAAGGTCAAGTTTCAAACTTTATGGTCCTACTCACTCTATAGAGAAAATTCAATACCTTCTTTCTCAGTTTAATCTAGTTTAGAAATTCTTGGATTAGGTGTGTGTTTTTGGCATTACGCTTCTACTGGTTGTTGGATTTTGACCTTCTTAAATTTGGATTTTGATTGCTCTAACATGATATTTCCACTTGATTTATCTCAATTGTGAGTTAAGAAAGTGACTACGCTAAGTATACATTTTACTTTAGGTTGGACAACATAAAGCTTTTGGATAATGAATGGGTCTAAGTAGATAAGAAATAACTTTTATCAAAGAATGGTATAATGAATTTTGTTTTTAAAAAGTAGGTGGTGAAGTAAAAAGAACTAGACTTAGGGTTATTGAGAATAAACTTTCTAACAACCATTTTGAATCACGACAAGGATGAGACTCTTTTTATGATAGATATGGTGTATTGTGAGAAAATAATCTCTCAAAGGATAAAGCAACTTTGAGAGAGAGAAACAAGTTATCTCTTTAGCAAAAGGATTTCATAGTAACAAATGTGTATGTTTTATGAATGTTTTTTCACAAGGTATTTTCAAAAATAAGACTATTTAGCACACTTTTATCCCTCAGGTCAATAGTTTCAATGTGTTACTCATTGGGCCTATTGGGAGGATCCCATATTGATATTTTCTAAATCTAGTGCAATATTTTCTTCTAATAGAAGAGGTTAGTAGATACAAGAGTTGATAAAAAAATTTACACATCCATGATCCTTCAAGGTATGGAAAATAGAATCCCTCCTTCTATAGGGATAATAGATATTGGAGATGAAACCCAAGTAGCCTTATGGTTCTACCAGGGAAAACACATATGTCAGGTAACTATAGAGAAGTCTTATATTATCTTGCACCATGAGTAACACATGAAGAATAAAATGATAGTACTAAGTTTGTTCATAATTTGATATGTGGAGTTATGCATTTCATTGTTACACATGTGATTTTCTTAAGAATATATTCTAGACATGCTAAAATAATGGGAAATTTTTCCCACTTTAGGCTACCCCCAAAGACATAGCACCCACACTTTCCTGATAGAGAAGAAAGTTTACCCTTCATCTCATTTATATACAAGATAGAGTATTTTACTAGTTTGAGCTTCTATCAAAGGGGATGCACTTCCTAGATGATGATAAACTCATTAGAAGAACTCCTAGGTTTTTGTGGATGATCTTGCTAACAAATTTCATTACATACATCATGTAACTAAATGATTCTATTTTACAAAAAAATATAAGATAAGGAAAAGATGAGCTAAAATGGACAATCTTAAGACACGTAACAAATTTTTCTTATTCTATTTTTGAAGCTTTTAGTTATCATTCCTACTATGATGTGAAAATGATTGTGATTAGCATGAAAAGTTCATTCCAATTGGACATCGATGCTAAATATAAGAAATCTAGTCATCATAAGAAATCATGCACATGAAAACTTTGAAAACCATGAGAATAAGAGTGTTTTTCATTAAGTCATTTGAAATTGTGTAAATCCTTTTCAGCACTAATTTGAAGTATTTTTATTCAAAAATTTCTTTGTTATCCAAAATCAAGTGTTCGTCACATTCATTCTTTGTTTAACCTTGGCATTCAAGATGGAGTTCTTGTTCATTTTAGTGCCCAAGATGAAGTGTGAGCCGTAGCATTGATTATTTGACAATTAACATTCAAGATTTCATTTTCTATCAAATCAGTCATTCTATAGAAAGTTTATAATTCTTCCTTAGGAAATTCAAGATTAAATTTTGAGATTGTTTATTTTAAAACTAGAATAGAGATGTGAGTTCATTCCATGCTTTAAACAAGTAAAAAAAATTTAAAAAAATGTTAAGGAAACAAGAAATAAACCAAGAAGTTGCACATTTTTTCTAAATAG
Organism: Cupressus sempervirens; assembly: GCA_028749045.1. Classification (NCBI taxonomy): domain Eukaryota; kingdom Viridiplantae; phylum Streptophyta; class Pinopsida; order Cupressales; family Cupressaceae; genus Cupressus; species Cupressus sempervirens. The sequence continues at coordinate 243,622,994 of CM053789.1, read as the reverse complement.
TACATGTACACAAAATATTAAAATCAATAGTGAACCTTTAGGAGTCAACTGGTGATCTCACAATATAGTAACACATTCGAATTGTCGAGATCATCACCAAGACATTTGTGAAAAAAATGAAAAAAATGTAGGCCACAAAAGACTTACTCACATATTGTACTTTCTAGAGAGAAATCCCTTGTATGTTTTAAGTGTTTCCACTCATTGACTTAGTTGTGGGTCTGAGGGTAGAAATTTAGAAGATTTCTCTATGATTGGACTTGTCTGCAGAGTGATCCCTCATGTATTGAAAGAGAACCCACTAGTAGGTACAAGCAATACCAAAAAATGAAGAAAGGAGAGAATGAAGAAAGGGTATTCAAATTAAAACATGGCATGTGGGTTTGTGCCCCTACAAAGATTCTCCTACAAAATCATGACCACAAGTTCACAAAAAAAAATGTTATTAAGTTTTTTTGTACAAAAATGGATGAGGTGTTTGGGAGGGCATTTCCTATATTGGGACTGATAAATCAAATATGGAAAGAAAGAGGCATAATATGTTGTTTTTTAGATTAATGAACATAAGTACTAATGATTGAGAATGACACAAATGTGGGATCCCACTGATTGTGCCAAAATGTATGCTATAACATCTTAGTGTGTAAAGAACATTAAAATTAACCTAAAATTCAAAAACTAAGGAAATACCAAAAACGTCATGAGAGGATGAAGGAGACACGTAAGGAGAAAGAAAACCAAGTACGGTGAGCTCCTCAAGTGTAACCTTGATACTTAGATGTGTCCAAATGATGGTGGATGTGTAATCAAGATTGCTTCAAGCCTTCAATGAATGAGACATAGTATATAGGGCGAGTGAGGATTCCTCAATGGTAATGGTGCAATTTAGTGATGTGTTCTTCAAAAGGGCATTATAAGTTTGCATGAAAGTTTATATATTTGTGACAAGGGAAGGATCCAATTTATATGCCAAGGATGTGAGGATAGAGGGCCAAGATGTAAGGATGGATGAAGGGTGAGGGAAGGCAAGGATTAAAGTAGATGGAAGCACATGGATTGTGCTTTCTCAAATTCATAGCCTTGTGACAAGTGTCATAAGGGGATTGGATGAGAGGGGAGGGTGAAAATGGGTGGTCAAAGGGAGTTAAAAGGGGGAAGGAGTGTGGAAGAGGGATATAAGAGGCCTTAAAGAGCCATTAATTTTGTTGCATAGGGATGTAAGAAGGATGGGATGGGATTTTTCCTTTGCTCTGGGTTAGGAAGTCTTAAGCTTTGGTTAAATATGTGCACATGTTTAGGAAGGGGATTAGGCTTAGATTAGGAGGGGATTATGGTGTAAGTGGTATGTTAGAGGGATGCAAGCAGGTTAACACTAATGAGGTTAGTTAATTAGTTTGGTGAAGTGGGTGTTAGCATGGATGAATGGATTAGACTTGGCTAATGATAGGATTTAGGAAGAGCTAAGGGCTAGAAATTGATTTACTAAATTATTTATTTAATAAAATGGGATGTGGAATTAAATAAAATAGATATAGTGTAATTATTTAATTTAATATAAGAATTGGGATTTAATTGATAATTTGACTTAGGATTTTTCATTTAATTTTATCAATTGCGCTATAGTTAATTAATTGAATTAAATATCTAGGGATGTCAATTAATTAATTAAATATTAAATACTTAATCAATAATGTTTGAAAATATGACTAAATAGAATTACTTAATGATGTTAATATCACTTGTGTGTTATCACAATAGATAACCACTGAATTAGTAATCTCTTCCTTCATACCTTTCAGCAATTGCTTGATCCATATAATATTTTAATAGTTTAATGGTGCTGCCACATACTTAGCTTTAGTTTTTTGTTAAGAAATGTAGTTCTATTTCTTTCTTATCCGTGAAACTTATCTCTTTCCTAACCTCCACTTTTTCATTTCTTTTCATCAACACTTCCTACCCAATAAGAGTCAATAAACACCTTCAGTTCAAATTTATCATTTTTCTTGTAATACAATCTATAGCATTTTGTTCCTTTCAAATATCTTAGTATCCTTTTCACTGCCATCATGTGATTATCCTTAGGACTTGTAGGAAAGCTTGCAACTATCCCAACTTCTAATGCAATATTAGGTCTATTTTGAACAATATGTTATAGCTTTCCAATCATTGATTTATATAATATCTAGCTCACATTAATAGACTCATCATTCTTTGATAACTTATGTCCAATAGAAATAGGTGTACTAACTAGTCTTGAGTCTTCAATTACAAAAGTTTTCATTATTTCCTTAATATATTTGGATTGAGTAATGAAGATACATTGCTTCATTTCATACACCTGTAAGCCAAAATATAATTTGATCAAACCAAACATTGTCATTTCAAATTCCTTCTTCATTTCATTAGAAAATGATTTGCATAATGTTTCCTTGCCTCCAAATATGATATCATCAACAAAAAATTTCAAATAAAAATACCTCATTGTTTTTACTAGTCTTCATATACCAATTATTATTATCATTTTCTCTCCTTAATCTATTCTTCACCAAGTAGTTATGCATTCTTTCATACTATGCTCTAGGGGCTTGCTTCAAACCATATAAATCCTTTTGTAGCTTGCCACCATGCTCTTCTTGCTAGGATCTACAAATCCTACATGCTGCTCTATCTAAAATTCTTCTTCAAGCATCCCGTTCAAAAATGTAGACTTGACATCCATTTTACCTTAAAACCTTTGTAAGAAGAATATCCAAGTAGTGTTCTAAATCCTTCTAGTCTTTCTATAGTAATTTTTTTTTCTCCATAGTCAACACCTTCTTCTTGTGCATATCCCTTGCATACTAATCTATCCTTGTTCTTTGTAACTTTTGCTTCTTCATTTAGCTTGTTCCTGAATACCCATTTTTCTCCATTGGAATATTTCTCTTTAGGTATAGGTACCAATGAGCATGTTTTATTCTTTTCAATCTATTCAATTGATTCATTCATTTCTTTTATCCAATGCTCATTTTCTAAAGAATCTTTTAGATTTGGGCTCAAACTCATAAAGTAAGAATGTATCACTTTTGAGTCTTTTTCTTGTCATAACATCAAATTATTTTTCTACAATAATTTTCTTAGGTGCATGACATCTTCTTAAATATTTTTCTAGTACATATTCTTTTCTTTTTTGTTCTTCAATAGGTTATTCTTGAAAAATGATTTCAATATCATTATCTCTCTATTGTTTAAGTTATGGTTCATGTCTTGCATGATTTACATTGTCTTCCTAATGTTTAGTTCCTCCTATCTATGACTTGACATCATTCAAATGTTTCTCAACAACCATAGTCTTCTACTCAACATTCTCAGTTTGTTTTTGATTTGCGACATTATTCATTTGTTCCAAGTGGGGTGGTAGGAGCACTATCATTCATATATATGAATGAACTATAATATTTAGGTTTTTTTTTTTCATTCAAGTTCATTCTTTTCTACATACTCATAAACATTCAAATTTTCCCTTTTCACAACTTTCTTAGTGTTAGAGTTCAAACACTTATAAGATTTTCTCTTAGTCAAATATCCTAAAAATTGTTGGAGGTCTTAATTGAAAAACTAAGATACTAAGAGGGGGGGTGCTGAATTAGGATCTATCACACTAAAAAAATTTCAGAATAATTTAGTCCATTCAACACATTTACCATCTCATATCTAATGCATGCATAACATAACTTGTAAAATCAAATTGTAGTAACATGTAGATCTAATCTATCAATCATATGCATGAAATGTAAGCACATAAAAAAAAAATTTGGTTACTAAAAAACCATCCAAGGTGAAGGTAAAACTAGGGTGGGTATGACACCCACAAATATTCACTACTGTAGTAATAAAGTTAACTTATTATGGTTACAATCTTGATCACTTCTGATGATCTACCCTATGAGGGGTTTTCCTTGTCAGAGGCTATTAAGACTAGTAGGTCTTACCTTGTGAGAGGATTTAATAGTCACAAAAATTAAAGACATGATTATGTGATTTACAAAATATTAGTTAAGATCACTATGTTAAGAGATTATCCCTGACTCAATCTATCAAAATAGATTTAATACTTGATCCTCAGTCTACTTTGAAAAGCTAGTTTTGGAAATCCTCTATTTAATTTGATCTAATCTATGATCTAATATAGCTTTTCTGTCCTTCATTACTTGATAAGGTCTCTTCCTCTATTCTATAATAGAAAAAATCAAGTCTTTTTCCTTCCTCGGTATGTTTGCACTTTCACACTTGATTTTATCTATGAGAGCACCAATAACTTGCTCATTCCTTCTCACCATATGAAAATAGGTTTTGATATTCTCTATTTAGAATTTTATTAAACAAATTTCTAGATGCTTCCTTATTTCACCTTTTCATCTAATTGGTTGATCACAACACATAGGGATCTATGATCCACATCATAAAATGTGTAATAGCATCTATAACAACTTCTACAAATATTAAATATCTTCCCAATCTCAGCCTAAAATGATTTATTTCAAATTTTGCATCATTCCTAATTTGAATGTCAATTTTGTAGTACTTGGAGCTCACTATCTCTAATACTCAACATTCACTATTTGGGGTGTTGATGCTTGGTCTCTACTGTGCTCAACACTTTTTATGTAACTTGGCATCAATGTGCTAAAAGTGCTTGGCAATTATTAGGCTCAATTTTCACTAAAAATACTTGGTGATCAAAGACTTTCTTGGATCCTATAGTGCTCAACATATACATGTTTATTTAACCTCTTGATATGACTCAACCTGTATAGAGTATCTCAATCAAAGTGAGGACCTTCAGACTTTGCCTAGTAAATGACTAAGTTTTTGACACTAATGGACAAAAATAGATAGAGATGCCAGCAATCTCCCCCTTTGATATTAATGGAAGAAACACTTTGTCATGATTACATCATTAAAATGATAATAAGAGTACTCCCCCTAAGCCTATGACTTAGTTCTTATAGAACAATGAAACTTTTGACATTTGCAAAATGAATAAATAATGAACAATACAATAATATAATAATGCATTAGTACATATATGCACATGAATTTAAGTAGTATGATTGTTCTAGTAGCATAACATGTTTTTTCTTCTAACTTTGATGTTCCCCTTATGACCATTTTCTACTCAAAATGTGTTATCATCAAAACATAATACATTCCCCCTTTTTTTGTCACTTATGGTTGATGTTGTGGTTGAATGAGTGGAATCAAACTATATTTCTCAATAAATCACTTGTGAACCTGGTTAATCATAGAAAATGCATGATTCCAAGTGGTTCTAGTTCATTTCAAAGTGTGATTCTACAGCTCCAATCTAGATTCCAAATCAACCATACTATCAGTAATTGAAAGATTATGATCTTCTTCGATAATATCTTGTGGTAACTTTAATTCATGCTATATAACCTCCAAATGAGTTATCAATATGGATTATATAGAGGTCAGTTTTGACCTCATGCTACTATTAGCTATTTGTAGATAGACCAACTTACCTAAATAAAATAATAATTTATTGTATTGTCTTTAGCTAGATTCATCTGATTATGAGGCGATACTCCTTGTTTGCTACACATTAGCTTGAATCCATTGGATATTTTCCCAAAGATCACTTGTGAGTCTTGGAACATCACACAAAATGTTTTTAGAATGTTTTAACTTTTGTACAATATCTTCTATTAATTATGTACAAGTTCCTATAATTCAACTTTTTTCTTGGCAATGGTTGTTGAGACATTCTCCAAAACCTTATTTTAAAATTTATTGGGTGACCATGACATCAAATTTTCATTTCCTTCTATGTCTCAAGTGTTTTTTTATTCAACAATAATATGTACAAGTTGGGAAAATTTGTGGCTTTCCCATCAAAATTATGTATATCAAATGCATAAACAAAAATGCCCTTAATATCATTCAAAACTTGCTTCTATTTTTGATACCTTCTCATCTCTTCCTCTTTCATCATTTTTAGAAAAATCTCTTGCAACATGATTTTTTGTTCAATATTGAAAATTTCCAAATCCAATTTTGGCATCTCAATAATGTTGTCTAGGAAAACTTGAATATCTAAAGAGATATTCCTTATTACTTTCTCTTTACTTGACGAAGGATTATTTTTTATTGGATCTATCTATGTAGAAGTAGGTGAAGGGGTGTCACTACTCAATCTTGTTGGAATATTAGTGCATGAAATGAAAAATGTACCACTTGCTATTGTTGTGTTTTCCTCCTTATTTTCCTCAATTTGAGGTTCTAACACGTTTTTTCCTTCTTGACCTCTAGTAGAAATGTATACTCTTGTGTCTATATTATATCTATTTTCCTTCTACATCTCTTTCTCTAAATCCAAGGGCTTCTCTTCCTTAGAAACTAGAATGTTAGGTGTGGCAGCATGAATAAATGAAATGTTGCCTTGTGGACTCAGGAAACTGAATCCCACTTCATCACTTTGATCATCCTAGGTATTCACTATCTCAATTTATTTCTCCAATATCACTTCTTTAGTGATGAGACCAAAAGTACTCTTCCATAGTAACTCATTCTATTGAACTATAGCTTCAATTTTATTTCCAAAAGTCATAACAAATCTAAATTTAAGAATCAATCAGCTCCTTTAGTTCTCAAAAAAAAATTATTTTGCCCCTTTGATAAATCAGATATAATCTTGACTAATGTGCCTTATTTGATGTCTTTCTCTACTAAAAATGCATGTTCCCATCTTTTATCTAGTCTATTGAACAAAACAATAGGAATATTCTTCTCTAATTCATTAGGAGTCAATTTATTATTTTCGATCATATCTATCATGGCCTCCTCAACTTTAATCCTATCAACATTATCCAATGTGTCATATTTTTAAACTCTAAAATTGGATAACCTTGTAGAGATTCATAGGTTAGCACATACCTTATCAATATTCTTTTCTCCTCTAGGTGCTATAGACAGTTCATTTTATTTTGTTCACTTTTCATCATCTTCTTCAACTTCTTTCTTCTTGAATAATATTATCCTCTTTTGCTAGATCACAAGGGTAGGGATAACAAGTGAAAAAATAGTAAGATTAAATATTCCTATATCTTTCAAATGTGTGTTATGCAATGATGAATTTGAAATAGGTGATTATCTTTTTCTATAGTTTCCTTTTGCCTATCACTATTGGACCTTTGTTCTTCACAAATTCAACTTCTTTACCCCTCTACAAAATATTTTTAGGGACATTTTATAGGCATGGCCGATCAGTCATCCCCATGACTTGTATTTAGGTTTATGGAAGCATGCTCTGACATTAGTTAAATGGGTCATTTGGTGGGAAATAAATTACTAGATATTCATACAATATTTTTGTTCTATTGATAAGGTGCTTGAAAGTATTGAAAAGTCAATTGTGGAAGTAATTAATACTAATCTAAGAAGATGTATAATTAATCCTATTATTACTTCTTTAGATTCCAATATCCTTCATATTTGGAAAAAAAAAAATTATTCCTATGTGATAGGGATTAACCAAAAAATCACAACTTAAAGCAGATAAAAATTTGATGTAAACTAACATCCTCCCAATTCTTGGTATGTGAAGATTGACTTTGATGGTGCTTCTAGAGGCAACCTAGGTAAATTACGGTTAGTGGTGTCTATTCAAGATTGTAATGGGAAAATGTTAGCATTTAAAACTACCCCCTTACTAGATGTTACCAACAATTTAGTAAAATCTCAAGCCTTGTTTGTTGGTTTAGTTCTTGCAAAGAAAGGTAATTTTTGAAGTCTGTAGATTGAAGGTGACTCTCAAGTAATAATTAATGCCTGCATTAAAAGGTATACATTCTCCTAGAAACTTAGGTATATCCTCCTTCAAATTTGGAATATGTTAGAACATTTTAAAGATATAAGCATTTCACACACTCTATAGGAGGGAAATGACATTTAAGATTACCTTTCAAATCTTGGATGTGATGGCATCACAATATCCACTTTTCAAACAACTTCATTCATTGATCAAAATGAGGAGTTGCAATTATTGATCAATTTAGACATTGATAAATGCTAATACTAATGATCTTAATTAGGCTCATATGTCATAATGGTTTTGTCTTTCCCATAATCAAGTTCATTTAGTTATAGTCATCAAGATCCCTTAAAAATAGGTACCACAATCATACTTCATGTGCTTTGGATGAATGCATGGTTTATTTCATTAGCCTTGATGTTACTTCATCATCAAATTATTTTTCATTTCACATGGCTATTTTTCCTTCATATCCTTCATGCGTGCTAGCTTCTGTTCAAAATTTATTCACATAGGATTTTACAATCCCTTTTTTACCTATCCTATTTGTTCATTTCAAGCCTCTATCTTCAACATATTTCATTGTTGGTGGCTTGGAGTTGCTGTCTCTCATGGAGGTCTATTTCAAATCTGATTTGTGCTCTTTTTTGTAGAGAACAATTTTGCACAAAAACTATTAGGTCTTTCACCAAATTTGGACAAACAAGTTCTTTCTTTGCATGTCACTAATTATAATATGGATGTCATATTTTGTGTTCATTATCCTTCTATTGGGCATGCAATCAAACATGTAATTAGGGACAATATTCTTTCCCCTTCCTCCAGACATTTCCTCTTCTGATCAAACATGGTGTCAATCTTCCTATCTAATGCAATGGACTTATTGCACTTTGTCTCTCTTTTGGGAATCCTTCACAAATTCTTGGGAGATCAAAAATTGATAGTCACAATGCATCATTAGAACTTCTGGGTGGGTAATGCTTCAGTGGGTGGTTTTCTTTTGTGGTCCTAGCTAATGCAGAAGCACGACTTCATGGAAACTTACAAAACCTTATATACATCTCTTAAAAGCAAGAGTCCTTAGTTTATGAAGAACATGTTAAGAAAATAGGGCATGCTATTTTGGACTTTTTGGGCTTTTAAATAAATTTTCCTCATCATCACCTAGTCATTGGCCTATATCTCTACTGACCTCTAACTTTTAGCATTGGTTTGATGGGTCTCAGGATAGGAATACCACTAGCCTACAAGGTTAGCACTTGATCTCAAGTGTATTGGGGAGTTGTTCCTCCAAGGATCTTCTTTCTTTGGATCAATTGTAGTCTACTCATGATGCTCTAGAATTTGGGTAGAATGTGATAATACAACTATGTCCTCTTCTACTTGGGGTGCAAGTCATGGGTTAGATTGGCAACCTTCTCCTTAGCCCTTACCAGATCCTATCTCAGGATGTGATGTTTGTGATTTAGGTTCTTTGGCCTCATGTGCTAAGTCTGAATATGTAGGTATGGAGGAGTGAGATTGAGATCCTTATAGTTTATTAGTTTTTTGTAATTTTGATCACTTCTCAATCTTTGCTTGATTTTGGTCTTGGAGGAAATATCTACTCTAGCCTAAAAACAAGGAACTTTTATCTCATTGATATAGTAATTTTGTATATATTAATGTTCTAATTTTTGTATTTAGGGAAGACTTTAGGTTTTCTTTCTGATTCTTTCCCAAATGAGCTCTTGAATTAGTTTTATTTATAAATATATTTAGTGGCTTGTCTACTTTTGCAAAAAAAAAAATTAAAAGTAAAAACCTTTCAAAAAATGTATACAATCATGGTGCATACAACATTATTTTAGGGGATAAAATTTAATTTGTATTAGTGATTTGTTTCTTCAAAATTAGGAAAATTTTAATTTTAGTGCCAATTTTTTTTCTATCAAGTATGAAATTTTGTAAAATTGTGGCATATCTTTAATTATTTCAGAAAAATACAACCAAAATTAAAAATATCTAGAAACCATAAATTTTTATCATCCATGATAAAATAACCTTTTTTAATGACAGTTAGATGATTTGAAATCAAGGGTATAAATTCTATTTTGAGCTAAAAAATTTAAGCACAACAAGTTTCCAAGAAAGTTTCAAAAATAATGACACTTGTTCATAGTATAATCTATATTTGGATAAAGATTAGAAGGATAAAAAAAATTGTTAGAAAGTCTTAGGGATAGAGACACTTTTCAGATCTATGTACTTTACATATAACCTGACTTAAAGTTTTACTATAGGTTGGTGAATGTGACCTCTATTAAGACATGCCTTAGAAATTGTGGGCAAAAATATTTAATTTACAATGTGGAAATATTTGATTATATTGGAAATATCATCATCAAAATAAAAATGATTATGTATCATTATTGGCAATTGGTTTGAGTATGGGACATAGTTTTCATAAATTGTGAGCAATGTTGCCACCCCAAAAGTAGAATTTTTTTTGCCAAATTTAGGGTCACTGATGAGTCATATTCACCATTTCGTGAATATTCAACACTAAATTAAACTCTACATAGGGTCTTGTGATTTCTTCTTTTCTACAACTGAGCCACGTGGTTTAGTAATCTTTATGACTCCTTTCTTTCTAGATGGCTTGGCACTAGTTGTTGTAGCTCTGATCCTTGTTTTCATTGATGGTGGAGACAGGGGTTCCACCATTGTCTTCTTTTCAAATTTATTTTCTTTAGGCTTAACATATTTATCTTTCTTGGTGGGTGGTATAGTAAAAACTATGACTTTACCCTGATCTCCTTCTTCTTATTCCTCTTCCTCATCACCACTATCTTTCTGTTCATCTTCTCCAAGACCATATGTGATCTACAAAGATTAGTTTCCTTTTCCTTTTGTACCTAGTTTTACCTTATATCTTCAATTAATTTCTTTCTTTTCTTCTTCTTAGATGTTATTTTGATGTCAACAGTAATTCTTGCCTTAGCTTCTTTATAATTTCCAAAAGGTTTTTCTTTAGAATCAATCTATTCTTTGAGTAGTGCAACAATGCTTACACTCACTAAGATACTATCAATTTCATAATAAAAGTGTAATAGCCATGCCTTCCTCAACTTCACTACTTGTACAAAATTTTTATATGTTTCCACTAAAAATCATACATCATTATAGTATCTCTTTACCAACTCTTCTGGTATTCTCATCTTCATCTTCATATTTTGTTTGAATTGTTCAAAATATATGTCCATAAAATTTTCAAAATTTTCTTCTATCTGAGTTATGTATTCACTAATTTTTCTTGTCACTAGCTTGCCTTTCTCCCAACCAAAATTACCAATACTAGGAAAATACTTCTAAAAATAAAATAAAATATACATAATAAGTGATCCAAATTTACATATAGAGTTATTTTCCTTCTTGATCTAGATATAAGGTTTTTTGCCAATTTTAGTTTATGCAACTCAGCAAGATCATATTCATGATCTTTCAAAATAATTTTCCATACCCAGTTGATTGCCATACATGGCACACTATTCAATCTACTTGATTGGTATAATTTGTGTGAAATTAATCTCACCAAGAATTCAATTATTGCATCAGTGATGTTATAGATGGACAACCCTTTTCCATTCCAATTGGTCTTTTTATTCACCTCAATTTCTTCACAACTCATACATCTTATAGTCTTTTTCTTGTCTAATGTTAAATATGTTATGACCATGTGAATCATCTTCTTGGTTATCTCAAGTGGTCTATTATGTAGCAGTAACTTAATATCATTGATCCTACTTAGTACAACCTTGATCTATTTGATCTTAGAGCTCTTTAGAAAATCTAGGGCATGTATTAATTATTTCCTCTGGACAATTTTGAATTTGTCCATTAGAATTCCTTTTTTACACAAATTTTTATATGCCTCTCAAATTTCATAGTCACCAACTTCTTCAATATGGCACATGTAACAACTTCGTACTCCATGGATCATGACTAATTTAGGTGGTATCAAGGATAACACACCAATTGAGTCACCTTTTATTGTAATATCATGAATAATAAGGAATTTATGTGGAATAAAATTGTCAGACCTCACCAATTGAATGTTTATTTACCTTTTCTCTTCAGCTCTTTCGCATGGATGATAAAGCAACCAATTTCCTCTATTAGGGTTTGAAACTTATTTTCTCTGGATAACATGGCATAACTCAAAATTTTGCTCAATCAATCTTCTTTTCCAAATTTTCTCTTAATCGCCTCAAGGCCTCTTTTGCAAATCACTTAGATCTCTGTTAGGATAAACCACGGACAGAAATAAAAACTACATGCAAATATAACCAATAACAAAAAATAATAGAACACACAGAAATGAACACAAGGAACCAAGATTTAACGTGGTTCACCTAATCCCTGGGCTACATCCACCAAACAACAAGTCCGATTTTATTACAATCCAGTGATTACAACCTGATTACAATCCGTAATCCCTTACAACTCAATATCGCCGCAAGAACCAATTTCGTATCACCACATATAAAAAGTACCCAACCCTAAGCCCTTTTTATACAAGTATTAAACCACTTTAGGGTTATAACATGTCGGCCATATGTCGGCCATAATATGTCGGCTACTTCCCAAAAAAAAAATTTTGGGGCAATGCCCTGAACCCCACTATTTATGAAGTATGTACAGTACTTTCCTGATCAGTAACCACAATCTAACAATCTCCCACTTGGGGACTGATTAGGCTCCACATTAAACAACAATCTCCCACTTGGAGACTAATCTTGTAGCAATACAACTACCGCATGGGGCTCCCACTGGATCAAACCACCCTGGACTCTGTTGTTCTTTTATTCACATTTAGTCTAAAAGACCAATTGAAGCTGAAGAGGAGTTCAACTTCTCCCTTGTTACAACCTTTGTCAACATATCTGCTGGATTTTCATTGGTATGTATCTTCTCCAGCTTTAATTGTCCATCCTCCAAAACTGACCAAATGAAATGGTACTGCAACTGTATGTGTTTGGTCTTAGAATGCAGAGCTGAATTCTTAGCAAGATGAATGGCACTCTAACTATCTGTGAAAAAATAATTATCCTTCTGAGGATGTCCCAATTCTTCCAAGAAGAACTGAATCCATATCATCTCTTTGGTTGCCTCTATAGCAGAAACATACTCTGCCTCTGTAGTGGAGAGAGCATTAATCTTCTGTAGCCTAGAAACCCAACTCACGGCTGCCCCACCAACAGTAAAGACATAACCTGTAGTATTCCACCTGGTATCAATATCCCCAGCCAAATCTGAGTCAACATAGCCATGTAAATCAGTAGTAGAGCCCCCAAAGTGTAAACACTTATTGGATGTTCCTCTCAAATATCTGAGAATCCACTTGACAGCATTCCAATGCTCAAATCCTGGATGACTCATATACCTGCTAATGACTCCCACTGCATGTGCAATATCTGGCCTAGTGCATACCATAGAATACATTAAACTTCCTATAGCTGAAGCATAGGGTACCTTGGACATCTTATCCTCCTCTTCCTGTGTCTTGGGACACATCTCCTTAGTCAATTTCAAATGACCAAGTAAAGGTGTGCTAACAGCTTTAGCATTCTCCATAGAGAAACGTTGCAACACCCTCTCAACATAATCAGCTTGAGATAGCGTCAATGTTCTGTTCTTCCTATCTCTACAAATCTTCATACCAAGGATTTGTTTTGCTGCCCCCAAATCCTTCATAGCAAATGCATGTGCTAATTGGCATTTTAGCCCCTTAATATGATCCATGTTAGACCCAACTATAAGCATATCATCAACATATAAACATAAAATAATGTAGCTATCATCATCCAACCTCTTAAAATAAACATAGTAATTTGAATGACACCTATTATATCCATGCTCATGCATAAAACTATCAAATTTCAGATACCATTGCCAAGGTGCTTGCTTCAAGCCATATAAACTTTTCTTCAATTTGCACACTAAGTTCTTCTTACCTTTGACCTCAGAACCCTGTGGCTGAGCCATATATATTTCTTCATCCAAATCACCATGAAGAAAGGTTGTTTTAACATCCATCTGCTCTAAATGCAAATCTTTAGTAGCCACAAGACTTAAAACAGTATGAATAGAAGTCATTTTAACAACAGGAGAAAATATCTCATCAAAATCAATTCCCTTTTTCTGTACAAATCCTTTTACAACTAACCTGGCCTTAAATCTTTTCTTACCTCCTTCATCTTCTTTCAACCTGTAAACCCATTTATTCTATAAAGCCTTTTTACCTGCAGGCAACTTGCACAAATCCCATGTCTTATTTTTCAGCAAAGAGTTCATTTCATCTTTCATTGCAGACTCCCACTGAATCTTAGTATCCACCAGCACAGCTTCATCATAACTTTTAGGTTCACCAGCATCAGTAAGTAAAATAGAATACAAAGAGGGAGAAAACCTTTGTGGAGGTCTAATTGGCCTTGTTGACCGTCTAACATTCACTGGTGTGTGTGGTATTTGTTGTTGCAGTTGTTGCACATCATGAGGAATGGCTGGAAGATCAGCTTTTGGAGTATCATCCAGCACTACATAATCATCTACTTTCTTCTCATGTTGCTACAACAGATCTTTGTACAACACTTTTTCATTGAATATGACATCCCAGCTTCTTATAATTTTATGATTTTCAAAATCCCAAAGCCTATAGCCAAATTCATTAATGCCATATCCAACAAAGACACATTTCTTTGATTTAGCTTCTAGCTTGGTTCTATTTTCAGAGTCTATATGATCAAACGCTTCACAACCGAAGGTTTTGAGAAAAGAATAACTCACCTTCTTACCAGTCCATGCTTCCTCTGGAATACCACAGCCCAAAGGAGTAGAGGGACCTCTATTAATCAAATATACTGCAGTATTGATAGCCTATGCCCACATGTGTAAGGGCAACCCAGCATGCAACCTCATGCTCCTTGCGCACTCCATTATAGCCCTGTTCATGTGTTCAGCCACTCCATTTTCCTGTGGAGCCCTTGGAACAGTTTTTTGTCTACGTATACCATTAGTGGAGCAATAATCTTCAAATTCATGACTGCAATACTCACCACCATTATCAAATCTGAGACATTTTAATTTCTTACCAGTCTCATTTTCAACCAAGCATTTCCATTTCTTAAAAGTTTGAAATACATCAGATTTTTGTCTAAGGAAATAAACCCATACTTTTCTAGTTGCGTCATCAATAAATGTAACATAATAATGAGAGCCACCAAGGGAAGATACCTGAGCCGGTCCCCATACATCTGTATGCACAAGATCTAATTTCTCCTTTTTGTTTTCCTTCCCTGTCTTTACAAAACTCACTCTCTTTTGTTTTCCATACACACAACTTTCACAGAAATCCATATTCACACATTTTAGACCTGGTAAAACTTTTCTTGAATGAAGTACTTTCATACCTTTCTCACTCATGTGCCCAAGTCTATTGTGCCACAGCGCTGTATCAGAATCTACAGCAGCTATTTGTTCTCCCTGCTCAACTGCAGTAATTGTTCCTGAATATTCATTTTTCTCTAAAACAATCAAAGTAGAAGGAACAATATGACATGTACAAAGATATAATGTGCCTACTTTCACACCTTTTTCTACTACAAGGGAACCTTTTGAAACCTTCCAATTTTTATCATTAAAAGTAACTACACAACCCTCATCACCGAGTTGCCCTGCTAAAATTAAATTTCTACTTAGTTTTGGAACATGTCTTACCTCATGTAGTATCCAATGATTCCCATTCTGCAACTTAATCTTAATTTTTCCTTTTCCAACAATCTGACAGGGTTCATTATCCCCCAAATAAACAAGCCCAAAATCCCCTTGGACATAATCAATGAAATAACCTCTATGAGGTGTAGCATGAAAAGAAGCACCAGAATCTAAAACCCATGAATCATCAACACTCTCTAAAGACAGAAGCAAAGAATCCTCTTCGGATTTTTTACTCACCACATTTGCCTCTTTGTCTCCATCTGATTTATCTCCTTCATTTTTCTTTCAAGTCTAGAAATCTTTCTTTTTGTGCCCTGGTTTCCCACAGTACTAGCAATCATTTGGTCCTCTCGATTGAGACCTCCTCCCCTTTGACTTTCCTCTTGATTTCCCACGATTTCCAGAGTTACTTCCTCTTTCAGTCGTTCTGCCCCTACTTTGTGCATTTAAAGCACTTCCTGATGTAGATCCACCTGAGGATTTTCTATGAGTTTCCTCACTTGAAATAACACTGATCACATCATCATATTTTAGGGTACTAGATCCAGGAACAAAATTACTCACCACCATTACCAAGCCATTCCAGCTTTTAGGTAAAGAACACAAAATCAAGAGAGCCCTAATTTCTTCATCAAAATTGATACCCACAGAAGATAATTGACTAGTAATAGTATTAAACTCATTTAAATGATTTGCAACAGATCCACCTTCTACCATTTTCATATTAAATAAATGCTTGATGAGAAATACCTTATTTGAAGCGGAGGGCTTTTCATACAGTGTCACTAGGGTTTTCATCAAATCTTCTATCGTCTTTGCTTTTGTAATATTAAATGCCATCGATGGTGCCAAGAATAACCGAATGCTTTCGAGTGCCTTTCTATCCAAAAGATCCCATTCAGCCTCTGACATAGTTCCTTGATTCCTGGCTTTTCCTTCCAACGGCTTCCATAAATCCTTCTGATATAAATAGTCTTCCATTTGCATCTTCCATAACTGGAAGTTTTGCCCATTAAACCTATCAACCCTCAACTTACCCTCATCTACCATCGCTCCCACTCAACTGTGAGACTCCCACTTGACTGTGAGACTTTCCTTCAGAGGATAACTGAAAGACAACCTTGCTCTGATACCACTTGTTAGGATAAACCATGGACAGAAATAAAAACTACATGCAAATATAACCAATAACAGAAAATAATAGAACACACAGAAATGAACATAAGGCACCAAGATTTAACGTGGTTCACCCAATCCCTGGGCTACGTCCACCAAATAGAAAGTCTGATCTTATTACAATCTAGTGATTACAATTTGATTACAATCCGTAATCCCTTACAGCTCAATACCGCCGCAAGAACCAATTTTGTATCACCACATATAAAAAATACCCAACCCTAAGCCCTTTTTATACAAGTATTAAACCACTTTAGGGTTATAACATGTCGGCCATATGTCAGCCATACTATGTCGGCTACCATGTCGGCTACTTCCCAAAAAAAAAATTTTTGGGGTGATGCCCCGAACCTCACTATTTATGAACTATGTACAGTACTTTCCTGATCAGTCACCACAATCTAACAATCTCTTTATGCTCTCATAATCTATATGCAAGGTGTGAAACAACATCTTCAAATTTTAATATATACATCCTTTTACTTGAATTAGGGTCTTCATTAATGTTGTTGTCATTGGTAGGTTGAATCCAATTGTTTCAGTCAATATTATGCCTTTTGAACTAGGTCTTCACTATACATCTCTATCTATTCTATCTAACTCATCCTGTACATTAGTTTGGCATCTGAAGTACTCGATCCATATTACAATTCTTGGTTATTATCAAAAAAATTACTGACATTTATCACTAATTGTGTAAATTATTCTTTTGTGTTAGTATTTTTAGAGATTTGTTCTTATTTAGCTTTACTTATGCAAATATGAACTTCAGCTCATTTTATGCTTGGAACTGATGTAATATATATGATTTAATATTAGTTCCAAGACATAACTTTCTTGATTAGTTTGAGATGATATGATCACCTCCTCCATTGGATTGGGTGATCTCAACTCCATTTGTTCCACTCTTTCCATCTTCTACCTTTTCCTTCTAGTTTTATTTCATTTCCTTCCATGTTTGTTCAATGTCCATTTTTTCTTTACTCTTGGTGTAACTATGATTTGATGTTGGTACTTAGATTCTAAATTTTTTTCTTGAATGTTTAAACTTGTGAGATTTGGAACATACATTGTTAGGTACATATCCTTTTGTTAGTCTAAGAGGGCCTTCTCTATGATCTACATTCATATGCTCCATGTCCATACTTTTGAAAATTATAGCAATAGCCTTCAAATCTAGGAGTAGTAGATGTATTTTTCATTCTTGATCTACACTCATATATTTCTTGTCCATAGTTCCTATAATTTAAAAAAATAGGCAAACTTAGGTTTAGGGTTTTTCATACCATTTTTTCTTCTAAAGATGTTTGTAATTTGACCAAGTTTTTCATAATCATAAAATGTTACCTTTCTTTTTGCCTTTTTATTTCTTAGTTCTCTTCTCTTGCATGATTCACCTTTGTTGCTAAATGAATGACCTGATCCAGAAGTGCCACTAGATGATCTCATCAGTTCTTCAAAGTATTTCATTTCTTTATTAGGATATCTGAATTTTTCTACAATTTCTTCCTCATTTTCATTTAATTCCTCAATGATGCCTTTTATTATATCAAATTTTATATTTCCATATCCTTTTTGTTCAACTCCTGATTTGTAAAAATTAGTTGATTCATCATGTCTAGTTGAGTGTTTGTAATATTTTGCACATTAGATGACCTTTCTTCAAGTCTAGTTATCATTTTCCATTTTTCGTCCTTAGTGACAAATTTGTCTTCTTCTATTTTCTTCTTTTGTTTGGTAACCTATCAAAATCCTTAAGTATTAACTTCTTCATAATTACACTTGAAGAAAGGTTATCTCATGTGCAAAAGGTTCAATAGTTGATCCTTGATACCAAATAGTCTTTGTGTATAAAATACTTCTTAATTAAACTCATTTAACTAGATGACCAAATCCTTTCTCCCTTTTAGGGATTTTCCAATTCCTATCTTGCTACCACAAGTGGCTATAATATGAGTTGGATGTTAATCATGTGATAGTCAATAACTTTTCCCAATTTATAAGCCTCCATTTCCATGATCTGAACTCCCAAGTTGTTAGAAGTTTTTAAGAGAACCTTCAGTTTGATACCAATTTTTGGAAGTCTTAATTCAAAAAATGAAGATACTGAGAGGTGGGGGGAGAATCATGAGCTATATCACATAAAGATTTTTTCAATGCTTAAGTGCATTCATCACATTTACCATCACATATCTAATACACAGATAACATAACTTGTAAAAGAATTTGTAGTAACATGCAAATATAATTTATCAATCACATGCATGGAATGTAAGAACATAAGACAATTATTTGGTTATCAAAAAACCCTCAAACTGAAGGTATAATTGGAGTGGGGATGACACCTAAAAATCCTCACTACTATAGTAATAAAGCTAACATATTAGGGTTACACTATTGACCACTTCTGATGATCTACCCATTAAGGGGTCTAACATGTTAAAGGCTATTATGACTCTTAGGACTTACCCTATGAGAAGATTTTTCACTTCCAACAAAGTAAGGACTTAATTAAGAGATTTACAAAAGATCTATTAAAAACACTCTTTTTAGAGATTATCCCCAAGTCAATCTATCAAAATTGATTCAGTACTTAATCCTTATTCTACTCTAAAAAGTTGGTTTTGGATCTCCTCTATTCAATCTAATATGTTCTTTGATCTAACATAGCCTTACTATATTTCAGTACTTGATAAGGTCACTTCCTCTATTCTATAATAACAAAAACTCAACCCTTTTGCCTTCCTCATAATATTCACACTTTCACACTTGATCTTCTCTATGATAGCATGAATAGCTTTCTAAATCCTCACCATATCGATATAGATCATGATATTCTCTATTTAAATATTTCTTAAATATTTTTCTAGATGCTCACTTATTTTGCCTCTTCATCTAATTTGTTGATTGCATCACATAGGTATATTTTGTGCACATCATAAAACATGTAATAGCCTCTATGAAAACATCTATAAATATTAAATATCTTGTCAATATTTACTTGAAATGATTTACCTAAAAGTTTGTTCCATTCCTAACTTGCATGTCAATTCAATGTTACTCATTACTTATTATCTTTGCTAGTTGGCATTTATTATTCCCACTATTGATGTAGCTCCATATTGTCTCTGGTGATGGGAACTTATCTTTTGTGTAACTCAATATCAAAGAACTTATATTGCTTAGAAATCATCAAGCATAGATTTCAATGAAAATATTTGACAACCAAAGACTTGCTCAGCTCCTATAGAGCTTGACATATGCATGTTTATTTTCAAGTATAGAGTAGCTCGGTCGTAGTGATAACCTTCTAACTTTTCCTACTATATGAATAGGTAGATGACACTAATAGACAACAATAGTAAGAGATACCAATAGAAATATTCCTTCACCACCTTTTTCATCAAGATTTCTATTTATATTTTCTTTTAGTATGTATATTTCCTTCCAAAAACATTCAAATACTTTACATTAGGAGCATATCCATACCATAGTTGAAAAGTTATAACATTTGTACCTTTCTTGACTTGTACTCTGTTCAAACTATATGAAATATTGTACTTACAACCTCTCTCCAATATTTTTGTGATACATTCTTCTCCATCATTAGCATTCTAGCATAGTCCATAATTGATCTATTTATCCTTTCGGCTATTCCATTTTGAGAAGGGGTCCTAGGTGCTGACATTTTTCTTTTCATTCCTCTATCATTGCATAATATGTTAAACTCATTGCAAATGAATTCACCACCTCTCTTAAATCTCAAGCATTTTTAGCTATTTCTTGTCTCCTTTTCAAGTTTGGCCAAATACCACTTAAATAACTAAAAAAAATCAAAGTTTTTTTAAGAGACATCATAGTCATCATTCCATAGTAGTCATCAATAAATAGAACGAAATATTTGTCTCCACAATAAATTTTAATACCAATAGGTTTACATAAGTTAGTATGAACCAATTCCAAAATATCATCAATTGAATATGTCTTTCTCTTGAAATTAGACTTTGTCATTTTTCCCAGCTGACATTGTTTACATATGTTGTTGTTAGGTTTCTTTAGTTTAGTTAACATCTTACTCTTTTCATCTTAGTAATGCTAACCAAATTGTCAAAATTCACATGACACAATATTTTGTGCCATAACCAAATATCTTCATATTGTGCAAACAAACATGTCTTATTAGATAAATCTAGATAGAACGAGCTACCTATTGTTTGATCACCACTTCCAATCAGCTCACAATCTTTTCCTTTCTATTATAGAATTCAACTCTATAACCTAATTTTTTCAACTATGAAACACTCAATAGATTATAGTTAACTCCTTGAACCCAATAAACATGTGCATATTTGATCTTATTAGTCACTTGTAGTGATCCTTAACCTTTCACAGAATATGGAACATCATTACCAAATTTAACATAGCTAACCTTGTATGGTCCAATGCTCTCAAATTTATTTTTATCACTAGACATGTGATTTGAACAACCACTATCAATTATCCTTCTATCACTTTTATTCACATAAGAAATAAATGTAGTTTTATCATCTTCATATTAATATTCTTTAGTACAAACATATACTACCTTTTCATCATTACTTTCAGATTTGGTATCAATTTCTTGTTCAATAATATAATAATATTTCTTACATTTTCCTTTGTAGTCCTTATTTCTCTTATTGTCATGGTCCTCTCTTTTTTCTTTGTATTATCTTTCCTTGATTTCATCATTGTCTTCTCTGTCAAGACATATTGCAGTAATATGACTAATATTGTTATATGAAAATTTTTAATAGAAAGTTTACCTTTGTATTTTCCTTTGACTCCTAAAAGTCTATTTCCCATCAGTGCTTCATGTTCATCGATCTCATAATGAAAAGTATCACTATCTCTCTTCATATGCTTTCCTTTTTCTTTCTTGCTAAGAATTGATTGTGATTTAAAAGCCAATTCAGTCATAGTAGGAGCGTAGTTATCAAAATTAGACATCTCAAAAGTAGTAATCCTACCAATCACACCTTCAATAGTTAGGATATTTCTTAGAGTACATCCCAATTCTTGTATTATAGAAACTCTAATAGCATAAATTGGAAGTAGATTTCTCGGTATCTTGCTTATTACTATTTTATCCTCAATATTTCCATTAGGACCTCTAATGGCATTGGCAAGCTCTTTGACTATTACACAATAGTGAACTATATTCTCACCTTATGTCATTCTCATTTCATCAAACTTTAGCTCTCAGAGTTTTTGATTTTTCTCTCATGACATTATCAAATCCTCTATATATGGTTTTGAGTTTATCCTACATTTTCTTTACATTCTTGAAATATTTTATGTCATCAAACTCAACATAGCTTAGGGATAAAACAATTTTTAACATTGCAAGATTTTGTTCATTCCTCTCTTGTAGTTTTTGAGTGTTCAGAGGGACTATTATTATATCCACGTATGAATTTTCAACAAATTCTAGTGTACTATCACTAATTCCAGCAATATGTAGCCTCATCAATCCTTGGCATGTAGGAAAGTTCTCTTTGTTCAAATTTGGCACTTCTTTTTTATACATCATCAACTTTATCTTTGAGTACCTTTGGACTTTTCTCTACAAGCACCAAAGCTTTGATACCAATTCATAAAATGTTTGGAATAACTGGATTTGGGGGGGGTAAGGGGAGGTGTAAATTAGTTATCCAAGGTCCAAATGTATCAATTGAACAAAGAAACACTTAAACAACTTCAGATTTTATCATTCAATAGCTTTGAATCTATAGTCAACTCTTACTAAAATAAACTAGTAGCCCACTATCCTAAATAAAAAAACTTGTAGAATATGAAAATTCAAAGTAAATCATCACATATAACATCCACACAAATTTCACACTAGAATTTAATGTGGAAACTGAATTCGGGAATAAAAACTACTAAAATATCACCAATTTTTTACTCTTTTTATGTGAGCTCTATTAGGAACCAACCTCGTCAAAGGGTTACAAAACACACTATTAAATGTGACCTTGTTAAATTATTTAATCACCCTATTAGGAGTAGCCTTGTTATAAGACAAAAACATTTCATTAGAATACCACCTTAATTAAAGGGTTTATATATGACTATTAGGTCAATCTTGATTAAAGGATTTAAAATACTTATACAATTGTTAGAAAGTAACAGTGAGATTTGATGTAACAAATACAACTCACTTTGCATATACAGATCTCAATTTGACTCTCAAGATGCCTCATTGTCATCTTAGTCCCTAATTCACTTGGCAAGCCTTCAATAAAGCACTCTCCACCTCCACTTAATTCATTCCATCCTTTTTCTTGAAAAAAAAACCCTTGTACCTCCTTAAATAGGAAATTTGAATCTTTTTCCACTTAAACACCATTCATAGATCTTAGGGATAGGTTAGATTTATCTAATCCTTTAATCATTTCACCTCTTCTTTCTATTCTCAAAAATTATCCATGAATGCTTGCATAGAAATGTGTGATCATGGTTTCGCTTACTTTAAATGTTCTAGGTCATCCATCCTTATCTTCAACATGCTTTCCATGTTCCAAGAAATTAACTATCTTAGTTGGAAATTATGATTTTTCATAAACTATTAAAATGTTGTTCCTCAAACAACACTATATTCTAACACTTGATCATCACTGGGTTACTTAGTCATTACTAAATTTCTTACTCAGTAGATATACTATCAATTAGTCAATACTAAATTTCTTTCTCATCATATAAACTGTTACTTAGGAATTATCAATTCTCAATAAACAATAGTTTTGCTTGACATTTATTGTCGCTCATTTGATACTAGCATGAACTGGGTTACACTTGAAATTCTTTAATCTTATGCTTTGTTTCTTAGTCAAGCCTGTGCATTTGGTCTATCTTTGATCTCTTCTTTAAGACTTCAATGGAACTTTCTTCTTCACTTGTAACACGATTTAAATAATCACTCTATCTTGTCAAAGTCCAACTAATCAAGAGTCTACTTGTATTTTCCCCTTCATAACTCAACCTTTCCTCTATATATTTTTCTTATGACTAATTTCTCAAATCATCTTCATCAAACAAATAGATATGACACTAAGATCAAAAAGAAAATTGTCTCACCAATAAGTTTTGACATCAATGTCAACATAACATTTGTTTCAATTGTAGTTTCCAACGATACATGGATTCTTAGATACTTTGACTTCAAAATGAGTATATATTACAAAAATTATACCTTTGATTATAATTCTTAGAATTCTATTAGAATAACTGAGATGGGGAGGAGGTGAATTAGTTATTCAAGGTCCAAATGTCCAGTTCAAACTTTTTCACTTATCTATAGTGAGCCCATTAACACTACCATGCATCCAAGCTTAAATTTTAGCAAGTTACTGTAAATAAAAATGTAGTAATGAAACACATGAGATCAACACATAACACAAGGATTTACTTAGAAACCCAATTTTTGAAAACCACTAGTAACATGCTACCTTCTTTCTCACCCTTGAAAAGTGATACCCTGTTAAAGGCTACCACACATTGTTAGATGTAACCCTGTTAAAGGATTTCAACACCCTATTAGGAGTGTGCCTAGTTAAAGGACTTTAAAACATTCAACTTGGAATTTCACCCTGTTAAAGAATTTAAAAATGGCTATTAGTCCAACCTAAATCCATAGGATTTCCAATCACCTTGTTAAAGGCTCCACAACCTAACTCTTAAGCTAACCTATCACAATAAGATTTCTATTATCTAATATAATTTATAGAGAGCATTAGAAATTTTTTACCTGATACAACTTACAACTCAATCTTGTAGATCTCATATCACACTTCAACTCAGAACCTTGCTTGGCTTGCTACCTTTGTAGTTCTGACAGCTTGTCCACGCTTACAAGTTATGTCTCCTTGAGTCTCCTACTCCTTATGCCAATGGAATCTCCTTCCTATGGTCACTTGATCCAATCATAGTCTCTATTCTCTATTCTTCCTTACTATGTCTTCTCCTTGACACTTCACACTTGCCAAAACTTTGCCTCTTGCAAATACTCTTAACCACACTTGGCCACTCTCAGACTCTTCTTAGCCACATCGCCATCTCTGACTTGTAACTCCTTATGTAGAAGTTTTGGAAACCTTTTCCCACTCAATTATTCCCACTCATAACTTGAACTAACTTGGAAAGATATGATATATCTTTCCCTCCAATTTGTTTCTTCTAGAAACATCATGATAAATTCACTTGCATTCACCTAAAAATAGCTAGCATAAAAATTAGTGACACCAGCTCACCATTCTTATCTTCCACCTATTTCACAAAATTCAATGTAACAAGCTTATCATCATTGATCTAGTGAGTCTTTGACTTTTCCAAAAATGTAGTAACTCAGCACTATTGAAATACTAGTGCTAGACACATACTATGTTACTTAACATTAACTAAATTTTAATGATGCTCAACACCTATTGTAGATTCACTTGGTATCCATTAATATTTACTAATTTTCGACACTTGAACTTTACTTGGCACCTGAAGACTTTCACTTGGCACCTGAAGTTCACTCTACAGACACTAGATTTTGCATTTTCTTGACTCCAATTAAAAATTTTCTTGGCTTGAACTAGCTTTCTTGACACTCATTGATGAACTTAATTAAGATTTGTACTCAAACTTGTTACAACTTACACTTCTAATGTATCTAAGTGTGTCCAATCTCTATACCTTTGAATATGTTATCAATGCATCATTTCATCAATGTCTTAGCTAATCCTTATATTTCATTATACAACATAACTCAACCTTTCCCTTAGGTGCTCTTGTTACCTCTTATTGATTAACTCCTCTTTGATAATCAACTAAGTGATAGTATTTTAATCATATAAGAAATTATCATTCCAAAAAACAAGAGGTTTGAAATCAATGACAAAATAATGATTGAAAATATTATTTATCATCTTCATCATTCTATTCTTTTTCAATCATATTCCAACAATCTTCCTCTTTAGCATTGATGGAAAACCAAATTGATCAATTAATCAAGCTGGTCAACTTAGTTACCATCATACTTGTATGCCAAAAAGAAAACTTTTTTTCATTCCATATCCCCCTCTTTGTATCATATCTCCCTCTTTTGCTGATACAAACTAATTCCTCTATTCTTCTTCTCCCTCTTAGCTATTGTATCCTTTCTTCTTTTCCTTTCTATATTTGATCCTCTATTTCTTTCTTTTCATTGATCTATTTTTGTTTTTTCTCCCTCTAATTCTTTACTGCTTCTATTTCTCCCTCTTTGTTAAAAGCTCTTATTGATCAATTTCTCTCACTCTCTTTGTTGATCAGCCAGTTGATCAATTTCTACTATTTCTCCCTCTTTGGCAACAATGCCAAGGACGTAGAATCTTTGATTATGCTTATATGAACTTTGTATCTTGCAATCTTCTCCCTATGTCACCATGATTGTTACTGATTTGGAATTTTAACACTTTAGTATCCTCTACATCAAAATCTCATCATTTTAGCAATCAACTCCCTTTGATGAAGGGTAACTTTGCTATTGTTTCGAATAGCCTAGGTTAGGTGTTTTGTGCTTAACTTGCCTCTAAGATACTCATAAGCATCTTTTGGTAGTGGTTTAGTGAAGATATCAGCTATCTTTTCCTTTGAGTTAACATATTCCATCTTCACTTTTTTGTCTTCTACCAACTCTCTAACATAGTGATACTTGATTGCAATGTGCTTAGTCTTTGCATGCATCATAAGGTTCTTAGATATGTTGATAGTACTTTTGTTATCACAATACAATATCTTTGGCTTATTTATCTCCTCCTTCATACCTTTTAGTAATTTTTTAAGCCACACAATGTTAGTGCAATTGATGGCTACGACTACATACTTTGCTTCTATTGTGGACTGTGAGGTACAAGTTTGTTTCTTGCTAGTCCAAGTGACTAGTCTCTTTCCTAAGAAGAGTGATCCTCCACTGGTACTTTTCCTATCATCAATGTTTCCTACTCAATCTTCATTAGTGTAGGAATTCAACTCAAACTTATCACTCCTCTTGTTGTACAAACCAAAGTCATGTATCCCTTTAAGATATCTCATTATCCTCTTCACTACCATAAGGTGATTTTCTCTAGGATTAGCAAAAAATCTTGCTACTATCCCAATAGATAATGCAATGTTTGGTCTACTATGTACAACATATTGCAAATTTTGAATCATGGACCTAAACATTATCTAACTAACTTCAACAAACTCATCATTCTTGGATAGTTTATGTCCTATTGCCATTGGTGTGTTGACTGGTTTGGAATCCTCTAGACCAAATTTCTTTAGTATCTCTTTGATATACTTCAATTGGGTCACAAATATACCATGTTTATGTTGATGTACTTGTAATCCAACAAAGAACTTTATTTCTCCAAACATTGACATCTCAAATTCATGTTTCATCTTGTTAGCAAAATCTTTGCTAAGTACTTCTTTTCCTCCAAAAATTATATCATCCACAAAGATTTTTGATATTAGGATATCCTTACATTCTTTTGACTTGATTTACATGTTTTTGTTCTCATCTATTCTTTCAAAGCCTATCTTCACCAAATATTTTTAAAATCTCTCGTACCAAGCTCTAGGAGCTTGCTTCAATCTATATAGAGCCTTGTATAGCTTGCAAACTTTATCTTTGTTGTTTTCATCAACAAAACCTTCTAGTTTCTCTATGTAGACTTCTTCCTCTAGTATACCATTCAGAAATGCAGGCTTTACATCCATTTAGTAGACTTTGAAACCTTTATAAGCAACATATTCAAGTAAGGTCCTTACTCCTTCCATTCTTGCAACATGGGAAAATGTTTCTCCATAGTCTAGTCCTTCCTCTTCTACATACCCTTTGTAGGGTAATCTAGCCTTGTTTCTTGTCATGTCACCACTTTCATCTAACTTGTTTCTAAACACCCACTTGGTTCTAATCACATTCTTATCTATTGGTCTTGGAATTAAAGTCCAAGTCTTTTTCTTCTCAATTTTCTCTATCTCTTCTTTCATTACATTGTACCAATCATCATCTTGTAGAGCTTCACTCACTATCCTAAGTTCAACTTTGCTAAGCAGACATGTCTCACTTCTAATTCTATTCCTTGTCATTGGTCTAACCTCTTTGCCTTCAATGATATGTTCTACAACATGATGCTTTCTCCCTTACTTGTCTAGTCTAGGCTTAGTCCTTGTTTCCATGTTAGGCCTTTTAGCATCAGATTCACTATCCACATTTCTATCAAGTGACTCTTCATCTCTCTCATGTGTGTTAATTTAAAAATTAGAATGTACATTTCCTACATTCTACAACTTGGCATCTGAATGCAATTTGGCATTCACTGGCTATGAATCAACAGATACTAAAGTTTGTTGCTAATTTCCAATTTGATTTTTAGTATCCTCTTCATTAGACATTCCTTCATAGAAGTATACAAAGGACTTGTATTCTTCTAGTTTCTTGATAGGTTCATCATTTTGAACTTTTGAAAAATCATCAAAGTTTACATTTTCACTTTCCACAACTTTATTAGTGTTAACATTTAAACACTTATAAGCTTTTCTTCTAGTGGAATAACCAAGAAATATGTCTTCATCACTTTTGGCATCAAATTTTCCATTCCTGGACTCTTTAAATATATAGCATTTACATCCAAATACTTTGAAATGTTTAACATTAGGTGAGTGACCATACCATAGCTCAAAAGGTGTTGCATAAGTAAATTTCTTAATTTGAACTCTATTGAGAGTATAGATTTTTTTACTTACAACTTCTCTCTACTACTTGAGTTCAATATTCTCTTCCATCATCAAGGTTCTGGCATAGTCAATCACTGATATATTTCTCTTTCTACTATACCATTCCGTGGTTGAGTCCTAGGTGCTAATTTTTTCCTTTTGATTCCTCTATCATTGCAAATTTCCTCAAATTATTTTCATGTAAATTCACCTCCTCTATCAAATCTTAGGCATTTAAAGATTTTTCGTATTTCCTTCTCAACTGTAGCCAAGTACCAGTTGAACATTTGGAATGCATCAGACTTTTGCTTTAGGAACATGACAGTCATCTTTCTTGATTAGTCATCCACAAATAGCATTATGTACCTATCTCCTCTATAACTTTGCACTTTCATTGGACAACACAAGTCAATATGAACTAACTCTGATACTTCATTGGTAGTATAGGTCCTACTTTTGAAGCTAGACTTTGTAATCTTCTCTAGTTGATATTGTTTGTACATTGTGTTGTTAGGCTTCTTTAGTTTTGGTAATGCCCTGACTTTCTTCATTTTGTTGATGCTGATCAGATTATCAAAGTTCACATGACACAACCTCTTATGCCATAACCACACATCATCAAGTCATACAACATGACAAGAAGCATCTTCCATATCTAAGATAAAATAGGTTACTCCTCATCTAGTAACCGTTTCTTATCAGATTTCCATGAGTTTCACAGATCTTAGTAGTTCTACTTTCAAAATCTATTTTGCATCCTATGTTGCCTAACTATGATACACTTGCTAGATTATAATTGAAGCCTTCAACATAGTATGCATTATCACATGATATCTTCTATATAAGTTTAATGCTACCTTTTCCTTTGATTAGAAAAGGTGCATCATTACCAAATCTAACACTATTGCCACATATTGAGTAAGGGTAATAAACTTACTTTTGTCTCTAGTCATGTGATGTGACCATCCACTTCCTATGATCCACTTTTCATTTTTATTCATGTAGGTTACTAGAGTTGTTGCTTCGTCTTCATCTAATTCATCCTTCATGGCCACATAGACTACTTCATCATCATTCTCATCAAAATCTTCTTCAATAATGTAGCATCTCTTGCCTTTATCCTTGTAATCTCTACTACTATCTTCTCTCTTGCTCTTGTACTTATTTCCTTCTTTATGGTTCTTCTTCTATGTACACCTTGCAACAATATGACCTACTTCATTGCTATTGAAACAAAAAATAGGAAGCTTACCTTTGAATTTACCTTTGCCTCTATGAAATCTTCTAGCTAGTAATGCTTACAATTGTTCCACATCATCTTCATCTGTGCTATTGTCACTAGATACATGTTTTCCTTTTCCATTCTTCTCCTTTTCCATTCTTTGATTGCACCTCCTCAGTATCTTTCAATGCCATCTTGGCCTTGATAGAAGATTCAAGGTTCTCTAGCCTATAGCTATCAAAGTTGGATAGTTCAAATGAAATGAGTCTTCCAATTATTCCTTCAAAGGTTAGTGTGTTTTCTTGTACATGCCTTAGCTCTTGGATGGTTGAAACTCTAATAGCATAGATAGGAAGTAGGGTTCTCATGTATTTGCTATTGATAGTCTCTTCTTCCAACTGACCACCCAAATTTCTTATTGCACTTACCACTTCTTTCATTCAGACTCCATATTGAGAAGCATTCTCTCCTTCCTCCACCTTCATGTCATCAAATTTTCCTCTGAGGCTTTCTCTTTTATCTCTTTGAACATTCCACTATCCTTGATAGATATTTGATAAGGCTTTTCACATCTTACATGTAGAGGACTTCACATCCTTTGATGTCATCATGTTCTGCATAGATAAGTTTAGAGGCAATCTCTAGAATTGCTTAATCGTGCTCCTTCCTTTTGTTCAAATCATCTACAAAGAGGGGTCCTACTAAATCTATATGTTCCATTGTAATTGAGGTATTTGCATAGTCACCTATTGATCAAAGGTGAAATTTCATTAGACTTTTCCATGCTGCAAAGTTTTCTTTGTTGAGCTTGGGAACATCTCTCTTGGACATCTTGATCTTCCTACTGCTAGTACCTTAAAACTAAATTAGTAGATGCCTCTGATATCAATTGTTAGAATTCTTTTAAAATAACTAAGAGGGCGGGTGAATAAGTTATTCAATGTCCAAATGTCCACTTCAAACTTTTTCACTTATCTATAGTGAGCCCATTCACACTACCATGCATCAAAGCTTAAATTTTTATCCTAGAAAGTTACTATAAATGAAAATGTAGTAATGAAACACATGAGATCAATACATAACACAAGAATTTACATGGAAACCCAATTTGGGAAAACTACTAGTAATGTGCTACCTTCTTTCTCACCCTTCTGAAGTGATGCCCTATTAAAGGCCTGCCCTGTTAAAAGCTACAACACATTGTTAGATGTGACCCTATTAAAGGATTTCAACACCCTCCTAGGAGTGTGCCTGGTTAAAGGACTATAGAACATTAAACTTGAAATGTCATCCTATTAAACAATTTACAAATGGATTTTAGGCCAACCTAAGTCCATAGGATTTCCAATCACCTTGTTAAAAGTTCTACAACCTAGCTGTTAAGCTAACCTATCACAATAGGATTTCCATTATCTAATACAATTACTAGAGAGTATTAGAAAGTTTTGACCTGATAGAACTTACAACTCAACCTTGTAGATCTCACATCACACTTCAGCTCACAACCTTGCTCAGCTTGCTACCTTTGCAGTTTTGGCAGCTTGTCCACCCTTACAAGTTTTCTTCTTCTTGAGTCTTCTACTCATTATGGCAATGTAATCTCCTTCCTATGGTCACTTGATCTAATTAGAGTCTTTATGCTCTATTCTTCCTTACTATGTCATCTGCTTGGCACTTCACACTTGCCAACACTCTATGTCTTATAGATACTCTTAACCACTCTTGGCTAGTATTAGACTCTTCTTAGCCACACCATGATCTCTGACCTATAACTCCTTATTTACAAGTTCTTGATATATTTTCTTGCTCAATTATTCTCACTCATAACTTGAACTGACTTGGAAAGATATGATATATCTTTCCCTCCAATTTTTTTCTTCTAGAAACGTCATGATAAATTCACTTGCATTCACCTAAAAATAGTTCACATAAAACTCTGTGACACCAGCTCAGCATTCTTATCTTCCACCTATTTCACAAAATTTAATGTAACAACCTTATAATCTTTGGTTTGGTGAATCTTTGACTTGTGAACTATTCCAACAACTTGGTGCTATTGAAATACTAGTGCTCAACACATACTATGTTAATTAACATTAACTACATTTTACTGATGCTCAACAACTATTGTGGATTCACTTAGCATCCATTAAGTTTTATTAATGCTCAACACTTGAACTTTACTCGACACCTAAAGACTTTCACTCAGCACCTAAAGTTCACTCAACACACACTAGATTTTGCATTTTCTTGGCTTGAACTAGCTTTCTCGACACTCACTAATGAACTTAGTTATGCTTTGTAGTTTATAAGAGTTGATTAAATCTAACTCCACAATGTGCCAAGATCAGTTGCATTTAAATAGCTTTCCAAAAAGAAACCAAAGGAGCAAGAGCTTGAAGCAAATAACTTAAGAGAAGATATTTCACAATAGGAAAATAATATTGCTATGTGAATGGATAATTTACAATGAGAGAGAGACCGACTATAAAAGACTTAGGAAAGCTTGTAGAACAAGCTAGAAGGAGGTAGAAGATAAGGTTGAAAACTAAGCACACTTCCACAAAAGGTAGAACATGCTAGAAGGGAACAAACTCCTGTGTTGTCAACAACTCATCACTACAACTATTAACTACATGCATTTAACTAAGGAACCTTAAGTAATAGAATAAATAATAAATAAATAATTAATTATTTACTCTAATACCCCCCACCTTAAGTGAAACTTAGGGGAATTCTCTAAGCTAAAAAAAAAAAGAGAAAATGTAGAATGGGTCTTGAAAACATGGCCATGTTAGGTACCCATGTACAATGCAAATAAATGCAACCTTTGAAAATGGAGAAAGATGGAAAACCACATGGGAAAAACTCTCCTTCAAAAAGAGGTAAAATCATGCTAAAAATAACATGAAGTGAAGGAAGCAAGGCCTCAACCAATCCCCCCAAGAAAAACTTCCATAACCCCAAGCATAGACCGCAATTGAAGATAGAATGGCAATGAAAAAGGTTTAGCAAAGATGTCTGCAACTTGTCTAGTGGCAGGAATGCTCCAATGCAATAACACCATCCTGGATCAGTTGATGAATGAAATGCATATGCAACTCAATGTGCTTTGTATGCTAATGCTCCACTAGTTTGTGAGAAATGTGGATGGCACTCTGATTATCACACCACAAAATAGTGGGAAAATTAGGAGGAAAACAAAACTTAGTCATCAACTCTCGAAGCCATAAAACCTCTTGACTAGCAAGTACGGTGACCCTATACTCAACCTTTGTAGATGAAAGTGCTTGAGCATGTTTCTACTTGCATGACTATGTGATATCACCTAAACCAAGACAAAACATAAAGCTGGATGTAGACTTCCAATCATCAACATCACCAGCCCAATTTGAGTTAGTGTAGCTAAAAATGTGTGGAGTCCTCATGATGTAATGAATGAAATAAATAAGTGTGCCCTAAATGTAGTGAAAAATACACCTAATAGATTGCCAATAACTCTCATGAGGGTCCTAAGAAAATTGAGAGACAAGGCCAACCGCAAAGGAAATATCAAGATGAGTGTGTGTTAGGTACAACAACCTTCCAACCAACTACTGATATAAAGTAGCATCTACTGAAGGTGAAGAGAAGGAAGTAGAAAAAGTGACACCTAACTAAAATTTTGTAGGAGAAGGATTTCAATCAAGCATGTCAAAGTGATGAAGCATGTTAAGAGCATACTTTTTTTGACACACAAAATCCCCAGTAGGAGACTAATCAATCTGAAGACCAAGAAAATAGTGTAGCAAATCAAGATTAGTCATCTTGAACTAGTCCATCAATGCATACTTAACATCCTAAAGCATAGATGATGAGCTACCTAATAGGATAAAATCATCAACATATAGAACAAGAATCAAAATCTCAACTCTAAGATGCTTATTGTACACTAGGGGATCAGAGTGGCAGCGAGTGAAGCCTGTCAAAAGCACAAAAGAGTCCATCTTCTCATTCCAAGCCAAACGAGGTTATTTGAGACCATATAATGAATGTTGAACTCTGCAAACCAAGGAAGGACCCTACACAAATCCTAGAGGTAACTCCATGTAAATCTCCTAAGTGATATCACCATGCAAAAAGGCACTCTTCACATTCATCTGATAAATCAGCCATCCTTGTAAAGCTGCAATGGATAAGACAAGGTGGATAGAATTAATCTTGTCAACAAGGGAAAATGTCTTAGTGTATTCAATATCCTCAACTTGCAAAAAACCCTTTGCAATAAGATGAGCCTTATTCTTATCAATTGAACCATCAGTGATAGATCCATTTGCATCACACTAGCTTCTCCCCTTAGGAAGAGGACAAAGATCCCATGTGTGATTCTTCATCAAAGAAGAATATTCCTCCTCCATTGCATTTTCACATTGAAAATGTCCTATCACTTCTGCAAATGTTTGAGGATCATCACTGATAGCATGATTGAGAAGACTAGACCTGCAGTATGAGAACAGGTGCAAGGGGAAGTGGAAGGGTCGCCAGCTAGAGATCCTACAGTCTCAACTATAGCTCAAGCCCATTTAGGAATCTAGGGAGAATCATGTGGTGAAGATGAATAAGGATAACTATGATCATCATCCTCATCATATGTGGAACAACCTAGAAAAGAAAAGCTAGTAGTGGGAGACGAAGTAGGTGCTGGAGGCAAGGAATGACTTGCAGGAGGTCTCTCATCAAATTGGACATCCTGTCAAAATAGGACCTCTCTGGAATCAAGATCAAACAACCTATATGCCTTAACATCCTTTTAGTAGCTAATAAAAATGAGTGGTTCACTCTTTTGTTCCATTACTTTCCTGTGAGTGTTAGGTACAAATGCCCATGTTGTACTCCCAAAAACTTAGAATGATGATACATCAGGCTTGACATGGGACCAAGCCTCCTCAAGAGTCATATATCAATGTGCCTTGTGAGGCATCTAATTCTGAATGTAGTTGGCACAATTGACTGCCTCTACCCAAAAACATGAATGCATGGACCTAGACTGCATCATGCAATTATTTATCTCCCAAAGTGTTCTATTCTTCCTCTTGGCCACACCGTTATATTGAGGAGTGTAGAGCACTGAAAGCTGATGCTAAAGACCATGCTCAGAAAAAAAATCCCTAAGAGCTTGGTTCACATAATCCCCCCCATTTTTTGTGTGTATCTGCCAAATAGAAAGACCAGACTACTTCTCTAAAAATGCCTTAAAAACTTGAAATGATACAAAGACATTAGACTTGTACTTGAGGAAGTACACCTATTTAGATCTAGAGAAGTAATCAATAAATGTAAGTACATATCTAGCACCTAAAAAAGGAGTAGGAAATGACATGAGGTCACTATGAATCAACTCCAAAGGTGCTAAAGAATGAGTGGCTCATCCATGTGGAAAATAAACCCTATGTTACTTGCTAAGTGCACAACCCTAACAAACACCACTAGGATAGAAAATCTAGGGAAGCCAAATAACTAGTGCTTGTGTGCTCATCTGCTGAAGATATCTATAATTGACATGCCCAAAAAATTCACGCAAAAGTCTTCTTATAGAATCTTCATGTGCCACAAAACATCGACTTGTGTCATCACAAGACTCAAATCCATCAAATCTATAGAGGTGTGATGCAAATTCAATACTCCTAGTAGCTACAATCATCTCAGGATCATGTAAGTCCTGGATAACCACATCATTTGGTGAGAACTCAATTGTCTTCCCAGAGCCAGAGTGTCAAATCTAATAGATACATAAGAGGTTCATTGAAATGTCAAGGACACAAAGAATATCATAAGGGGATCCCCCAGCTAATGCAACAATACCAAAACCCAAAAATGAAAGTTGTGAAGAGTTCCCAACAACAATCCATGTGGTAGCATAAGGAGTGAGTGAAGTAAGAAACTTAGGAGTGTTTGTGATAAGGTGAGAGGCATCAGAATCAAGAATCCATGTAGGCCCCAAAGTCATAGCTCGAGTAGAAAGAGCATGACCTTTCCCTACAGGGGGGATGAAGAATAAGGGGCTAAAATATGATACTCCTTCATGATTTCCTCTAAAGCCTCCAAACATTTCCAACACCTAGAAATAGGATGTACATCCTTGCCACAAAAATTATAGGTCTCACTAGATTTCTTCTTGGTCTTGGAGGTAGACTCAAAAGACTTTGAAGAATCTTTACTCTTGGAACGGTTTGTTGGAGGAGTACCTGGAAGCTTAGGAATAGATTTTGGTGTGTCTTTCTTTGATTTTCCTTTCTTACTTGATTTCCGTTTAGAATTTTGGGCAACCAATTCTTGGATAGAAAAGCTAAAGGCATCCACCTGTTGGATCTTTTCCTTTTCCCATGTCAAATTATCACAAAATGTTTCAAATTTAGGCATCCTATGTCTATCACCAAGGACATCCATAGTGGAGTAGAAAGTAGAAGAAAAAAAATTGATACTATCCCAACAGCTTTAAGAGTATCAAAAATATACACTCATCATCTATTTGGTTTTTCCCACATCCCTATAAAACTACATGAAGAGATTTGAAATTTATCAAGAATCTTCAATGGTGGGAAACTTGGCTGGTGACAAAGAAGTAAACTCTTCATCTAACTAAAATGCCCAAAATTCATTCACTTGGCCAAACAAAGTCTGAAATTTGATCCAATAAGCCCATGGAGTAGTCAAACCATCTAAGTGAAATAGTAGACTATATAAAATTTTTAGTGCAATCAATCCCATGGCCTCATCCATCTTATTCCTATGCTGAAGAACCTCAAAAGGGTGCATGAGAATAGGTTGGTGCTCATCTAGACATGATTATAAGCTTGTTGACATGAGAAGCCTACTCATTTGTACCTTTTAGGTGTGGTGGTTGTGTGGTGTGAGATGGGCCAAAAATGGATCTGCCATTAGGAGGGAGATAAACATGGAAGTAGAAGGGTCTTATTCTAAATTAAATTATAGAAAAGAAAATACCCCCCGCCCCCAACCAACAATAGATAATATCTCTCAAATACCACAAAAAATAACTATGGAAAGCAAGAAAACTAAAAAAGAACCAAGATTGTTGATGAAGAGGAGGAAACAAAAACCTCTAATTTGACACCGAAAATGGGAGCCCAAGAAAACTCAAAATCTAATGAAACTAGCACCATTATCTCAGTCTCTAAGTCAGCTTTTCGGTTCTTTTTTTAGATAAAAAAGAGATCAATGTAACCTCAAGTTATAGCCAAAAAACTAGTTGCTGCTCCAAAAGACCACCTTGCTGAAAAATTACAATCACTGCATTAAAATTGATGCTCGTATGATTGTCACTAGGTTGTGGCAAAAAAAAAATGGTGTTAGCTATCTGTTTGATTACATAAGATAGTGGGAAAGTGACATCACCACTAGAGTGGTGATAGGTGATGAAGTGCTAGTGGAAGTGACACCTGAGAGGAGAACCCAATGGGACTGTAACCATGTCATAGCGGCAAAGGTGATTTATTGGTGGCACACGGGCCACAATAGAGCCTAGGTGCCATGCAGGTAGCACTTCCCTCTAGAGCAGAGTGTGGGTGGAGTGCTAGTTGAGCATGTGGTAGTGCCTTTTTAATTTGTTTAAAAAAAAATTTGTCTGTACGATTGTACGATGGCTTGCAAGGGGGCTAAAAAAATTCCTTGATGCCCGAAAGCCAAATTTGACAAATTTTATATGAATCTTGACTATAAACAGCCTTTTAGATCCAATGGTTGCATCTGTTTGACCCCAAAGTGCTCTAGAAATTCAATCTACCCCCAAATTGAAGAAAAAAGGACAAACAAACTAGTATTTGTGTCTCCAAATCATGGCTTTGAAAATCCTTTGAACAAGAAGGAGTAAGGAGGCTCTGATACCATGTAGGAGATGATAAAATCTAACTCTACAATGCACCAAGATCACTTGTATGCAAATAGCTTAACAAAGAGAAACCAAAGGAGCAAGAGCTCGAAGAAAATAATGCAAGAGAAGATATTTCACAATAGGAAAGTAAAATTTCTATGTGAATGGATGATTTACAATGAGAGAGATATTGAATATAAAGGCCTCAAGGAAGCTTGTAGAACAAGCTAGAAGGAGGTAGAAGATAAGGTTGACAACTAACCACACTTCCACTAAAAGGTAGAACATGCTAGAAGGGAACAAAATCCCATGTTGTCAACAACTCACCACTACAACTATTAACTACATGCATTTACCTAAGTAAGCTTAAGTAATAGAATAAATAATAAATAATTAATTAATTATTTACTCTAACACAGTCAGCCTTGTGACAACTTACACTTCTAATGTATCTAAGTGTGTCCAATCTTTGTACCTTAGAATATATTATCAATGCATCATTTCATGAATGTCTTAGTTGATCCTTATACTTCATTACAACTACATAACTCAACATTTTCCTTAGTTGTTCTTGTTACCTCTTATTGATTAACTCCTTCTTAATCAACTAAGTGATAGTATTTTGATCATATAAGCAATTGTCATTCAAACAAATAGTAGGTTTGACATCAATGAAAAAAAAATTATTGAAAACATTCTTTATCATATTTATCATTCTTCAACAATGATCTTTTTCAATCATATTCCAACAATCCATTTGCATTTCCTCCTCTACGTTCATTTCCCCCTTATTTTTGTCATTGATGGGTATGGGGGTGATGGGGTCAAACTATATGTTTCTAAAAAAAAATTGTGAATCTATATAATCATTGTTAATGCATTATCCCAACCCAATCTAATAGATCCCAAAACATAAATTTTTATTTCTGGCTAAATAGCTAGATCAATCAAACCTTTTGCTATAGAAAGATTTGAATCTTTCTTAGTTATCTCCTTTGCTAATGAGAAATGTCTTTGTGTGACCTCTAAATGAGTTATCAATGCTGACTTAATTGAGGTAAGTTTTTCTCACATGTTTCTATATGTAGATATTCAGCCAATATTACATGGGAAAATATTAATCGGTTGTAAAGAATAGAACTTGAACTTGCATCCATGTTCAAAGAATGTCCTATAGATTTCAAATCTAATTGTAACTTCTCAATCTGACCATGAATATCTTGAGTGAATCTTGGTACATCACATAATTTTTTATACAAAGTTTAAATATATTTATTCCTTATACATTATTTACAAGGTTTGATAGTTCAACTTTCCTTTTGGTGATTTTAGTTTACACTATCTCCAACACTTTCTTCTCAAAAACAAATTCCAGACCATTGCAATAACTTTTCATTTGCATTAGTCTCACCATTATATATATTTTCTACAATATGAACTAATTGTTCCATTATTCAATCTTTCCCATTAACATATTTGATATCATAAGAATCAACAAAGATATCTTTTATCTCTTGTAGTACACATTTCTATATATTCTCCCTTCTCAATTATTCTTTCCTATTCTTTCTAGCCAATAGGGCTTACAAAATTTATATTTCCTTATAAGTTAGGTCATCACTATCATGCTTGGGAATCACAATAACTTCATCCAATGTTATTGGCTTCCTAGGTGATGTATCCTTCTTCTTCAACAATTTCTTTATTTTAAACTTAGGGTTGCTACTACTCGACAAAGCTAATTGTAGAGAGAGTGATGAAACATCCACACTCAGTCCTATCTTCTTCTCTACTTTATTTTTCTCCTAACCTTGGTCCTCAATCCTTACATCACTTTATGACACTATCTCTTTTGTTCTCTTGGAAAGAGGTCCTAAGAATTATGATCTTATGTCATCAGTAGTATAATAATCTACTTGAGTGTTCCTCTCATCAATATAACCCTTTGTAGTATGATTTTCCTTAATAGGATCTCCATCTCTATTCTCTTTAATAGTTCACATGCTCTATTTGTTGGAATCTAAAGAAAGTGTATTATATTATAATTGAGCATTGTAATCAACATTATTTATAGGTTTTTATGTTATTGGCATAGATACTTGTTGATCCAAATATATCTTCCCAATCTTTGGATATTCTTTAATTTGCACAATAACTGGATTGGTGGTGTCCATCAAAGTGTCTTTAATAGATTTATTAAATTTCTCCTCTTTTGTTGACATAGCATACATTAGCTTTCTAGCACTTTGATAGATATAGTCACATTGGGAAAAGTAGTTGTAGGAGTTTCATCTTGAATGATGATTGTATATATTTGTTGTTCCTCTTCTTGAGACATTTTCTCTACTATTTCCACTAATTGTTCTATGTCATTATTGAAATATCTTGTGTTATCAAAATCAACTCTATCATCTTACTTTTCACCCTCTTCCACTAGTGTTGGAATCATCCCAAGATATTTCTTCTAAACAACTTTTATTTCCTAAAAAATATCTTCAATTCTATTTCTCAAAATTTTATATGCCATTAACTTAGGCTCAATTTTATTTGCAAAATTTATCAAGGCTATAGACATATGAGTTTTGCCTAAGTTAGGAATAGTTTGGTCCAATGTAGTTTCCCTTATTTTTATCTCAATTGTTCATGCCCATTTCTTCTTACCATCAATTTTATTAAATAATTTATTGGGCAATTCCTTACCTAGTTCTATTGATGTGTATTCAAAATTCACCAGCATGTCCAAAATGATGTGTTCTACTTTCTCTTTAGCACTTATATCTACAATATCAAACTTTACACCTTTATACTCTGATAACCCTATTGAACTTCTAATATTCTCACATACCCTTTCAATTTCCTAAGGATCTCACCTTGGGACTATCTAAAGCTTCGTTAGATCATCTAATTCAGTCCTCTTCGCTTTATCATTCTCTTCTTCATCAAGATTAACAAGTACTAGTTTGTAAAAACAATATTAAGGTATGAAAGGTTAGATTTATTTGTAGGGATGTATTTAGATACTACATCTATATTTTCATATGTTTGTGTGAAGTATTGAATGAGTTACAATTATTTTGGTCATGGCTAGTAATACACAAATGTGCATGAAAAAGGTTGTTGATGTTTTGGTTGTATCTAACAAGAAAGATAAAATTAAAGTAAGGGATCTTAGATTGTGGTTCAAGACATGTTTTTGATGATATATTCATTTTATAAAATTGTAGAGATCATTCTAACAATATTGCTAAAGTTTAATAGGTCATATGTCCATTATCAGGTCAACACTTAAACTACGAGTTATTTTGGAGGTTTTAAAGTGTATTATAGCATGTGTAACTTTAATGTCATATATTAATAAGATCATATTTAATTAATTATACATTGGGGAATCTTAGAAGACCAACCTAATTAGTGTACTATCTTAAAATATATACACTTTCCTTTTAAGACCTTTTAGCACTCATTCCATAATGAGTTCTTAGACCATAGATAGAGCTCTATGCAGTGCTCCCTAGGTTGACCTTGACCATAGAGCTTGCAAGACCAAGGCCCAAAAATATTTGAGGGTTTAATTAGTTAACTTTTTCTCTCACTAAATTTGTATTATTTTCTTGCCCAAAAATTCATATATAACGATACTTGGAGGCTTAATTTTTCATCCTTTGTTTCATACACATAATTCAACAAGAGAAAAAGTTATAACTTTATATTTTGCATTCAATATGTTCATACCTTCATATCCTTTTCTAGCATTCAAAAAATGCAAATTTTAAGAAGGGTTGAAGGATTTTTTGTGGGCATTTTCTCTTCAAGATCTAGAACAACTTTGGCCATCAAGGGAAGATATATACATTGATGTATTCATCACCATCTACATTGATGCATAGTTACATCCATAGAACCGTAATGGGATCATGGTAGATCCATTACAATTTATGGAGATACCCTAAATTCACATATCAAATTCAAGGTTTTCAACACTCTATAAGGCCAAATCCTTACTAAAAAGGGTTTTATAAGGAAGGTGAATCTTAACATGATCTTGTTTTAGTTATTTACAATTTCATATATCATTTCAAGGTTGATTCCTTGATTTAATGCTTGACCAAGGCAAGTTTCCATCTACCAAAAAAAAAAAAACATTTTTATGTGTGTAGGAGAAGGATAGAAAAATTACATTTATAAAGTTAGAAATAACCCCTTAAGA
The DNA here is from genome assembly GCA_028749045.1 of Cupressus sempervirens. Lineage (NCBI taxonomy): Eukaryota > Viridiplantae > Streptophyta > Pinopsida > Cupressales > Cupressaceae > Cupressus > Cupressus sempervirens. The sequence goes on along the minus strand of CM053789.1, from coordinate 243,581,173 downwards.
TATTTCTTGAGAAATTGGTTTGACCTTTTTTAGTATCCCTAGTACACAGTGACCTCAAAAAAACTTGATCAATCAAGTCACAACTATGTTATCCTAGTCCCTACTACTTTTATTAAAAAATAGTTTGAGGGTTTTGTCTTCTTTGTGATTTTATTTGGGAATCTATAGTCATATATTAAAAAATGCCTAGATTTGGTGTCTTCATACCTTAAACACTTTCTCATTTGTATATTCTAAGGTGATTCTTTAATATCAATTTCCTTTCATACTCTTGGTTTAAATCTATACCTTAATTGGTTTGTGTGTATTCATAAAACATGTAGATTACATTAGTTAATCATTTAGTTTAGTTTTATCACACATGGGTTTAAGAGTGCATTTTCCCATATTTTATTCCATCTTACAATTCAAATTTAGAATTGACTCCCTTTCTTTTTTAGGTCTTTTTGATCTAATTTGGATTATAAAAGGGATCATATTAAGGGACTCTCTCTTTCCCTTGCATACACATTTTTATGCTTTAATAAAAAAGTGGAAGCATAGGACCTATTTTATGCCCTTTGTTATTAAACATTTTAGCAAACTTGACATCTTACACACTTCTCTTGGAGTAAGATCTTTCTCTCTAAAGATATCTTTTATTTTGCATCAACTTCAACAATTAAACATTTTGGTGAACCTAATCTCATCAATTTTTTCCTACCCTTTTGAAGTTTGATTGCTTTATCTTATTTGTTTTCTTTCTAATACTTTTTAATTTATATTTAGGCATATTCATGCGCTTAGATCTCTCTTTTGTGCTCTTTGTATCATTTTTTGGTTAGATTTCATTAAATTTTCCTTTTGTAATATCCTCCTTTATGAGATTAATTAAACTATGTCCAACCAATAGCATTCCCATTAGGAAAACCTATAGACTCATGGCCTCCTTTGATTGTGATTCCTATTTCCCCTTTAGGACTCATAATGAAACTAATATATTTTCTCATGATCTTAACCCTACTGTGGAGAATATATCTTATCACTTATCCCATCATGAAGATGAACCTTTAAGAGTTCCACCTTCACGAGTTGATAATCTCTCTAATGAATTAGATAAATGGGAAACTTGTCTTGTACAGTTACATCAAAATCCTAATAGTATTACTCTTATTGAGGCTATTAAGAAGCTTATTAATAATGATCATAATGAAATCTCTATTTTACATGATATATTTCACCTTATTGACACTTATGTGAAGCCTTTGATATAATATTCTCAAGGAATAGGATACAGTCCTCCTTCGACAACTATTGGACCTACTACCCCAACTCTTAATTTACTTCCTATGTGTTGTGGTTCCACAATGCATGCCTCATTTTCTAGCAAAAATGGGGATCCCCTACTTTATATTTTTGGATTTTTGGACTCTTAATTTGGGATCTGAGTCATTTTGAGGTTTTCCTAGTCCCCTAGTTTGCATTTGAGTCCCAACAAAGGGGGTCATTTTTTTAGAGTCCCAAAAAAGTTTGACCAAGGGGGCCTTTTTTATCATAAAAAGGTACACCAACGCACCTCCAAGAGTGGACTGATGCACTAAATTATGTTTCTTTTTTCACAATTGCATAGCTACACAATTGGTGCACTTGTGCAACTATGTAGATGTGCTAGAAACTCCCAACTCTATATAAACTATGGGGTCCCATACCTCTTACCTTTCTTTTTCTTTTTTATTGTCATAATAAAACCCTTTTGCACACTCACTTTGACTGCACTAGACTCCTTCACATAGCTTTGCACTTAAGAAGGTACACCTCCAACCTCACTTTGCTTGTCCACTACAAAACACACATTAGTTATACACTAAGATTGGGTGTGCATCAGTGCAATTAAGAAGGTACACTGACGCAAACCCTGTCTTCTTCCCAAAAAATTTTAAAAGCGCACTTACAAAACCTAAAAGACACCCTAAAAAATCAATTTGTAGGTGCACACTAGTGCACCTAACTAGGTGCAATAGTGTGCACCCCAAAATGAAAAGTAAAGGGAACATAGTAAATTACATGAGTTGTGCAACATTGCACCCCACGAGGTGCACTGATTCACAAAACATAATTAAATCTACAAATAAAATTGTGCATCAAGTGCACTTGTTAGGTGTGCTTGCTGCACTTTTTTTTTGCAAATTAGGGTTATATTTGTTCTTTTCTATGATTGGATTTTTTGGGCTTTTTCATATGAGTTCTAAGGTTTAATTTATCTATTGTTTATTAAATTTTTTACTAATGGGCATCCTCTTCATGAAGATATAATGGCATCCTCTTCATCTTCCTTGGGCAAGAAAATGGCACTAAAACCTTTGTCTTCAAGTTCCAGGGTGTTTCGATGAAGTCACAATTTCAATACGATCACTTAGAGATCAAAGATATGGAATTGGGGCATTACTAATTTGAGTGAATTACTTAAGATGTGTAACAAACCTACTAAGAGGTCACCAATGGTTTCTTCATTCATCTAATTAGGACTGGACAATCCAGCCTCACACCCAGTGTCTATACAATCTTTGGAACTATTCATGACACTTGTAGAACACTTGGTCCCTGAGGAGAGGGTAGTGAAGAGTGTAATAGGAGAAATTTTCCTTGATCTTTGCCCAAAGAATATTGAGAAATTATTTCATCTCTTGAGGGTAGATTAGTTTATCAGGATTACTTATTAACAAGTAGAAAGGTGGCACCAAGAGCATACCAAGGAGGCCTCTAGGATCATTTAGTGATCCTATCTAATAGAGAAGACTCCTTTGGGGAAGAAGATTGGTAAAGTAGACATGACTAGGGGATATATGATTCAAGACATCAAATATTGTATCATACTTTTGAGTAGAGTTATGGGTCTACTAGTATCTAAACATCTTAATATTTTCATGGTACATTTCATTGAAACAATAAGGAAAGAAATGATGCCACTAGATTGGGCTTCTACTCTGAGTGAGAACTTATATGAGAAGTGGGTCACAACTAAGAAGAAAAGGAAATTTTATATGACCTCAAATTTGGTATATTTGTTAGCCGCAAGGGTGATAGATTATCTAGGGTTGTACAAAAGAGGTAGCATGGAGGATCCTAATGCATGTCCATACATTGTGTACCTAGTTGGTGAAGAAGAAGCTCTTAGAGCAAAGCAAAGAGTATATAATTGTGAATAATGCATTTATATTTGCTATAATTAGATTTATAAAAGGGGATTATGCAAAGAGGTTATCAGATGATGTGATGGCACAGATAATAGTACTCAGAGAATACTACATCCAATTTATAAAATTCACATATCTAAGGGCATTAGGTACAATAGTGAACCCCAAGAAGCTCCAAAGGTATACATGTGATAGACTTGTCCTCTTGGAGATCTCTCGACAAATCTTGTCTGCTTATGATAGAGTAAGGAAACAACATAAAAAATGTTGGACCTAGCCATTGGTTATAGGACCCTTCTGGGTAGATTGGAGGCAAGATATCTCCTCTTTTGAGTGTGAATGGGATCATTATCCCTTGGAAGAGTATAGTTATCCACGGTCATGTTTTGATAATATTGGGAGAGTACAATATTTGGCATGGAAGACATTTTAGCATGAAGAAGCCATCAAGGATCACTAGATGAATGCTACAAATGACTACAATGTCTGAATAATGGATTATTTTAGGATGGCTTTGTACTTGGTAGGAAATTCCCTAAGGATAAAAATTCCCTTGAAGATATCGCAAAAAGATTCTGAGAAGTTGTTGGATCCTCTATTCAATAGAGATAAGATAGGTGATAGGCCTAAGATGAGTATTGAGGTTGATAGGGAAGAAAATTTAGATGTCAACCATAGGGTGAGGTACATAATTAAAATGATGTAGGATTCAATCAAAAAACCATTTGAGCTTGATCCAATACTTGAAACAATGATCCTCCACACACAACCCTCCCTAGCCAAAGGTAGAGGGAAGAAAGTCACAATCCCTACCTTTGCAGCTAAATCACCAGCGAGGCTATAAATAGTCCACCAACTTGATAGGTCGACAGGTTATTATTGAGCTCAAAAAGGTGGAGGCTAAGGTAAGAGGAAAAGAAGTTCCCCCCATAGAATTAACTAGAAGAGGGTGAAACCCAACACCTATTCAACAAGCTGAAATTAATGTACAGGGGCCAAAGGATACTAGGGCATCATAAGTCTAGGTTGACCCTCAACTACCTCTAGCTGCTACACCCAATCACATGGAGATAGAAATTGAGATTCAAGAGGCTTCCCCACTTTAGAAAATAGAACAAGCATCCCCTTCGACACCTTAAAAGGGAAGAAAGATCAAGACTTCAGTCAAGAAGAGGCAAAGGGTGATCAAGAAAGTTGTCCTTGTCTCATGAATCCTAGAACCTATTCATGAGGAAGATGAAGAAGAGGATGATTGGGATGATCTACCTTTGAATAGAAGAACTTGGCTAGCTAGAGCCATGGAATAGGAGAGAAGGAGAAGTTCTACTACTACACCACCAGCAATCCCAGATGAAATGTAACAATAGATTGATGAATAGGATGTAGAGGCAACTGATATATTTAAGATGTAAGATTTTGATTTCATGTCTGTAAGAACTATACTAGTTGGGGATAAGATTGTAGATACTCCAACTAATGAACACCAACAAGAATATTGGACTCAAATATCACAAGAATCACAAGGTCCTAAGGTTACTCCTTCATCCCCTATAAAGGTCACAACTATTATAAATAAAGTTTCATGCATCCAATTCATAATATAAAATGGATGGAGTCTTACTAAGCACTAGTTAGATATTTATTTTGTATATAATTAGTTTGTTTTATTAAATTATAAGCATATGATTGCATGAAGATAGCTCTCACTCTCAACACAAATTGAGTAGATGATTTCTTATAAATACGAGATTGTAATATGTAATCAGGGAAGTCATTATTTTGCAATAATATTATGCTTTTGGTGCTTGCACTTGGAGTGTAGTGATTCTTGCTTGAATGTGTCATATTTATCTGAATTTATGTTCATGAAATTTTGATTGAGCCAAAAATTTATTGCAATTATTTATAGTCATGCAATTTTTTAATTCTAGTGTTTGCTACAGTTCTATGAATTTTATAATGTATCTAACTCAAGGAGAAATCACCATATTGTTCCTGCATAACTTTTCATCTTCCATGAGTGCACTTTTTGTGGCTATGAGATTTGATGAAAACTAAAACATCTTACAGTTGCTAAATTCCTATCAATGACTACATCAGTGGAATTAAGGAAGCAATGCTCCTATTTTCATTGGTTACCTACCAATTTGTTTGAAATCTTAACTCACAAATGCATTGTTTCCCATAGCTTATGTCTATTATGATTTTACTTTCACATTATTTTCTCTAAAGTTCTTTTTATTTCCTTTACTAACGCCTTGTTAATACAAAAACATAGTTCTTTTGCATGTTTATTTTGTAGTAAACATATTTTTTATCTTATCCAAAGTTAGTCAAACTAGAAAAGACCTCCTCATGAACAAAAACATTTATCTTCAATTGAGCAAATTCTAGTAGGTCAGAAGATTTCTCAAAACCTTGGAGTTGATCCCCATGATTAAGTTTTCAAGAGAGGAGTTTGAAAATATGCCTATCACTAAGCATCGTGTAAAATGATAGCTCAATTGAAGTGGCCCTAGAAGGAATGCCTCTTACTTTTTGGAATAGAAGAAAAATTTGCCAAAACTTCAAAAAAATTCACTTTTTACAAGTATAGAATTTTTTTTGAGTTTTCAATTAATTCAAGTGCATTGCTACACTGGTACACTGTTGTACTAGATTCTGAGCTATGCCTTATTTGTGAGAAAGTGTGCTTCTATAGAGGTGTACTTTTTCTAGAATTTATGCATATTGGAGGATCTTGATCTAGAATCCCCATTTTAGCAAGCTTTTAGATCTTTCCCTAGAATGCACGAGTTCTCAAGCTTAGCCAATTGCACAAGCATCAAAATGACAAAGGAATACCTCAAATTCAACCACTTCCATTCAAAATCTCATCATTTTCTTCAACTCCACCTCCACAACAACCACCCTTAGGTCCATCAAATCTACTAATGGCCTTTGTTGAAAGCACTATAGACTCATTAATCAAATTGAGAGGTGCACTCCATGACCTTCCTAAGAATCCTAAGAAGTTTTTCCCAAGGTTCATTTATGGAGAAACATGAATTGCCAAAGATCACATCAAAGTATCCAAAGAAATGTGCAACCAAAAATAGATTTCCAAAGAGGATGTGGTTCTTTGTGGAAGTTGCCTTTAGTTGGTAGATTGATTTACCACCTAGATGTATTGGAGATTGGGATACCTTGGAAATATTGTTCCTATAACAATTCAAAACTTTTATCAACCTAGCAATGATCCATCAATAATTCATATCGATCAAAAGGGACCCAACTCATATGATTTCGCACTTCAATAATCACTTGCACATGGCATATCACAAATTGGAAACACCATATACTATACTAGTTGAATTGGCTATTCAGATTTATCTAAATGCTATGGACTCTCTTAGTGCTATCTTTTTGAGAAGACTTCCTATAGAAAATATTGATACATTGGAAAAGGTCTTCACAAAAGCAATAACCTTTACCAAGAAAGCCAATCCTAAAGGATGAGGAATTATGCTTCCAACTCAAGCTATCACAACAATGCCAACATACCCTATTAGAGTACCCATGATGCCTATCCAATTCATACCTATGAATCCAGTTCTATTACAATAGGCACACACTCTACAAAATCCCACTCTAACATATCCAAGGTATGAACCATCAAATGCTACTTTCTTTCAATAAAAGGCAATAGTTTCTATAGAAGCAAACAATAGATTTATTTTTGAATTTAGTCAAATAAAAAACACTATCACAAATGAAAAATGAGCTAACTCATCTAAGGTAAGGACAAAATAACAATTTTCAAAGGAACAACATTGGCCCATACAACAACAATTATGTCCAAAATTATAATAGGAACTTCAGTGGGAACAATAATAGAGAGAACAACTTCAATCCTCCTAACCATAATAATGGCTTCCAAAGACAACACTGACAATGGAACACTCATCCAAATAATGGAAGCATTCATGTAGATGGTAACACTAACAATGTTTAGTATACAAATATCAATCAATATGATGTTGGTCAAAATGCATCTAACAATTTAATGCTATGCTATTAGAATTCTATGATTATACACAAAATGCACAGGTAGACCAACTAGTCAACAAAGAATTCTCATTCCCATTCAGCCAGGAACCTAACCTTCAACATTAAAACATGTTTTTCTTTCACAATGAAAATTGTAATATGTACAACCTAAGAAGTAGAAACGAAGCTTTGATAGACAAAATTCCCCTAGGACTACTACCAACTCCTCCTCATCTGAAGAAGAGTAATAATCTGATACAATTAAGCTAGTATGGACGACAACAAAATTAGAACCAAGGAAATATTCCAATGATATTGAAAAATCCTACTTGGTCTACTAAAAATTATAGTACCATAGAATATTTCAAGTGAAAAAAGGCCAACATGTCCATGTCTCACATGTTTCATCATTGTCAATAATGACAAGAAGTACTCATGAAGACTTTGGATCAAACAAAGGTATCCCACAATACAAATACTACCCCTCAAAAGATAGTATCCAAACAAGTTAATGTTGTGGAGGCAATGCCCACTATATTTAAAGACAAGGTGGAGGTGCCCCCATTTTTTATCAGTATCAAGATATAAGGGAAGAATATTCATAATTTTCTAATCAATTTAGGAGCTTCATGTAACATTATGCCATTGTCCATAGTGCAAAGGTTAGGAGTTAGCCCATAACCTACCAACTGAATAGTGATACTGTTGGAAAAAATAGAGGTAAAAGTCATTGGTGTGTTAAAAGATGTTCAGATACAGTAAATAGTTGACCCAGAAATTCAATATGTCATTGATATGCATGTCGTTGATATTCTAGAAACATATGGATTACTTCTAAGTAGAGAATCAATGAAATGCTTAAGGGGATGGTTTTCTATATATTTTACTTAGCTTTGGTTACCATGGAAAGGTTTGAACAATCAAATCAAAATAGACGTATAGCCAAAGTTAAAAAAGATGATTGTAGAATACAATGCTCCTAATGAGGTAGCCTTCTTACAAACAAATTTGGGCTCCTATAATGTAATGGGTTTTGATACAACTTTGATCAAAATATCAAATGATCAAGATCTGGACTCAAAAAATTCAACCCCAAAAGATGAGGTCATAAAACAATTCATAGACCACATGATGCATAATTTATAGTGTCTAGGAGGAGAAGTTGACCCCACCCAAATATCCTCCTCCTTCTAGGATTTTGTCAATTGCATAAAGTTATCCATTCAGAGTTTGAATATTCATTATGTCAAGAAGTAGTTGCTAGGGTATTAATACAAATTATGGGAGTAGAAAAAGGAAATGATCTGAAAGATGAACCCACCAAAAACCAAATTTCTACAAAAATGTCTAACTATGTTGAAGATATTGAAGAGGAAATTGAGGATCTAAATGCATCATATACCGATACTTCTTCAGATGGCACAGGTTTTTCCTCTCCTCCACCTAGAATAATCAAAGTTCAAAGAAGAAGATGATACATAAAAGGAAAAGGATGGAATTCAGTATTATTTCATCCTAAACCTAAAGTGATGAAATCAAATAATTGATAAGCAACATTAAGGACAAGAAAGAAAAACATACACTCCTAGTTTCAAGGAATGGTAATGGAAAATCAGTAAGCCCACCCTACAAAAGACAACAACGGGTATCCAAGAGAAAATCCTTCCAAGCTGAGGTAAAGTAAAAGCTGAGGAAAAATAAGCATAAGGTTAGAGAACCCAAGGAAAATGCAATTTGGACACTTCTCTTCGATAGTTCCAAATGCAAATCAAGAGCCAGTGCAGGTATTGAGTTGATTAGTCTAAAAGGTAAGTCTTTCTACATAGCATATGGATTGTAGTTTAGATGTAGTAACAATGTTGGAAAATACAAAGAATTTATTCAAGGACTTCTTTTTGCACTCAAGAAAGGAGTTGTAACTCTCATAGTCAAAGGAGATTCTTAGTTGGTTATTTGACAATTGAAATCATTATATTCCTATAATGATAAGAGTTGCTTGCTTATAGGAAAAGGGTATGAGGTTTACTAGATGATTTTGAGGCTTTGAACATAAAGTCTATTCCAAGAAGGTAAAATAAGGTAGCAGATGCCCTCACTATTTTAGCAAGTGCATTATTCCCAGTTGAAAGAAAAAAATTGAAATGATTTTTAGTCGAGTTGATTGTTGCTCCATCTATTCTTGACAATATCACAAACTTTCAAGTTTTTCAAGATGATCAACATATACTTGAATTTATTATGTGTAGTGGAAACTTTAAGGAACAACAAATTGATGACACTCTAGATGAAAAACATGAGGACAATGAGCTTTAAGAGGAATATGGAATCCTTAATTTGAAAACTAATACTATTCCTAAGGGGATGAAGGAGTTAGAGTGCATTCTTGATCATGATGAATCAGCATTTAATAAAAGGACCACTAAAGAGAAAGGGATTGAGGAATCTGATTCATACAATTTAAGTACAAATGATGACCCTAAAATGGTAGGGATTGGGAAAGTATGTAATATACAAGATAGAGAAGACATGCTCAAATTGATTATAGAGTATAAGGATGTCTTTGATTGGAGCTATGAAAAATTGAAGACATATGATCCCCAGATTATTACACATGATATTCCACTCAAACCCGATGCCAAACCTTTCCAAAAAATTCAAAGACTATCAATCCTATCCTGGAAACTTTGATAATGAAGGAAGTCAAGAATTTATTGGATGCTAGGATTATTTTCCATGTGCCCCACTCTATGTGGGTGGCTAATTTAGTTCCTATTTGAAAGAAGACCAAGGAGATTTGAATTTGCATAGATTTTTGTAACTTGAACCTAACATCTCAAAAAGACAACTACTCATTACCCTTGTTAGATGATGTCTTGAAAATTGTAAATGGTTCAAAGATGATGTCCTTCTTGGATGGATACTCAAGATATGATGAGTTAATGGTAGAAGAAAAATATAGGCTAAAGATGGCCTTTATGACCAAATGGGGAACCTTTTCCTATAGGAGAATGCTATTTGGATTGATTGATGTAGGGGTTGCATTTCAACAAGCCATAGATGAAGCTTTTAAGGGATTGATAAATAATGGTATAGCTATCTACATGGATGACTTAATTTTCTTTTCAAAGGATCAAAGTACTCACTTTGCTGATCTAATATAGGTATCCAATAGGTGTTGTAAATATGGCATATTTGTCGATCCCAAGAAATGTTCATTTGGGGTCACAAAGGGAAAGCTCCTAGGTCATGTCATTTCTAAAAAGTTTGTATCTCCATTGATCCTAATAGAGTTGAAGCTATTTTAAATTTATCACCTTCCCATAGTCAAAAATAACTCAAGTCTTTCTTTGGAAAGATAAATTTTGTGTGAAAATTCATAAGCAAATTTGCAGAGATAGTGCATCGCCTTAATGATTCACTCAAAAAGGGGACTAAAACAAAATGGGTTCTAGAGGCAAAGAAATAATTTGAGGATATGAAGGTAGCCATTTCCATCTCTAGTACTAGTAAGTCCTAATTATGAGCTTCCCTTTAAGATATATTCTTTCACTTCAGAATATTCATGTGTTGGGATCCTAACACAAAAGAAAGAAACAGAAGATGAAAGACCTATTTATTTCATGACCAACCCCCTAAGAAATGTCAAGTTGAATTATTCCAAATTTGATAAACAATATTTTGCTTTGATTAAAGTAGTAAAGAAATTTTTCCATTACTCAATAAGAAGCAAGGTGTATGTTATTGTTCCCAATCTAGTGGTAAAGACAATATTGATCAAAATGAACTCAGTGAAAGATGAGGTAAATGGATGGTGATATTGCAAGAATTTGATTTAGAGATCCAACCCATGAGGTTAGTCAGAGGTCAAGGCCAATTGAAAATGATAGCTGATAACCAGATTGGAGATGAAAAGAAATTCAAATTTGATAGTGAAACAAATGCCAATGACGAGAAGAAAGTGATAGTAGCTCAAGTTGATATTGGTCAAGGTTTAGTAATAGATGTATGGTACCAGGACATTGTTTACTATATTCTATAGAATTAGTGCCCTAGTTGGATGAATAGTTCACAACATAGAGGACTTAAAATAAAGTGTGAATGCTATATGTTTCATGATAGAAAGTTGTACTCTACCTAAAGTTCTTAGGACATGAGTAAGCAAAGGAAGTTTTGGAATAATTTTGCGATAAGTATGGTACAAGGCATGGTTTGGTAGAAGAAACTACTCATTTGATTTTAGGATTTAGTTATTTTTGGCCCAAAATATTCAAAGTTACTTTTGAGCACTATGTTCTAGTCATATTTGTCAAACTAGTGCTAGCAGAGAAAGACACCCAGAAATGTCATTGCAACTAGTGTAAGAGGTGCACCCTTTCACAAAATGGGGGCTAGATTTCATTAGTCCAGTCAATCCACCATCATAAACTAGACACACTTTTATTATCATAGCCATTGATTATTGTACACAATGGATTGAAATAGAAACTTTCAAAAACTGCACTGCTAAGGTGGTAGAAAACTTCTTGGAGGAACACATTGTTACTAGATTCAGAATGCCATTCACCTTGGTATGCAATAATAGATCAGCTTTTCTGTCAATATTCTTGACTCAATGGGCATTTGAAAATTAGGTTATTATCAAGTTCTCTTTGAATTATTACCTATAACAAAATGGGTTAGTTGAATCAACAAACAAAAACTTGATCATAATAACAAGATGTTTATTAAATGATAATCCTAAAGATTTGCATATGCAACTCAAATATTCCCTATGGACAGATCACGTAAGGGTCAAGAATACTTTTGGAACATCTCTATATCTACTTGTCTATGAGCAAGAGCCAATATTCCTACTTAACTTCACAATTCCTATTTTGAAATTTATGAGTGGGTACGTTGAAGATGCTAATAGAGTACAAATTAGATTGATGAATCTTTTAGAGATGGAAGTGAAATAGATAGCTACATTGGAACACATGGCTAAACATCAAGTTTTCATAAAGAGGTGGTTCAACAAGAGGGCCATAATAAAATCCTTCAGAGTTTTTGACCTTATTTTACTTTGGGATAAGGCAAAAGAAAAGCTAGGCAACCACACTAAGTTTCGACACTTGTGGATTGGTCCTTATCAAATTGCAAAGATTCTTGGAGAAAACACTTTTAGGCTCAACTCCTTAAAGGGTGAATTAGTTCCATTATTAATGGACAATCTCTAAAACATTATTTTGAAGCCTATAAGATATCCCCAAAAAAATAGTTAGATTGCATTTTTTGCAAGTGTGTTTTTTTTTTTTCCGCATGTGTGTTTGCTTTTTAGTTGTCTGTTTTCTTTTAGTCGCATTTCTTTTCAAAGTTGTGTCAATCCAGGGGGTAGGTGCACTCGAGATTCTATCTTGAGATTATCTTACTAACTTCTCTTTTGGTTTTGATTTCAGGAAGATGCATTTCTTTGTCAAAACATTTTGACGATTGTGTGTCTCATACCAACTAAGGAATGAATTTTTCTTGCAGTAATAGGGGACTTTCAATCTTGAACTTAGGATTGTAGAAGAACAAGTTCTCAAAACTTTGCAAATTTAAGGATTGATTGTCTTAGATATTATCGAACCATGGTTGAAGACAGCAAGGGATGATCCAGACTCCAATTGTTTTATATGGAAGGGTCTTCTCAAATGGATTTCTAGGATCATTGTTTGGCATGAGAGTTTCTAAAAAGTTCTTAAAAGAGGAATGCAAGGTATGTTCACAAAAAATGATCGAATCCAAGAAATGACACCAATGTCTTGACTACATAGTCTAAGTATGGTTAGGATACAAAAGAAAGTAGAAAAGGAAGAATAGTGTTAAGACTAAAGGATTCCAAAGGATCTAAAAAATACATATCATAGATGCATATGAATTTAAATGTTACGTAATCCATATTAACATAATTCAATGAAATTCCTTTACTTAATCATTTTAATTAAACATTGAAAATGTTAAAATATCAAAATCTTCACATCACATTTGATCATAAATCATAATAATCAAATTAAAATTTAGCATCAAATCATAATTCAAATTTCTATCCTACTATGTGTAAAGTTGCATCTATATTTGTTTGACCACCCCATTCACAATATTAGGTTCGTAGTACATATCATAGATGCAAAACTCTATTGTAATGTCAAAATCAATAGATAAAAAAAGTTTCTTTCCATCTAAGTTTTGAATAAATGTCAAAATATCAAAGTCTCAAATATCAAATGCAAGTAAAAATATCTATGCTATGATAGGTCAGGGTGAGGCCTCACTCCTCCCTCTAGACATGAACTTCCTCCTAGAGTTTATTAAAAAGATATGGGTATTGATTCTTCATTTGTGCTACATCTTCACATTAAGTTGTGACCTCATCATAAAAATCCCACTAGACTCTTACCTAGTCTAGCTCTCTACCTCAAAGTTCTGTCAAGAAAAAATGTGGATGGGATCCAATGTTATCTATCTATTTGACTCCACCTACAAAGCATCCCAATCTATGATGTGAGACTCATCATAAATATAATTCCTTAATATAGATACATGAAATATGTCATGGATGCAAGATAGATTAGGTGGAAGGGCTAAACAATAAGCAATTGGTCCTATTTACTCCAAAATCTTAAAAGGACCTACAAAGCAAGGTGCTAACTTAGAGCCTTTTCCAAAATGTATTGGGTTCTTATGTGGTTGCACTCTTAGGAATACTCTCTCACCAACCATGTACTCTCTATCCACCCTCTTTGCATATGCATATTTATTCTATCTATCTTGGGCTTCTCTAAGGTGTTGTCTAATTAGAACCACTTGTTGCTCCATATCCTTGACTAATTAAGGTTCTATAGATATATTTTCCTCAATCCTATTCCAACTTAGGGGTGTTCTACAAGGCCTAACATACATGGCTTGATAGGATGACATGCCTATGGAAGTGGGATGCCCATTGTTATAGGAAAACTCTTCAAGATGAAGGTATTCTTCCCACTTGGACTGGTGGTCCATCATGTAGATCAATAACATATCCTCTAGGATCTAGTTAAATCTCTCTATTTTCCCATCTATTTGAGGATGATAGGTTGTGTTAAAGTTGAGCTTGGTACCTAGAAATGTCTACAATTCCCTCCAAAAGGAAGATGTAAATAAATAATCTCTATCCAAGATTATCTTGCAAGGAACGTCATGGAGTCTAGCAATATCTCGCAAGAACACCTATGCCATTGTGGGTGCTATGAAGGTAGTGCAAACGAGTAAAAAGTGAGAAACTTTGGTCAAAGTATCAACTATCACCATGATGGAATCATGATGATGAGAAGTCATCATAATACCAACAATGAAATCCATCAAGATAGTGTCCCAGTTCCACTCAGGTATCTCATGTGGCTACAAGAGTCCACCTTGGCTCCTATGTTTTTCCTTAACTCTCTGACACTCTAGGCATTTGGCTATGATGTTGGAAATCTACATTGTCATCCCTAGCCAATAATATAATTTTCTTAAATCAACATGAAGCTTTTTAATACCTAGATGTGTTGCATAAGGTGCTCTGTGAGCTTCCAAAATGATGAACTCGTGTAAGTCACCTATGAAAGGTACATAAATTCACCCTTTATGATGTAATAATCTATCTAGAACCAATGAGAAATTAGAAAATATTCCCTCTAGGGGTCTTTGAGAGTGGACTAACTGAAAAAATTCTACATAAAATAGATCTTTAGGAAGGTGATGCAGTATGTGCTTTATCAAATATGTCTTAGTAATCATTAAAGATATGCCATGTTGCCTCTTAATCAAGGCATTTGCAACCATTTTCTCCTTTTCCTTAATTTAATGTACATAGAAGTCATGTTCACATAAGAACTCCATCCATCTCCTATATCAAGATTCATATTTGGTTGTGTGAAAATATACTACAAACTTTGGTGATTAGAATGAAGCTCAAAGTGATGACCTAGAAGAAAGTGACACCATCTTGCCAAGGCATTAACCACTGCTACAAGCTCTAAATCATGGGTATGATAATTGAGCTCATGAGTCTTAATTTTCCTAGACTCATATGCTATAACATGACCATTCTACATGAGAAAAAATTAAATACCTTCTAGTGAGGCATCTATGCATACTACAAAATCTGATGAAGGATTAGGTACTTCTAGGATTAATGTGCTAGTGAGTGCCCTCTTGAGTTCTTTTAAGGCCCTCTCATACTTGTATGTCCATTCAAACTTCTTCCCTTTCCTTTGAAGGGATGTGATGGGGTGAGATAACCTAGAAAATCATATCACAAACTATTTATAATACCTTGCTAATCCTGTGAAGCTTCTAACTTTTGCAACATTTGTTGGTACTATCCAATTCATAATAGCTTGGATTTTGGATGGGTGCACTATAATTCCATCCCTTGTTATCACATGACCAATATAATGAACTTCCTTTCTAAAGAAGGCACACTTTGACAAACTACCATATAGTTTATTTTCCCTTAAGCATTCTAATACCTATCTCAAGTGCTCTTCATGTTCCTCCTCATCACAAGAATATATCATCAAGGAATATTGCTAAAAAATTATCTAGAAATCTATGGAACACCTTTTTCATAACACAATATAGTTGGGGAATTTGTAAGGCCAAGTGGTACCACTATGAACTCGTAATGGGACTAATGGCCATACCTTGTACATAATGCAGTCTTATATGTCACTTTCCACAATCCACAATTGATGGTATCCAAACTTCAAGTCTATCTTAGAGAATATGTAGGCACCCTACAACTAATTAAATAGGTCATCAAATCTAGGGAGTGGGTATCAATTTTTGGTAGTTACCTTATTCAATTATCAGTGATCAATACATGATCTAAGTGATCCACCCTTCTTCTTCACAAAATCACCGGTTCACACCAACGTGATACACTAAGATGGATATGTCATTTCTCTAAGAGTTCCTCCAACTAAACCTTGAGTTCATTAAGTTCATGTGTAGCCATCCTATATTGAGATCTAGAAATGGGCTCAACTCTTGGCACCATATCTATATGGAAGTCAACTACCCTAGTTTATGGCATACCTAAAAGTTCTAAGGGATACACATCCTTAAATTCTTGTAGTATTAGATAGTCATCTAGAGAAGGTTTCCTCTCATCTTCTTCCTCCCTATTACTGATAGATACTACAAACAACTGACATCCCTTTCATAGACACTACTTAAGTTGTATGGTAGAGATCATATGAAGAGATAGTAGCCTTTGTATCCCTAAAATTATCATACTATTGTCACGATCATCAGAATACTTGACCTTCTTCTATCTATAGTCCATCTTAGCATTATGTGCACATATCCAATCCATACCAAGGTCTACATCATACAATCCTAGGGGGTGACCTATAGATCTAGGGTTATGCTCATGTCTCCAATTTGAATTTGACAATAGTGTATAAAGGAATTAACTATCACCTTAGCCCCAAAGGCCAATTCAACTTCCCAATTATCGTTCTACCTAGTTGTCACTAGCTTACAATGCTCTAGTATAGAAAGAGATACAAAAGAATCAGTCTTTCCAAATTCAAACAATATAGAAACCTTAATACCACTAATTATACCTATAGCCTCAATAACTATAGCTTGATGCTTAGCTTGGAAATTATCAGCTACTACAAATACCCTGTGGGATCTATCCATGTCTCTTACCATAGTCTTTGAAGTGACTCTTTGTTGATTACTAGTTGTTGGTCCCTATGGGCACTCTTTGGCTATATGACCCATACCACCATAGGAATAACATGGTCCACAAGTCTTAATCTAAATTCCCTATTGCCTAGACTACTACTAACCCCATGTCCTATTGGATTTTCTATACCCACTATGGGAGGACTCCTGAGTCCTAAGTGGCTGTACATATGGACCCTATGGCCTATGATCTCATCAAGACACATGTGATTGTCACTGCTTGGCCTGCCTATTACCTAGTTGAGACTTCTATTGTACCTATGGGGCCTTAGAGGACCCTTTTGAATGACCCTAATTACCCTTCCACAAGTGTTTCTATTGCCTTGAATGCTAAGAGAAATTATGGCTATGAGACCTATCTCAAGATTCCTATTTGTTACAAAGATCTTCTACAACCAATGTTGTGTCAAATGCCTCCCTAAAGGTGCTCAAAAAATCTAGATGTACTAAATTCTAAAGAGACAAGTTAAGACCCTTGGTGAATCAATAGATCTGTGGCTTCTCATCCTTCATGTAATCGACATAAGGAAGGAGCTCTAGAAATCTATTCTCATATTGGGATATAGTAAGGCCCCTCTACTAGAGGTAATGGAACTCTTCAATTTGACTCTATCTAAAATTCTTTGAAAGATACATATCCCTAAATTTGGCCACAAACAACTCCTAGGTAAGAGTGTCTACTCTTACTCCACCTATGGTCTCATCCTATTTCCACCAATTGGAAGCATTATCCCTCAATAAATTTATAGTAATTTGTGCCATCAAGTCAAACTAAAACATTGCTCTAATCTTTGTAACCATGCCTCTTCATGTGTACCATCTATGGTTCTAATGAAAAGAGGTGATTGAGTCAAATCAAGTCCAAAATATCATTCCTTATGTCTTTAGGTGCTCTCACTACTATTACTGGCTCTATAACTAGTGGCAATAAAATATGATGAACTAAGGCCTCTTCATGGTCACCTTGCCCTTCTACATCTCTAGGTGGAGGGCTCCTACTTCTTTCCCTATTATCAACTCTATGCTCCCCTATTCCTTGTTGTTCAAGTTGTGGAATTACATATGGCATTGTCTCCTAGAGTATTCCAATAAGGTTCTAAATGGTTGTGAAAGGCTAATTGAAGTTTTGAGGTTTCTTAGGTAGGGGTCCATCAATTCGCTATTATGCCCCTCTAGATGCCACTTGTGCACCCCTAGGGACTCTAGCACTCTGACAATCATTATGGAAAATGGTAGGCATCCTACACATAAGTTGTAGTTTAGTGAGTTAAAAATAATGGCTAAGCCTCTAGTGTTGTAACTAGTTTTCTCTAATAATAGAATGTCATGCCCAAATTTACATGGCAAAACACAACCTGCAATTTTTTTTTTTGAAAGGTGAACTAGAGTATAGTATGTATACATCTATATATTTTTATGAATATTTGAATCAAAATAAGAGGTGTGTGGAATATAGCAATTCATGTTTCCATGGGAATATTATAATGTTTCATATATGATCATTAAGTTGGAGATAATTAATTTTAGTTGATGTGGAAGAATTTCTTCTCATTTGAAATTCTTTACTTCAAGTTTCCATGGGAGGACAATTAGTTTTCTAACATTTGTTAGAAATCTAGGTTATAACATAAGAGCTTGATGATATTATCTTTTCTAATCCACATCCTATCCTTGAAATAATACATTATGTAAGTGAAGTACAAATTCTACATCAATGTAGTTGCAATGATTCAATCATTTACAAATGTGAATATGTTCATAATTGTCCTAGATGTTCTGATTACAAGATGTATAACCTTAACTTGCTACATTCTATGTCCAATTCTATTATAGTTTAATACAACATAGTCATAACCATTTTAATAAAATTCTTACATTTTATCCTTTATTAACTTCAACTAGATTGATGGTTTACAACTAGGTATTTTAAACCAATTATCAATTCTTTATTCTTCAAATTACTATAAGGTATTACCTTCTATTAATCCTTCTTCCATAATTAATATGTTACTTATAGTTACTAGATTATGATAATTCCCAAATAATCTCTAAATAATCAAACCCTAACTAACCCCATATCCCAACTAAGAGTCATACCATTATTATCTAATTAAATTAAATTGACAAAGGAAATATAAAATCCCAAATAAAAAAATTACTAATTTATTTCCTAATATTTAATATTTTAAATGACTCTTCACCTACCCTATTCCCTCCTACCTGTTATCCTACTTTGCCACCTTACTTTCTAACATTACCACTTTCCTACGATAAAATGATAGATAAAAATAATTTTAAAAAAACACAATTATATTGTTTACACTTAAATCCTATCTTTCTTTAGATATAATTATACTTACTTTAATCTTCCTAAACTTTCCTTAAGAACTTTCTCAAAACATAGTCTTTTCCCCTTCCAAAAAGTGTGGTCCATACCCTTAGCTAACATGATGCATGAGAAGGAAGGTGATTTTCCAAGGTGGCCCACTATGGGTGCTTAATCCAAAAAAAAAAGGGAGCTTTCTAGATTGTTGGGTTTGAAAAAGCCTTATCCCCACTTAACACTCAATCTACCAAGTTTGAACTTCCTAGGCCATGCATCTTGTAGGATGGGACGTGCCCCATCAATTAAGTTTTTCATTTTTCATTTGACGCATGTGGGAGCCTAGGTTAGGGAATGTTTTTTTTTTTTGAATGTAAAGTTCTTAGTATGTGATCCTTCCTAGGTAGGTATCTCATTGAATCTTTTTTAATATATATTTTCCTTTGGATGTGACTTGTGTACCAAACTTGGATAAGACTCATTATGGGCTAGTTCTCCTTCATATTTGTTCTCTCTCTCTCTCTCTCTCTCTCTCTCTCTCTATATATATATATATATATATATATATATATATATATATATATAATTATTTGTTTCCTTTAACTAATACTCTTAGTTTATTGTTTCCCTATATTCACAAGATACCAAGGGATATTCTCCTGAGTAAAATATTAGTAAGTAATAGGCATCCACTTATTTCGTCACCATTATATAAATTCTAGAGAAGAGAAATGTACACCTACATCATACTTTCTCTCATAGATTTTAGACTATGTATTATACTAAAGCTAATTTTCTTCTATTTCTAATATGGAATTCAGGGAATAGGGTTGGTGCTATATTGATGTTACCTAATCTAGAGATTTATTGGTTTAAGATAACTCAAGTTTTAACACACTAATGTACAAGATTAATTATAAACATTTTCTACTATGGCTTGGATTACATATGGAATTGCTTATTATTGAAGCAAATTGAATCATTTCATATGATCTATTTGAAAAGCAAGAACTCTTATTTTCATTATAGCAATTACATAAAATAAAAACTTCAAATGAAATCACTTATATTTACATTAAATATTCATTACAATATTTCCCTCACATGAGAATTATATAGGGTTTATTGATGGGATACAAAATCTAAGAAAGAACAATGAGCTAATTTACATAACTTCAATATGGTTCTCCACAATATTAAATAATATTTCACATGGAATGCTCTTTTCCCTTCCTACACAACTATAATAGTGCCAAAATATTTCTCTTGCAAGGACAATTATATACAAATCATCAAGCTTCACTTTATACACCTACAACCATATAAAAATGGGAGTAAATCCCTTTCACATTACAATGAAGCAACAATGGAAACATAATATCACAACACATTATGAGATGACATGGCAGAGCTTAGTCTTTGCACAACACTTGTTTTCTCAACATTTCTAATTCTAAAATCCTAATCTCTTCACAGGATCTACTTTCTCAAAACCTACAAAACAACACAAAACCATACAACACAACACATAACCATCCCTTCCATGGCTTGAACATTGACTCACCATTGAAATCATGAACACATTGAGTGAAGGTGGACTCTTCAAAGAGGATAATGCCATACCCATAACACAAAAATCAAATTGCAATTGCATTTTTTCCTATCAAGGCTATTATAAAATCTCCTCCTTCTTACACATACACTTATACCTCCAAAACAAAAAAAAGGCATATCGCTTCAATGTAGCCCATACTCCATGAATGAAAGAACAACTTCTCATAATGAGGTAGATTTTCTCAACTACAATGTTGAGCCCAACCAACCCCTTCACCCAAGGCTTATCTTCCGTCTCAAGAGTGAGTGAAGCCTTAACTCCCATAAACAAATTCAATAGTCAAACAAAACAAGGAGATCAACAAAGAAAACCAAGAAAATACATGAAACAGAATGCATAATCGCAACACAACACCATGAATACAATAACAATACATGATCCCGTAAGAAGACTTGATACTTGTAGATTCATTATGCAATGCTAAAACAAAATGGTTATGGTTTGAGAACCAACCTTGCTCAAAGGTAAAGGAAATGATAGTTGATGAAGAGCTCCCTTAGCCTCCCTCCAAAACCCTAATTATCTCTAAAATTAGAGATGTAAGGAAACTTAGGTGCAGAAATAGCTTCCTACACTAATCTCTTAAGGAAAGTATTGTACAAATTCTTTTAAAATCCTTACAATAACATATTTGATATTATGTAAACAACAATATTGTAACCAACCATGAATACAAAAAAATGATAGAGGAATAATAACACATAAAAAAAAAGATATGCTAGTGGGGAAAAACATTTTGCCAAAATAACTCCACCCCTCCAAAACCTACACAATGTATTATCTTCAACTGAAAGGTTACAACACACTTACAGTGCAAGCTCTTTCAAGACATAGAAGACTTATCTAGTACCAACCAACAATTCACTACTCACTCCTCTACTATCTATAGCCCTCAAAGTGCTTATATAATGCACTTTCTATTTTTAGGGCATCTTCTAAACATAACTCTTATGCATCATAGGAATATGACCTAATCATTTCAGTCATGATTTTCTTACACACAATTGAATCTTCCAAAGATAGATCTTACAAATCATAGGAATCTATCATAACCATTTTAGTCATGATCTCCTTACACATAACTAAATATTCCAAAGATAGCTCTTACATGTCATAGGAATTCATTATAATTATTTCAGTCATGATTTCCTTACACACAATTCAAGATGCTAACACATGCAAGTGGAGTGACACATCAACATGCCAATTAGACATGTCCACTCACACTTAATTACATTATTTTCAAAAAAATACATTTACAAAAAAAATAATAAGAATTGGAATTATCTAAGGTTGAGACACCTTATTCCTAACATTCTCCCACTTGTCAAACACCTTGTAAGAGTAATAGGAACATAACAAGAACTAACCACTATAGGCCAAAAGGCCCATAGACTCTAAACACCATTTGAAATTATTTGTGCCTACTAGTTTCATCATTGCATTTGTAATATTCTTTATAGCATCTACCTTCTCCAAATTTACCTTTCCATCTACCACCATATCTCTCACAAAGTGAAACTGCACATCAATGTGCTTCATTCTAGCATGGAAAGTTAGATTCTTTATAGGGAAATTAGTACTCTAATTGTTGCAACAAATAATAATATTTCCTACATCAACATCAATATCAGAACACAATCTCCTAAGCCAAATGATTTCCTTACAAGCATGAGTAGTAGCCATGTACTCAACTTTTGTAGTGGACAAAGCAATCATAGGTTATTACTTACTCATCCAACTAATAGCACCACCAAAAATAGTGAACTCATAAGCACTAGTGGATCTCTAGCTATCAATATCACCTACCCAATCAGAATCCACAAACCCACAACTACAAACTAAATGTGGAGCTCTAGAAGAGTTACAATGATAACAAATGGACTAATATTATGTAACCCTCAAATATCTAAATACTCTCTTAAGTGCATCACAATGTACTCATCCAAGATTAGCCATAAATTGGCTTAAAACTCCCACTACTTGGGAAATGTCTGATCTAGTACATACCATAACATACTTAAGACTACAAATTGCACTAGCACAAGGTACTCTAGTCATGTCCTCCACCTCACTAGGAGATTTTAGACAATCATCTATAGATAACTTTGTTCACATAGAAACAAGAACACACAATGGTCTACAATCTACCAAGTTGAACCTTTCCAACATATACTTCACATACTTACTCTAACTCAAGCAAAGTTTTATGTTAGACTTATCTCTACTGATTTCCATACCCAAGATGTACCTTGCTGCCCCAAGATCTTTCATCTCAAAATATGCTGACAACTGAGATTTAAAATTAGAAATGATACCCTTACCCTTCCCAAATAGTAACATATCATTAACATATAATGCATCAATAAGAAGGTGATCATTTTTCAAATCTAAAATAAACACAATGATCTAGTTTCTATCTTACAAATCCAATTGACAACACAAAGGCATCAAACCTAAGGTACCACATCCTAGGAGATTGTTTCAAACCATACAAAGAGTTCTTTAATATTCAAACCAAAGATTATTTACCTTTAAAAATGTAGTGCTCAAGCATGAAGGAAATTTGTCTTCACATCTATCTATTCTATCTCTAAATCATATGATGTACCAAAAGATAATAAAAAACTAATGGATGTCAACTTTGCAATAGGAGATAATATTACACCATAATCTATTCCCTTTATCTATTAATACACCTTCACAACCAATCTAGCTTTGTACCTTTCAACATTGCCATCAACATAGAATT
This sequence comes from Cupressus sempervirens, assembly GCA_028749045.1. NCBI lineage: Eukaryota > Viridiplantae > Streptophyta > Pinopsida > Cupressales > Cupressaceae > Cupressus > Cupressus sempervirens. The sequence goes on along the minus strand of CM053789.1, from coordinate 243,557,540 downwards.
TCTTCTTGAACACCCATTTGCTACCAATAGGTTTTTGTCCTTTAGGAAAAGGTACAAGATCTCAAGAAATTTATTTATCCAATGAAGCCATCTCATCATCCATGTCCTCAATTTAGGAACTTTCATCTTCCATATCCAAAGTTTCTTTCATAGATCTAGGATTATTAGTGTTAGTAATCAAAGCAAAGGCACAATTGGAATCTAACATAGAATAACCAAACTTTTCTAGCTACTTCCTTACCCTCATGGATCTTCTCAAGGGCTGAGGTTGAGGTTATTCTTCCTCTTCTTCTAAACTCTTAGAATTACTAGAGATTTCCTCATCATTAGAAACAACATGGTCTTTTTGTTTAGTCTTCTCAAGGGTAGGAGGCAACTGGACAATATCATCCTTCTTTTCTTTTTCATCTGGTTGTAGGGTAAAAGTACAAAGTTGTGTCACCTTTCAAGATGACTTATCAGAACATCTAAATTTGAGTATTTATATCTAAAAATCAATTTCTTTTCAAACATACATTCTAGATAAATTCATTGTAGCTAAGCTAGATATATTCTCACACTTTTCAAATTGGAAATGTCTATTAAATGCATGTTCTATACTAGTTTGTATCCAATTACTAAAAAAATAAAATTATTTCAAAAAAGTGGCATCTCCATAACTCTTACTATTTTTATAATTTTTTTTAATAACATATAAACATCATTTTATATCTCAAAGTCAATAACATTCTCATATATATTTTATAATGTTTTAATCATATATAGTATATTATAATTAAAAAATTCTATAAGCACGCATTTTAACACTTGAAAAGGTGTCAATTTTGAGAAAGATAAAAATATATTAAATCATACCTAAAAATTTATAAAATTAGATGATGTTCTACATAAGAGATTCCTCTTCTATAATGTATAATTTTTCTCTTGGTTTGAATAGATTTGTTTTGGAAAATGTGATGGGAGATGAAAACTATCACTTTCAATGAGTTGAATTTTGAATTGTTATAAAAGATAAAATATAGGTCTAAAGCTCATTTTTATTTTTTATTGTTCTAACTATTTATTTTATCTATAACATAGTCTGAGATAAAAGGGAAATAAGTTTATTTTCATATAGTTTTGTGGTGGGAACTAGACCCCTAATTTTTATTGTTTTTTAGTAGCTAAAAAATTATCTATAAAAGTTAGGAAAACATATCAATTCTTAATACAAAAATTTCTTACAAATTATAATCCTAAATGTCATCCATTTCTACATATTTCATTAGTTTACTTCATTTTAAAATTCTAAATAATAATACCATTTTTATGTCAATGAAGGTGAATAGTTATACTTCTGTTAGCCTTTTTTTTAACAAAAGGGTGACATAGGTTTTCACAATAGGAGAAGATGTTAGCTCTCTAAAAATAGCATTTCTATTATACAACACTTCCTTATTCACAGGGGCCCAAAGCTTGTATCCTTTCATACCAAGATGAAAATACATTTGACGGCTTTTCTTTCCAACTTAGATCTTTTCTCCTTTTGAACATGTGCATAAGCTTCACAACCAAAAATAAAAAGATGTCTAATTGAAGGCTTCTTACTAGAGCACACCTCCATGGGTGTCTTACCAACAAGAACTAATGTAGGAGATATGTTAACTAGATAGAAAGCAATGACCGCAACTTTAAGCCAAAAACTATCATTCAAGACCAGCTCTACTAAGAATACTCCTAGCCTTCTCCATCAATTTCCTATTCATTCTTTTTGCAACTCTCATTTTTGTGGGGTATAAGGAGTTTTCTTATGCCTCTTGATACCTCATTCATTATAGAACTAAGAAAAATTCTACTGAGAAAACTCACCACCATTGTTAGTTCTTAGACACTCAATCTTCTTACTAGTCTGATTCTCTACGAGAGCTTTAAATTCCTTGAACCAAAAAAAAACTTATGTCTTAATTTTCAACAAATAAATCCATATCCTTCTAATATAATCATTTATGAAAGATGCAAAACATATAGACTTGGAGATAGAAGGAACTTTTACAGGACCAAATACATTAGAATAAATAAGATCAAAAAATAAAAAGATTTGTGAGAACTAGAGTAAAATTGAACACAATTTTGTTTACCATAGACACAATGTTCATAGAAGTCAAACTTGGGATTACAATAATTTAACCCCTCAATGAGGTTCTTGTTCTTTAGGGTTTTAAGATCCTTTTCACCAATGTGGCCAAATCTCATTTGTGACAACATTGTCTTTTTTGGAAGAAGCTTTCCTTCCAATGTGTTTGCATCCTTCGATACACATGTTGCACTACTATTAGAACCAATAACCATAGTCTTCTTTATTTCTTTTTTAGATGGTGGGGATGAAGTGATATCTTCTCTCTTCTTTGAAATAGAAGAACTATTGCACTAAGAAATGCATGTATTGAGCTGAAATAGAGTACCTATCCTAGTACCCTTAGCAAGCACCATAGCTCCTCTCATCATCTTACATCCATATTTAGAAAAGACAACTTGAACACCTACATCATTCAACATACTTACAAATAATATGTTTCATGCCAAACTAGGGATGTGCATTACCCCATTGATGCCCTTTATTTGTCCATCGAGGAATCTGATAGTGACCCATCCTTGTCACAATATCATTAGGTGAGAATCATCACCCAAGTACACCTTTCCACCATTGAAAACTTTAGACTTTGATAACCAACTTTGATGAGAGGGTATGTGGAAAGAAGCACCCAAGTCTATCAACCACACATCATCAGATGCATGCACTACCAAGGTTGCAATGGAAGCATCGTCATCTTCTTGAGATTTTTTTGAATCTAAATCTGAGGCCTTCTCTTTTTTCTTTCACTCTTTATAGTCTTTATGGAAGTGCCCAGTCTTATCATAGTTCTAGCATTTTTCCTTGGACTTTCTAGGAGTCTTTGATTTTCCATGAGATTTGGATCTACCCTTTCTAGACATGTTGTCATTTTTCTTGCCTTTGTCGTTGGATCTATCACAAACAACAAGAGCTTCCTTTGCTGAATCTGATGACTATCTCTATGTCTCCTTAGATAATAGTGAAGACACCACATTATCCATCTAAAAGTGACTAAAGTACTTCCAAGAGCCATCATAAGATGGTCCCATGAATCCAACAAGGAACATAATAGGTTCATACATCAATTCTCCTCCTCTATCTTGACAAAAAATGATGTCAACTATGCAATCAATAAATTAAAAGCATTTAGATTATCTATAACATATCCTCCTTCCTCCATTCTTAGAGAATATAGCTTCTTCCTCAAGAAAAACTTGTTCATCAGATATTTGGCATGATACACAAACCGAAGCCATGTCCACAAATTATTTGTGGTAGTCTCATCAAGAACATTTAGGAGAACCAAATCAACTAGACAAATTTTAATAAGGTCCTTACCTTTCTGATCCTTGAGATCCCAATCTTCTTGAGATATTGTTCAAGTCTCACATCAAGTGAAGCCACCTCCCATATATCATGATCTTCAAGCAAGGATCAAAATTTGATCAAAATTTGATCAACCTTTGATAGCACTTGTAAGGAAACTCAAGCGCATAAACAACTTCCTACACTAATCTCTTAAGGAAAGTATTGTACAAATTCTTTTAAAATCCTTACAATAATAGATTCAATATTATGTAAACAATAATATTGTAACCAACCATGAATACAAAAAATATATAGAGAAATAATAACACATAAACACAAAGATATGTTGGTGGGGAGAAAAACCTTTCGAAAAAACAACCCCAAAACCTACGCAATGCATTATCTTGAACTCAAAGCTTTAAAAACACTTACATTGCAAGCTCTTTTAGGACACAGAAGACTTATCCAGTAGCAAACAACAATAAACTACTCACTCCCTCTCCACTATCTACAGTCCTTAATGTGCTTATATAATGCACTTTCCTTTTTTAGGGCATCTTCCAAAGATAGCTCTTATGTATCGTAGGAATCTATCATAATCATTTTAGTCATGATTTCTTTACACACAATTAAATCTTCCAAAGATATCTCTTATGCATCATAGGAATCTATCATAACCATTTTAGTCACAATCTCCTTGCACATAATTAAATATTCCAAAGATAGCTCTTAGGCATCATAGGAATCTATCATAACCATTTTAGTCATGATTTCCTTACACACAATTCAAGATGCCAACACATGCAAGTGGAGTGACACATCAACATGCCAACTAGACATGTCCACTCACACTTAATTACATTATTTGCAAAAAAATAGATTTACAAAACAAATAATAACAACAAGAATTATACAAGGTTGAGACATCTTATTCCTAACAAGAGAGTGGGTGAACACCCCACTAGTTTGTCCATGACTCTCTAAAAAGACTTTCCCACTAACTCTTATGCAAAAACACCATGCCACTTCCTCTTAAAAACTTGTCTCCCCTTGTGTTTTCTATATTTGACTTAATGGAAACATGGGGAAGATCTCATGTGACAACTCCATTTTCGAATTGGCAGAAGAATGCATGGGTAAAGGCCCCGCCTAGGCTACCTAGGTATTAACATGGTCAAAATTAGGTCCCTAACATGTTATACTATCATATAGGTAGCTCATTTTCACACAAAAGACACTTTGGGACCACCTAATGGCCCTTAAAAACCCTAGCCAAGTATAAATTCAAATTTCCTTTTGATAATGACCCATCTTATCCCTTGTCAATTGGGTTTACTTGATCATTAGCAAGGTAGTTAGTTTTAGGGTAAAATGCCACCATGACCAAAACTCTAGATGACATTTCATCAACACACAAAATCTGCAAGTGTCAAGTGACACCTAAAAGCACATTCCACATCATCATGACATGTCACTAATGCATATTTGTGATTATATGACTTCCATGGTTCCACTTCCTACACACTAAACTCAAGCATCAATAGTCCAAGGAAGTCATATAATATACATAGCATAGATGCATATGAATTGAAATGTTATGTAAACATAATTCAATGGAATTCCTTTACTTAATCATTTCAATTAAAGATTCAAAATATCAAGACATCAAAATCTATACATCACACTTAATCATAAATTATCATAATCAAATTAACATTTCACATCACATCATAATCTAATTTCTATCTTGTCATGTGTAAAGTTGCATCCATATTTGTTCAATCACTCCATTCACAATATTAGGTTCTTCGTACATATCATATATGCAAAACACTACTATAATATCAAAATCAATAGATAAAACAAGCCATTGTCCATCTTAGTCTCAAGTAAATGTCAAAATACCAATGTCTCGAATATCAAAATGCAAGTAAAAATATCTATGATATGATAGGTCAGGATGAGGCCTCACATTCTATTTAAATTAAGTTGCCTATATGTTAGTACTATATTTTAGGGCTTTACATTTGACTTTACTTGAGTTAAAATCTCTTTTTTAGCACTTTTAAAATCTCATTTTTCAAGTATTGCAAAAATGGAAGAAGACTTACCAAAATTCCCACCTTATCTTCAATGAGTTGATAATTCCAACCAAATAGGGAAACTTAGTTTGAGTTTAAGTGGTTTTTCTCTTTCATGATGGAGATAAATTAGTAGTTATTTTTCTTTTAGAGGGGAATTGGAAAATAGAGGGATTATTCATCCACTTTCTAGTTTTAGAGATTTTTAGTTTTGGAGATTGGATTAGATAAGGATAGAGGGATCTTGATCTCAAATCGGTTCATTTACCATAGCTTGGAGAAAGGTTGGAGTTTTTACCATATTTTGGAAACAATGTGTTTCATTTTTTTCTAAATAAAAGATGTGTAAATTTGCTATAGATGCATATGTGTGTTGTTCATTGCCTCTGTTGTATATTTGAGTGTGGATGAGTTTCTATTGCCTTATTTTCATTTTGATTTTGAGAGTATGATGTTATGGGTGTGTAAGGACATCACTCATTTCCAAACATTCTTCATTTCATTCATAGAATGTTGGTCCTTTTACTTATATGAACCCTTTACCTATTTCTTTTAATCCTTCACTAGTATCCATACATCTTCCTTCCACTTCTTACAATTTTCCTGATACATCTATCATATCTATGCAGACTATCACATCTTCCAATCCTACAGGTAGTAGCTAGGTTCAAACTGTTACTATGTTACAACAACAAGTGGCTCAATTCACTTAATACAATTATAAAATTCCTACATGTGATGTTCTAATCCCATTTCCTTGAATATCCTTCATGTTGTTTTACCACAACTTGTTGAGGTACCTTTTCTTGAGACTTATAATAGTAAAGGTGATCCTATGATTCATGTGAAGACTTTCCTTACTATATGTAGTGATTTTTGTCATGATTATAGGCTTATGGACAACTTGTTTCCTCAAAAATTTAGGGATAGAGCCTTGCAATGGTGTTTCTATTTACATCCCTAGTCTATTGATTCTTTCTAAACTCTTGCAAATAATTTCATTCAACAATTCCAAAACAATATTGGTCCATAGATTCCTTTGACTAATTTAACAAATTACAAACAAAATGTTAAACAAAAAGTGATTGTTTTTATTGCAATAAATAAACACTTTTATTCTTAGATTTCTGATCCTATACTTGATCATGATATTCAACATATCTTTATTTCTAATTTATAGAAAGATATTAAATATAAGATTCTCTGTACTAAGTATACCTCATTTTCACATCTCTATCCAATGCTTAACTATTAGAAGTTACAAGTGAGTCAATCAAAGAGCTCTACTCTAATTGCTCTTATTTCCAGTGATAAGGGTGATGTTGTTAGATATGATAAGAGGTGAATCAAGACAAAAAAATATAGTTTTTGATCATGTATCCCTACTACATCCAAAGATATAACCACTTTTTCCTCTATGTATCACCCTAATTGTAGACACACTCAATTATATGAGTCTTTTTCTATGGTGATGACTAAATTTATTCATATTTGGACTCTTAAATGAATTTTTATCTTCCCTATTAATACTAGTAGACTAATGTCTACCAATATTTTTTGTTAATACCATCATCAACCTAGTCATGATACTCAAAGATGTTATACTTTGAAGAATTCCATTGAGGACCTTATTGCTTATAATGCTATCTCTATTGATATTGAGGTTAATAGTAAAAATAAATCTATCATGCCTTATAACCAAAATTTGCACATTTACACATATCATTTACCTTTAACTTCAAAAAATGTCATTAATCAACCTTCTTCTTTTGGCCATAATATTTTCTATGATGATAAGATAGAAGAAGAGAATCATGTGGTTAATCATGCTGAGCTACAGCCTCAAACTATGATTTTCTCTCCACCTAAAACTAAGGCTAAAAGCACAAACCTATGTCACCTTTTTGTTAATGAAAAGGCTAACAAAAGTATATCTATTCACCTTCAATGACATAAAATTGGTGTTATTATTTTGAATTTGAAAATGAAGTAAACAAATTAAATGTGTAGAAATGGATGAATTTTAGGATTATAATTTTTAATAATTTTTGTAATAAGAATTTATATATTTTCCTAATTTTTATACATGAATTTTTACCTAATAAAAAATGCTAAAAATTAGGGGTCTAGTTCCCACCACAATATTATATGAAAATAAAATTATTTAACTTGGATCTTAGAGTATGTTATTGATAACATACATAGCTAAAACATTCAAAAATAAAAACTGGCTTTAGACCTATATTTTCTCTTTTATAATGATTCAAATTTCAACTCACCTAAAATCGATAGTTTTCATCTCCCACCACATTTTACAAAAAAAAAATATTCTAACCAAGAAAAAACTTATATATTCTAGAACAGGACTATTTCCTCTAGAGCATCATATAAATTTTAATTTTTTATAAGATTTAATATTTTCTTCTTTTTCAAAATCAACATCTTTTCAAGTGTTCAAATATGTGCCTATAGAATTTTTTTAATTACACTATACTATATCTAATTAAAACACTATAAAATCTATATGAGAATGTTCTTCACTATGAGCTCTATAAAATGGTGTTTATACGTTATCAAAAATATATCATAAAAAATAGTATGAGTTATTGAAACATCACTTTTCTAAAATAATTTTATTTTTTATGTAATTGTATACAAACTAGTATAAAACATGCATTTAATAGACATTTCCAATTGGAAAAGTGTGATACCATAAATAACTTAGGTAGACTGAATTTATCTAGATTATATGTTTGAAAAAAATTGGTTTTTAGATATAAATACTCAAATTCCATTACTCTGATAAGTTAGCTTGAAAGGTGACATAGCTTTGTACATTTACCCCTAAATAATTCCCTCATATAAACTTTAGTTAGTCAAATATGCTAAATTGACTTAATGGTCCTCTATACATCACTTCAAAAGTTGGTCGTATTCCTCCCTATAGTGTTTTGATTGATTTTTCTTCCTCTTTGAATGATATAGCTAAAGGGGACCTTTTTAATATAGTGACCTATAAAGATACCTACAACACAACTCTCATATGAATTCAAACTTGTAATAGTTTTCTTTATCATCCTCAAGGTTATATCATTCTTCCTATCACTCTTGTAGAAAATATTGTTTAGACTACCTTTTTTGTAATTTCTACTTCAAATCAATTTCAATTTAAGATTGGTATTCCATGAATTTATTCCACGAAAGTTGTAGCTTCTCCCATTAATATGTGCATTAAGCCTATTATGGAGAAGTTGTGACCATTAATCATTCCCTTCATAAAACCTTGCAACATTGCGATTATATTGACATTGCTTTTTATTGGTGGTCTCTTCCATCCAACCCACCTACTTATCCTAGCCATCTTTATACAAATTATCAATGTTGTAAAGTAGATAAGATTCTTGAGATGATCCTTCCTAATGGTTTTCTTCCTATACCTATCTGGCGTAGCAAACCTATACCTTCAACCACCACTTCTAAGCCCATTTTACCTTCTACATCTATTCCTTTAGCTTCTATTACTCAACCAAGAGTTTTTCCTTTTTCATAACCTAAGGTGGTTGACCCTAACCTTCTAAATGTATCTTGTAGAACCATTTGTAATGAACATTCTTGTAAGCTTTGCAAGAAATGAATAGGTAAACCTAAGGCCCACAATCTTTCTTGATGAATTACATCTTTGTCTATTTTCCTTCACTTTCTAAACCTATACACGAATCTTGGACAGAAGTTAATCAAGGTAATAATATGCAATTGGATAAACATGATGATACTTTTCATATTTTATATTCTATTAATATTTATATGTAAGATAGTCTTGATGATGAAAATGTTAGTAGTGATGATGTATATATTGATATGGATTCAAATTTTCCTAACATGTTTTCTATGTAACTTACAATTACTTCTAGTGATGAGTATAATGATTCTCCCATGATTCCTTATTCTGCATTAGTTCTAGTTCCTACTTTATTAGATATTGTTTATCTCACAACTTCTCATCCTTCCTCTAAAGTTTCAGACTAAGATGTGGGGACAGGCATGCAAAATGCTTGAACTGGACTCAATCTACCATGATAGGGTTTGTGTTACATATTATTTTTGGATTTCTTTAGATGATCATTGTTGCTATCTTGGTGAAAGAGGATAATATAATTGATTTTTCATAACCATTCTTCTATCTGTATCTTTCTTACACTGAATGTCATTATTTGTTATGTTTCGCATGTGCTATTTTTTGTACTAGTCTCCTTTTATAGTCTTCTTGGTTTCTTATGATATGGTATCACTAATTCTTATGGTCTCCATGTTATTGGCCCAAAAATAATCTTCTTCATACCTCTTATGTGCCCTTTCATCCATTGTGTTGTAGTTCTACTTCCTTTGGAGAATGATGATATTTTATACTTGATATAAAAGTACATTTTATCATATGGTAATACTGACCCAAAAATTAGTATATCCCTTCATGTTCTCTCTTTTGTTATGTGCTCATTTCCCTTGATTTTTTCTCTCTTGGGGGAATTTCATAGTGGAAATATTTTCTATTGGATGCATGTAGGCTTCAATTAAAGTAATTTCTCCTAATAAGTATTTGTAATCACTTTAACAAGGGGGGATACGAATGTGGAAACCCAAATTAAACCTAAGTTATCTACAACTCCCTTCCTACTCTTGGCTTTCTCCCAAGAACTATGCCCTCTTTGACCTCAAAGGGATGGTCTTGTAATATTTCTTCTGATAAAGGAATATAATATTCAATCATAATAGACAGTTCTATTTTTAAACATATGCAAGTAATAGCTAATGGATTATTAGAAAAAATTAGATGTATTAAGATAATTGAATAATATTTTAAATAAATAATTATCAATATGTATATTTTTAACAAATCAATATAATAATATATTAGATATTTAATATATTAAATGCACATGTTAAACAATACAACATTTAAACATGAATATCAAACTAATTATTAAAAAAAACATATAATAAATCATTAAAATAATGAAATAATATAATTAACATTTAAATTAAATGTTCTTTAAATATTTAATAATAAGAAAGTGGTTGCCAATACTACAATTACCACTAATCAAACATTGTGACCGTTGTTAGAAGCAATTGCAAGATATATTTAAATGTGGAATGGATAAGAAGAAAATAATATGGAAATATTTTACTAAAAAAATAAGTGACTTATGAGCAGCCACAGGGAATTTCTAGTTGAGTATAAATTTATTAGCATAGACATATTTCATCAAATATAGAGGATTAATAATTACCCTTACATACTAAGGAGTAAAAAGGGAAAGTATTAAAGAGGAGCCTCCCTTATGTTTTCCTACATGGAGAAGATAAGAAGTCAAGGAAAGGAGTAAAAGCTAAGTCAAATGTAATTTATAAATGGTAAATATATTATATTATATTAATTTATTTTAATTCCTTTATATGAAAAATGGATTTATTAATTATAAAAATTATGTAAGTAGTATATAACTATTTCTATCAATAATAGGATATAAATTTATTTATATGATTTATGTAAGAAGTATGAAAGAAATTTTATTATAAATTAATAGTATTTTAGTTTAGTTGATATGATTTATAATGTATAAATCCTTAAGTACTCAATTAGGATTTATAATAGAAATAAATAAATATAATAAAAATGTATATTTTTTAAATATAGCATTGATTTATATTTAATATCATATGAATCTATTCAAAAGAAACTTAGTGGATTTGTTAAGAAAACCTTGTAGATCTTTTAGAAATAACTTTCAAGGATTATGGCTAACCAACTTAGGATTGTTTTGAGGAACACAAGGGGTCTTCATAGAGGATTATGAAGCTCTACGTGAAAGGTAGTTTCAAGAAGAAAGATCAAATAATTGAGGGTTATTTCTCAGGAACCTAGAGGATCCTCCCAGAGGGCTATGAAGTCTAATCGAAAGACTCCTTAAGGATGTGTATAAATAGTGACATTGCTAGATATCCATCTTTAGAAAGGAATTTAATAGACTATGTTGCTAATAATTCCTATAGGTAAACTTGTCCTAAGGAGTGGAGACATTACAGTGATATTAGAGCATGACCTTGCCATCTTGTAGGGTGAAGACAATTACAGAAAGATCAAACCATTGAATATAATTGTTAAATAATCTTGGAAATATGATTAAGAAAATGATGAATCTATGTTCCTACAAGTGATTTATTGTCAAGATGGGAAAGGTAGAGTAAATCTTCTTGACATGGGAAGATTCCAAGATAGGTAAGGGCATGGATTCCAATGTCTTGAGGAAAGAGTCCAAGATGGGTGAGGACATGGTTTCAAATGCTTTGACGAAAAAGTCCAAGATAGGTAAGAACATGATCCCAAAATCCCTAAGGAAAGAATCCAAGATGGGTAACGAGCATGCAGTCCTAATACCTTATGGGAACCTACTCATAGATGAGTATCTAGCATCCTAAGACATCAAAATTCCCATCCCTCTAAAAGAGTTCATGTAAGAAGAAAAAAATGGACTAGAGTTTAATGTGCTAACTATTAGGGGTCATTCACTAGTCTTGTTAGTGTAATAACTCATTAAATTGAAATTGTTCTTGATGAGAATCAATATGACATTCACTAATACCATTAGCATCTAATCCATCAAAGTTTGTGTAGTACAAATATATATATACATATCAATATATTAGTCAAATCTTAGTTAGATCAAACTAACATAAAGTTGTGCAAAAAAATATTAAAATTACAAAAAAATTAAAATTAAAATTTGAATTTTGAATTTTTTTAAATATATTTTAAATATCTTTAAAAAAAAGATTCGTTAAAATGTAATGTATGAAATAAATATTGTAATTGCTTGAGAACAAGCAATTTTGAGAGAGTAGTACTCTAATAACCCTTCTGATAAAGGAATTTAATATTAAATCATAATGGATAGTTTTGTTTGAAAACATATGCAAGTAATAGCTAATGGATTATTAGAAGAAAAAAATGCATTAAGATAATTGAATAATTGTTTAAATAAATAATTATCAATATGCATATTTTTACCAAATCAATATAATAATATATTATATATTTAATATATTGAATGCACATGTAAAACACTATAGCATAAACACGAATATCAAACTAATTATAAAGAAAAACATATAATCAATTGTTCTAATAATGAAATAATATAATTAACATTTAAATTAAATGTGTTTTACATATTTAATAGGGTAAGTGCACCAAGTTGTGGTGCCAAAAAGATGACACCTTTTTTTCTCATTCTAGTTTTGCAAAGCGCACATGTGCTATAGTGCACACGCACTATGGCTTGGGTGTGCCAAGCCATAGTGCGTACGTGCTATAATGCGTATGCATTAAAGTGCATGCGCACTTTTCAAAAAAAATTTACAAAGCACGTACGCGCTATTTAAAAGTAAATTTAAAAGGCTTTAAATAGTGTGTGTGCACTATAGCATGCACGCAGTATAGGGCAGACGTGCTATTTAAAGCTTTACAATCTACCAAGCCTAATGTTTGGCTTTGCCTTGGGGATCCAACCCAAAGCTTTGGAGTCTATAAACTGGTCTGAGATGTGTTTTGCTCCAAACATACAAAAATTGATTGATTTTTCTTGTGTGCTCTCCTTCTAGTTTCCTCGTGGTTGAGCATTGATAAAATCATGTTACATGACATTGTAGGTCTCTGTGTTAGCTACACAACCATATAATTTGTTTTTTATTTGAACTATTTCAAGCCTTTCATCTATAATTTCTTTTGAATGTATGTCCATTTTTTGTCAAAAACCAACATGTACTAATTGGGCTATAGATTTTAGCTCATTCATCGAATTTTACAAAAACTTAGTTTTTTAGAAACTAGACTCCATTCTACACACTTTGAAAAAAAGAAGTTTTGTTTTTAGATTAGTTTTCAATCATTTCTAGTGGGAGCACACAGATATTTCACATTTTTGGGATGTGTCTGATTAAAAAATTCATTAAAAAAAAAATACACATTATAAAATTACCCAAAAAATTTGGGATAAACTACATAGTGTTAGGTAACTTTTGACTAGAGAGATTAAAGATTTTTTTTTTAAAAAGTTCAAATTTTAGGGGGGGCACACTTTGTACTATGTTATGTTTTTTTGGAATAAACAGTACCACTTATTGTGGTCCCCTTTTTTGAGGACCTAAAACTAAACCATTTTGAAAAAAAATTAGTAGTTTAGAAACTAGATTCAGAGGACTATGACTTTTGTTTTTGTCATATCTTAAAATTTTGAGCTTAACTATCTTCAATTCTTGTTGAAGTCAAGAAATTGGTGATTTCAGGAAAAAGGTGTCCACTTATACCCCCCTTTTCGCACGACAACTTGGTGCACTTACCCAATAATAAGAAAATGGTTGGAAATAATACTGTTATTGCTAATCAAACATCATGACCTTTCTTAGAGGCAATTGTGAGATATATTTAAATGCACACCTTACAATGAAGAAAGTCACCCTTAGAATGAACAAGAAGAAAGTGATAGAGAAATATTTTACTAAAAAATAAGTGACTTATGACCAACCACAGGGAATTTCTAATTAAGTATAAATTGAATAGCATAGATTGTTAGATTATGGTGACTGGTCAGGAAAGTATTGTACATACTCCATAATTCGTAGATTCACCATTCGTAGATTCATCACTAAAGTTATGGCTAGTTTATGGCTGACATGTTATAACCCTAAAATGGTTTAATACTTGTATAAAAGGGCTTAGGGTTAGGGATTGTTTCATGTTGTGATGTGAAATTGGTTCTTGCAGCAGTGTTTAGCTATAAGGGATTATAGATTGTAATTAGGTTGTAATCACTAGATTGCAATAAGATTAGACTTGTTGTTTAGTGGACGTAGCTGAGGGATTGGGTGAGCCATGTTAAATATTGGTGCCTTGTGTTCATTTCCATGTGATCTATTATTTTCTGTTATTGGTTATATTTGCATGTAGTTTTTATTTATGTCTATGGTTTTATCCTAACATAGGCATATTTTAGAAAATAAAGAGGAGTAATAATTACCCTTACATACTAAAGAGTAAAAAGGGGAAGTTTTAAGGAGGAGCCTTCTTTATGTTTTCCTACGTGGAGAAGATAAGAAGTCAAGGAAAGGAGCAAAAGCTAAGTCAAAGATAATTTATTAATGGTAAGTATATTAATTTATTTTAATTTATTTTAATTATTGTATATGTCAAATGGATTTATTATTTATAAAACATATACATAAGTAGTATAAAGTTATTTCTATCAATAATAAGGTGTCAATTTAGATTTGTGTAAGAAGCATAAAGGAAATTTTATTACAAATTAATAGTATTTTAATTTAGTTTATATGATTTATAATGTATGAATTGTAATGCCTCGCCAAAGGGATCCAAAAGAATTAACCTAAATTTTCACTAAGTTTGGTACCATTTATTTTTTAAAACATAAAAGCTAAACCATCCACATTAAACACATAATAGTAGAAGCAATAATACCCATTCAACTGAAAGCATACATAAGAAAACATGATAGGTTACATTCCTTAAGGATCCAATGGCATTGAATCACATTTAATTAATTAATACTAAGTCCATCCAAATCCATGTCCATATGAAAGAATAATGAAAAAGTCCAATATCCTCAAATAATATACATTTAATCTGAATGCCTCTTGGTAAATTATTTCGGAATTCTCAATCATCTGTTGTAAATGTCACAGGGTATGAAATGGTTAAAAGAATAATACATATATGAAAATGGCATACATCATCCTCCTCTAATCCATGATACAAGTACAAAAAGGTAGATAATTCCATTCACCATACATGGTACATCCAACATCATAAAAGAAATAACATCCATCATAGAAGATATAACAACCACGATAGAAGATATAACATCCATCACAAATGTAACCATCCATCGTAATGATCCATGAATAAAATGAAGATAAGTGCCAAAAAGGAATGCTCTAGCCACGGTGCCCTTAGATGGATCTCAAATGGTAAGAATGAAAAAGCACTACCATCCAACCGTGTGGGACCTAAATGGCCCTTTCCCACCGCACTGAGGAGATAGTCTCAAGTCCCAAAAAGGATATCAAATCACATAATCACAAGTACTCTGTAAGTCCAAAAATCCTAAAAGTATACTAACTCAAAAGGTTCTAACATAAACCAACATCTAGACCTAGAGGCATCACAAAGACATGTAGGAGATCTACTATGCAAGTGGGAAAGTGTCATCACAAAGTCACGTAAAAGTTACCCTGGCAGTTAGCTTAAGACTCTAGGGTCCCTAGTGATCCTTTTGGCCATGTGTTCTCCCAACCCTGGTCTATACAAGAACTCAAGGCATGGGTGAGAACATATAATAATCCTTTTAGGTTCATTAAGTTAGTAATTAGGTGAGATGTTTTCACTTGTTAACCAACTTACAATGAGTTATCCTCTGGTAGCCTCTTAGGGCCTCGATGCACATTGCAAGCCACTTCCCGACACTACACATAGATAACCTACCCTAAGCTCATCGAATCAAAAATCACAAAATCACCTCAGTCCTATACAAGCGACTAGAAAGTACCAAAAGATAATCCACAATAAACATGTTAATTCTGAATGAGAAACTGAAAAGTATCAAATGGTGATCATAATAGTCCTATATCAGCAACTGAAGGCATCATTGATAAATCACAACATCCATTCATTCTCAATGAGCAACTGATAAACATTTCAAAATAAATCACAATACACTTCGTTTCTCAACAAGCAACCAAAAAGTATCTCAAAATAATACTGAACAAAGACCCCCAAAATGGTCAAATCAATGTGTCACAACTTGAAATCATCAATGATCAAAATAACACTTCAGTCCCTTCATGGAACCTCGAAAGTGATTGAATTACAAGTAATTGATGACTCGAAAATGGTTAAGTGTCTCATATACATACATCTCAGCTCCTCACAAGGAAACTCGAAAGCAATAACAATCAGTAAACCACACACAACATAGAGCATGCCATTGCATTACCATGGTTGGGTTTAAAAGATCAAGATCGAATAACATCAACATGACATCACATATCATAACCCTAAGCCTCTAGTAGACATCTTAAACTGGTCAACAATCTAGTCAACCCCAAAAACCCAAAACAGATAGCATAGAGAAACATAAAATGAAAGCACATGTTTTAATTTTTGAAATAAAATAGTTGAGTTAGATGTGGGAGTTTTAGTTTCATTTCAGAGTAGATTTTCCTTAGGGCTAATTCATGTTTTAGCTCAATAGGTCAAAGATTCCCTCCCCCCTCCCCCCCCCCTAACTCATTTGAATAAATTTTCTAAAGTGTTCAACTAATAACTATATACTTGTATTTGAGCAATAATTTCCCATCATATTTCAATAGATCACATTATAATATGAGTAATATAAATCCTCCCTCAAGATTATCCATCCTTACTTTAAAACAAATTACAATTTAATCAAATTTAATTAAATTAAATTTTATGTTAATAAATGACAATTAATTTTAATATGATAACATAGATCATTAATAGTTAAAAACTATTATTAAAACAACTTAAATAATAATAATATGTACATTTTCAATAAAACATAATGCTAAAACAAATAACATATATGTTTTAATCAAACTAACAATTACAAATTTTATAAAAAATAAAATTTTAAATTTAAACAAAGTGTACCACAGTACCTGCAGACTGCACTTTACAACTTTTAATATCAAAAAATTAAAACAAATAAAGCTTTGAACTTAATAACTACGGATTGCATAATCTGCTATAATTTATGACATGTAGAGCTGTGTAGTTGGCAGGCCACAACCTGCTAACTGTACTTGTCCCCTATGTATACCCTTGGTGGACGCATTTATTATAATTTGAATATTATTTTTTTTTTATTGAAAACACGGCAAAGTTGGAAAGTTTGGAAAGTTTGTTTTTAGTGCATACAGCCACGGGCACAAAGTTGTGGCAATGGCTACCCAGGCAGGAGGATCGACTGCCTGGGTATTGCTGCCTGGTATGCCCCATCCCCCATCCACTCATGCCATGCATATACACATTGTAACTTATTCCAGATTTGACTGATTTGACTGTTTGTTCAATGGAGAAGGTTATGCTTTAAAATTTTAAAAATAGATAAGTTAGAATCGCTTTTTATGTTTTATTATTTATTGTAGTTAAAATTTTAACAATGTAAATTATGTTATTGATATAATTATATAATTGTAAAATTATGTTAAAATAATAACATTTTAATGATTGTAAAATATTTTAACTATAGTTAATATAATAAGATCAAATCATTAAAATATAGTATTACTAAACTATATTTTAATGATTGTAAAATATTTTAATGTTATTATTTTAACTATAGTATTATTAAACTATAGTTAATATAATAACATTAAATCATTAAAATATAGTTTATTAATACTATAGTTAAAATAATAACATTAAATCATTAAAATATAGTATTACTAAACTATATTTTAATGATTGTAAAATATTTAAATGTTATTATTTTAACTATAGTATTATTAAACTATAGTTCAATAATACTATACTTAACATAATAACATTTAATAATAACTATAGTTCAATTTTTAAATGTTATTATGTTAACTATAGTATTATTGAACTATAGTTTAATAATACTATAGTTAAAATAATAACATTAAAATATTTTACAATAACATTGAAATATTTTACAATCATTTTAACTATATTTTACTTATAGTCAAAATAATAATATTTAAAAATTGAACTATAGTATTATTTTTAGTAATGTAAAATAATAACATTAAATTTTTTAATAATATTATAGTTATTATTCTAATGATTGTAATTTGAGTATTTAAGTAGGTGAAGTAAAAATATAAATACTAAAAATATTGAATTGAAAATAGTTTAACAATTAGATTATTATTGTAATTTGAGTACTTTAATTAGGTGAAGTAAAAATATTGAATTGAAAATAGTTTAATTAAAATTAGATGATAGATAAAAATATTTATCAACATTTTATTATTATTATTTTAAATATGAAGAATGTTACTTGTTAATTGTAATACAAATATATTTCTAAAATATTATTTCTATTTTCAATGAATGTGAAAAATTAATGTTATAAATATTGTTTTATAATATTAGTTTTAAAACCATGTTAAAAACATAATTTTTTTATAAGTCATAAAGATAATATCAAATAATTTTTTATAGCTCATAAAATCATATAATTATGTCAATAACATAATTTACATTATTAAATTTTTAACAACAATAAATAATAAAACATAAAAAGCGATTCTAACAAGAAGATTTGAATAGTGTCTTGGATAGTGTCAATTGTCTTAGGAGAATGATACATTTGAAGTCCAATTAGTGTCCAAGGAGGGAATTCAAATATATCCTTCTCCAAAGACAATTGACACTATCCAAGACCCTCGAGTTAACTTTGCAATAAGGGTCATTGCACACAAATTTTACTAGTCCAGCAGACTCAACAGTATACCTTGTATAGTAGTGGATGTAGGACACAAACTGGTGAAGAAAGATCATACATATGATCTTGCAAAGCTGCAACTACAATAGATCAATGAAAATCTAGTAGCCATCAAAAGAAAAAAGGGAGCCCAATGCAAATTTGGTGCAATTTCAATATGCAATTTCTTTTATGTATAGAATGAATTCCCTTCTTTTGGTAAAGTAGCATGAAAGAATGACAGGTCAATCACAACTTAGGTTCATGAGTATATAGAGTAGATGGGAGCCAATTTTGAAGCATTGATGACTAGTTATTTTGAAGATTTTAAGAAATCAATGAAGTAGAGGCTCAGAATTCTAGTTTCTTTGGTAGAGAAACATGTAAATGAAGTTTGCTTTCTTGTAGATATTGATTTCACATACATACAAGCGGCCATACCAAGAGTGAGATGGTTGAGACCTCTTGGATATGAGATTAACATAGATGAAGCATTAGCTGCAATAGCTAATTTATTAGTAGAAGAAATTGATAAGGATGCACCACATTTTGGAACCTATGACGAGGTGAGATCCAAAGTGGATATGGAGATGAAGACTACCTCCACCTTGAAGAAGAATGATAAGCTTGTTAAGAATCTTAGAGCCAAATTTGGAGAAGGCACTACAAAGGAAGCAGAAGAAGAAGGTGAAGATGCTGAGGGAGATGAAGAGGAGCAAGATCAAGGGCCACTTTCCCTAACTCAAGGCATGGGAGAAAATGTAGATGAAGAGGAAGGGGCTGAGCAAGAAGCTCCAAAGGCTATCTGGTATCCACGGTTCTATTTATTCAATGTTAATTATGCTTAGAGAACTTATTAATTATATAATTTTATTTTTTTCCATTTTTCACAATAATTATTTTTTGGTTTTCTAATATTTGAATTAGATTAAATTTAATTTATTATAAACTTATTTTTATTTCATACTTACAAATACAAGTAATAACAATAAGGCAAGTACATGCCACTATGTGGCACTTGTTAGTTATTCAATTTAGTAAAAAATTAAAATAGAGGATTAAAACATTCCATATGTGGTATGTAGAAACTAATGAGAGGGAAGAAACTTTCCTCTTACATTATAGTTTTCAATTAATAACTAATAAATTTTATAAAAAAGAAAAAGGAATCAAGAACGATCTATTAATCTATATGGATACACAAACCAATGATCAATCAAGAATTAGTGAAATTTGACCTTTCCAATAAATACACTTAAAGAGACATGCTAACAACAATAATTAATAAGTTCTCTAAGCATAATTAAAAATTTAACTATAGTTATTATTAAATGTTATTATGTTAACTATAGTATTATTGAACTATAGTTTAATAATACTATAGTTAAAATAATAACATTAAAATATTTTACAATAACATTAAAATATTTTACAATCATTAAAATATAGTTTAGTAATACTATATTTTAATGATCTAATGTTATTATTTTAACATAATTTTACAATTATATAATTATATCAATAACATAATTTACATTGTTAAAATTTTAACTACAATAAATAATAAAACATAAAAAGCGATTCTAACTTATCTATTTTTAAATTTTTTAAGCATAACCTTCTCCATTGAACAAACAGTCAAATCAGTCAAATCTGGAACAAGTTACAATGTGTATATGCATGGCATGAGCAGATGGGGGATGGGGCATACCAGGCGGCAATACCCAAGCAGTCAATCCTCTTGCCTAGGTAGCCATTGCCCAAAGTTGTGGGGATCCTGAGTTGGGCCATGCAGATTATATCACATGCAGCAGAGCTATGCGGGCCTGCTGCCGGCAACTGCCATGGCCGTGTTGGATACAATTAAGTAATTGTGTATTATCTTTGATGTTACAAAAATTCCATATCAGTTATCAAATAGAGTCTACCGAGTTCTTTCGATCAAGAAAATAGTTTACAGAGTCTACCGAGCTCAGTCGATCAGTAAAGCCTTTTGCAGTGTATACCGAGCGTTCCTGTATGTCACATGGTGAGTTAGTGTTAACCGAGTTCGCACGGTAAGCTAAGGAAAGTTTAATTCTTACCGAGATCACTCGGGTATCAAAGGATTTTGTAGCAGACGGTTAGTGTTAATCGAGTTCGCACGGTAAGCTAAGGAAAGCTTAGTTTTCACCGAGCTCACTCGGTAGTCGAAGACAGCTTTTACCGAGTCTAGTCGGTTTCCAAAGGAAGTGGCAAGTTTACTGAATTCTCCGATAATTGTAGTTTTTACCGAGTTCTGGCGGTTAACATAGGAAGCAATTTTTTTTGTTCTATATTGACCGAGCAGCGTCGGCCAGTGAAGAATTTTGTTTTGATTGTTAGTTCAAGCCGACTTTGGAATATGTTTTGTCAAGTTGGTTGGGCCGACCTGGTATTATGTATAGTATATAAAGAGGTGCTCAAGATGCGGAAAAGTGTGGGATAGAGAGTGTATATGGATAGTGCAAGGAAGTGCAAGGAAGAGACTTGTGTGTGCCTAAGCAGAGTTGAGCAGAGAGAAATCTTGGAGCTGCAAAGATATATTTAATCAGTAAGGATCTTGTGGAGCTAAACTGAGATCTGTATTCAGCAAGATAAGTTGCATGTATTTTTAGATCATTCATTGTTGCTTTCTAACCATTGTAACAGTGATTCCAAAATCTCCTAACAGAGTTGGTTTAACAGCCATTCCATAAATCCTTTAACAGGGTGGCAATTCAGTTGAATTGTTCTAAAGACCTCTTACAAGGCCACTCCTAACAGGGTGATTAAATCCTCTAACAGGGTCACACCTAACAGTGTGTTTTGTAACCTTTAACAGGGTTGGCTCCTAACAGGGCTCACTTCAGAAGAGTGAAAATTAGTGACTAGTTGCTGGTGGTTTTTCCCATATTGGGTGTCCACGTAAATCTGGTGTCTACTATGTTCATGATTACTTTCTTTTGCATGGTCGCTTATTTCAGTAAATGCTTAATAAATTAACTAAACATCTATCAAGTTTTAAGTAGTAATTTATGTGTTTACCGAGTAGCAGCAGCAACTAAGTTTAAGGCATCTTTGGGACTGTTAAATTTGTTTTTGTGGTAACTGATTCACCCCTCCCCTCTCAGTTACCCCATCTTCATTTTCCAACAATTGGTATCAGAGCTTTTGGTGCTTGCAGGAGGAGATTTCAAAGATCTAAGCCAAAGATCAAGATGTCTTACAAGAGGGAAATCCCAAGGCTTAACCAAAACAACTTCTCAGCATGGCAGGGATTAATGAGACTTCATCTAGCTTCCATTGGTGACACTGGTCTGAAATATCTTGATGAGAAATATGTAGAACCATCAGGTACATTATCAGTCAATGACATTGCTATAAAGAAGACTCATAACATTATGATGATTGATATTGCATCTACCTTGAGTTATGAAGAGTTTGATGATGTCAAGGACTGCACTACTGCCTATAAAATGTGGGAAAGACTGAAAGAGATCTATGGTGGAGATGACAATGTCAGAAGAGCCAAAGCTGAAAGTCTGAGAGGACAGTTCGATCAGATGAAAATGAAAGAAGATGAAAACATTGCCAAATATGTTGAAAGAATTAAAGCATGTGTCAGTGCTATCAAAGCTTCTGGAGGAAGTATCAGTGAAGAGACAGTCATAAGTAAAGTTCTTAGAACTCTACTTCTAGTTTATGCCATCAAGGTATCAGGCATTCAAGAAAGAAGGTGTGAGACCAATCACAAGATAAACCTAGAGGCCATAGTTGGAAGATTGACAGCATTTGAACTAGATAATTTTGATAATTATGTTCCAGCTGCAAAGAACATTGAGTCTACATTTGAAGCCAAGCTTTCACTCAAGGACAAAGGCAAGAAGAATAAGAAATCTTAGTCAGAGAGTGAAGATCAATCAGATCAGAGTTCTGACAGCGACCTTGAAGTAATTGAAGCTCTACTTGCAAGGAAATATTTAAGAGGAAGAGGTAAATACAAAGGTAAAGTACTCCTAATCTGCTTTTCATGTGAAGAAGTCGGTCATATTGCTGCAAGGTGTCCAAACAAGAAAGATCTCAAATCATTTAAGGATAAAAGTAAGAAATCATGTTTTATGGCTAAAGATTCTAATGATTCTAATGATGAAGAAGAGGATGAGATTGTTTACATTGCTGTAAAAGATGAATCTGACAATGAAGAAATGGCACTCATCTCTCACATAAGTAAGAATGATACATGGATCATTGATAGTGGCTGCTCACATCATATGACTGGAGATAAAACAAAGTTTGATCAATTTGAAGAGTATGATGGTGGCAGTGTAAGATTTGAAAACAATGAACCTTGTTGCATCAAAGGAAAAGGAAGAATCACTCTAACCCAGGAACTTGTATGTGATAATGCTTATTGGGTAGAAGGCCTAAAGCACAATTTTTTGAGTGTGGCACAATTACTCAATAATGGACTCAAAGTAGAATTCATCCAAGGCAAAGCAAGACTGCTGAACAATAAAGGAAAGCTGATTGGATCTGGTACTCAAACTAAAGGTAACTTGTTCTATCTTGAACTTGGTGAACATTCATGTTTTATTGCTCAAGTAGAAGAGATTTGGTTATGGCATAAAAGGTTATGTCATGTGAATTTTGACAATTTGGTAAAGATAAGAAAATTCAATAAAGTGAGAGGCATTCCTGATTTAAAGAAACCAGAGGTCGGTTTATGCAAGAATTATCAAATTGGAAATATGGGTAAGTCTAGTTTCAAAAGAAAAAATTATCAGTCTGAAGATTTATTAGAAATTGTGCATACTAACTTATGTGGAACTATTGGAACTGAAAGCTATACTGGTGAAAAATATTTTATTCTTTTTGTTGATGATTATTCAAGAATGATGACCGTCATGTACCTAAGGAACAAATCAGAAGCATTTGAAAAGTTCAAATGGTATTTGGCAAGAGTAGAAAAAGAAACAAGGAAAAGATTGAAATGCCTAAGGTTAGACAGAGGTGGTGAATTTATTTCACATGAATTCAATAACTTTTGTATTGAAAGAGGAATCAAAAGACAGGTTTCAGTACTAGGTACTCCTGAACAAAATGGCATAGCTGAAAGAAGGAATAGATCCATCATGGATTGTGCAAGAACCTTGATGATAGAAAAGAATGTTGCTATCAAATACTGGAAGGAGGCTATCAGTACAGCAGTTCATACCTTAAACTGAGTATAGTTGAAAAAAGACTCATTCAAAACTCCCTATGAATTATGGTATGGCTATAAACCCAATGTAAGTTATCTGAAAGTATTTGGAAGCAAATGTTATATCTTGAAAGAATCTAGAAAAGGTAAATTTGATGTAAAAGGTGATGAAGGTATATTTCTTGGATACTCATGCAAGAGTAAAGCATATAGATGCTTGAACTTATCTACTCACAAAGTCATAGAAAGTATACATGTGAAAGTTGATGAGTTTGCAGAAAAGACTAAAGAAGAAAGCAGAAGAGAACCAGAAGATTACAAAAGATTCGTCTTCAGTGAACCGGATATAATATCAGCTGCGTCTGAGAATCAGAAACCTTCTTCTACTGAGTCATCACTAACCGAGTTGCAAGAAACATCTACCGAGCCAACATCTATCAAGCCAACATCTACCGAGTCAGAGAATACCGAGTTAGAGATTACCGAGCCAGAGGTAACCAAGCATGTGCATACCGAGCCAGTTGATACCGAGCCAGACCAAATCAAGCATGAAGGAGAAATCCAAGAAGATAAGGACAAGATTCATCCAAAAGGAAAAGAACCTGTTCTAGCCAAGTATGTCAGGAGACATCATTCAGCAGATCAGATCATTGGAAATAAATCTGAAGGAACCATCACAAGAAGTAAGTTGAAAGGTACTTGTTTACTTGCTGATTTTGAATCTAGAACTGTCAAAGATGCATTAGAAAATGATAATTTGATTGAAGCAATGAATGAAGAAATAGAGCAGATAGAGAAAAAAAAGACATGGACTCTTGTACCTAGGCCTAAAGACAAAAATGTAATCGGTACAAAGTGGTTTTTTAGAAATAAGTTGGATGAAAATGGTAAAGTATCAAGAAACAAAGCTAGATTAGTGTGCAAAGGATATTCTCAAGAGGAAGGAATAGATTATGGAGAAACTTTTGCTCCCGTTGCTAGATTGGAAGGTGTTAGAACCTTATTAGCATATGCTGCTTACAAAGGATTTAAAGTTTATCAGATGGATGTCAAGTCAGCATTTCTAAATGGTATACTAGATGAAGAGGTCTACATTGAACAACCTGAAGGTTTTATAGATCCAGATAAAAAGAACATGATTTGCAAATTGCACAAGGCACTGTATGGTCTGAAACAAGCCCCTAGAGCATGGTATGAAAGATTACATAGCTATCTTATTCAAATTGGATTTCAAAGAAATAATGATAACAGTAGTTTGTATATCAAGGAAGGACCAAAAAATAAGATTGTCCTGGCAGAAATATTTGTAGATGATACTGTTTTCATCGGGAATGATGATCTTTGCAAAGAATTTTCAGAACAAATGAGCAAGGAATTTGAAATGTCAATGTTCAGTGAAATCAAATTCTTTGTTGGACTTCAAATTCAGCAGAACAAGAATGGCATCTACATCACTCAAGAAAAATACATCAAAGAGATATTGAAAAAGTTTGGTATGGAAGACTGTAAACCAGTTGGAACTCCCATGTGTACTGGACTAAAACTTACCAAAGAAGATGATTCAAAAGAAATAGATTAGACATTGTACAGATCTATGATTGGAAAGTTGCAATATGTAGTTCATACTAGGCCAGATATTGCTCTTGCAGTTGGAATTGTGGCAAGATTTTCAGCCAAACCAAGAGAAAATCACATGATGGCAATCAAGAGGATAATGAGATATCTGAAAGGAACTGAAGATTATGGATTATGGTATAAATTTGGAGGAAACCTAGACTTAAAAGTGTTTACTAATGCTGATTGGGCAGGAAACCTTGACGACAGAAAAAGCACAAGTGGAGGTGCATTCTTTCTTGGAAAGAGGTTGGTTTCTTGGACAAGCAAAAAGCAAAATTGTACATCTCAATCAACAGCAGAAGCAGAGTATGTTGCTACAGCAGTAAACTGTTCTAATATTGTTTGGTTCAAGCAATTGCTACAAGGCATGAAGATGGAAATCAAGGAACCAGTTGTCATGTTTTGTGATAATACAAGTGCAATCAACATATCTAAGAATCCAGTAATGCATTCTAAGACTAAGCACATTGCAATCAAGTATCACTTTGTCAGAGAATTGGTGCAGGACAAGGAAATCAGATTAGAATATGTCCATACAAAGGAACAGATTGCTGACATATTCACAAAGCCTTTACCTAAGGATGCATTTTTGTATCTCAGAGGTAAGTTAGGGGTCATTCCCCTATCTGAAGTTCACTAAAAATAAGTTTTAGTAATGCATCAGCTCTTACAAAATTGAATAATCATCAGTTGATGCAGCAAATCAAGGAAATATTGCATATGAATCAGTACTAAAGGTACAATGAAATTCATTGAAATTGGATTGTCTTTGGCATGTGTTGTCAAAGAGGGAGAGTTTTACTGTCATATCTTTCCAAAATTTGATTATGTAATTCCTTCACAGTGGGAGATTACTGTAATAGGGAGTGTTCTCTATCTTAGAGGGAGAATTGTTAATTGTGTTGTGTTGCTATAGACTTGCTTTCAAATTTCATTTCTGCTATGACATGTTGTGTTGCCATAAATGCCAAAGAGGGAGATTGTTGGATACAATTAAGTAATTGTGTATTGTCTTTGATGTTACACAAATGCCATATCAGTTATCAGACAGAGTCTATCGAGTTCTGTCAGTTAGGAAAATAGTTTACAGAGTCTACCGAGCTCAGTCGGTCAGTAAAGCCTTTTGCAGTGTATACCGAGCCTTCCTGTATGTCACACGGTGAGTTAGTGTTAACCGAGTTTGCATGGTAAGCTAAGAAAATTTTAGTTCTTACCGAGATCACTCGGGTATCAAAGGATTTTGTAGCGGACGGTTAGTGTTAACCGAGTTCGCACAGTAAGCTAAGGAAAGCTTAGTTTTCACTGAGCTCACTCGGTAGTCGAAGATAGCTTTTACCGAGTCTAGTCAGTTTCCAAAGGAAGTGGCATGTTTACCAAATTCCCCGGTAATTGTAGTTTTTACCGAGTTCTGCCAGTTAACACAGGAAGCAGTTTTTTTTTGTTTTGTATTGACCGAGCAGTGTCGGCCAGTGAAGAATTTTGTTTTGATTGTTAGTTCAAGCCGACTTTGGAATATGTTTTGTCAAGTTGGTTGGGCCGACCTGGTATTATGTATAGTATATAAAGAGGTGCTCAAGATGCAGAAAAGTGTGGGATAGAGAGTGTATACGGATAGTTCAAGGAAGTGCAAGGAAGAGACTTGTGTGTGCCTAAGCAGAGTTGAGCAGAGGGAAATCTTGGAGCTGCAAAGATATATTTAATCAGTAAGGATCTTGTGGAGCTAAACTGAGATCTATATTTAGCAAGATAAGTTGCATGTATTTTCAGATCATTTATTGTTACTTTCTAACCATTGTAACAGTGATTCCAAAATCTCCTAACAGAGTTGGTTTAACAGCCATTCCATAAATCCTTTAACAGGGTGGCAATTTAGTTGAATTTTTTTAAAGACCTCTTACAAGGCCACTCCTAACACGGTGATTAAATCCTCTAACAGGGTCACACCTAACAGTGTGTTTTGTAACCTTTAACAGGGTTGGCTCCTAACAGGGCTCACTTCAGAAGAGTGAAAATTGGTGACTAGTTGTTGGTTGTTTTTCCCATATTGGGTTTCCACATAAATCTGGTGTCTACTGTGTTCATGATTACTTTCTTTTTCATGGTCACTTATTTCAGTAAATGCTTAATAAATTAACTAAACATCTATCAAGTTTTAAGCAGTAATTTATGTGTTTACCGAGTAGCAACAGCAACTAAGTTTAAGGCATCTTTGGGACTGTTGAATTTGTTTTTGTGGTAACTGATTCACCCCTCCCCTCTCAGTTACCCCATCTTCATTTTCCAACAGGCCGTGGGGTGGGATACGGGTTATCCTCTTGCCTACCCCACTTTGACCATATATATATTATTATTTAAAAAATAATAATAATTTTCTTAAATAAAAATGTTTCCACCACCATTTTTTTGATATGTATATATATATATATATAAGACTTCTCCTATATATAGTATCACAGTATATATATTAATAAAGTATTACCTGCATCAATGGCTCTTAGAGAGCACTTTTTTTTTAAACTTTTAATAATATGATCCTATTTAAAATATAAACTTTTCTTCCAAAATAAACCCTCCTTTTTTTGTACGATGACAAAGAATATGATTTCCTTTACTTGTAATTCAATTACTAAATTTTCAAAATCAATTATTTCGAAGGGACTATAAATATATATTATGATCAATAAAATTATCTAATTATTTCTTTTAAGAATATTTATCCCTAACATGTAAACCCTAGGCCAACAAATTCTTCAAATCTAACCATGTTGTGGTTTTCTTTTCTGTACAGCAAATTAATCATTCACAACAAAGACGCATATAAAAAAAACATTCATCACATGAAATTCCTCAGCAAGCATTTAGAAGACACAAAGAAGACAAGAAGTAAAGGAAGCGAGATAGTATATGCAAAATTCACAAGTGTGTACCTTGACACTAATGCTAAATCGCTTGTCCTCAGAATTTGTAGAGTAGAGTCCCTTCCTTCTCCAATGTTTGCAGTTTCGCCAAAGATGAAACCCTAACCACCAGGAGTGCCTGTAGTTAAGGACCTCTCAAGAAGCATCTAGAATGTCTCTAGAAACAACTAGGAGATAAGATAAGTGTTGACAACTAAGCACAAGACTTATCCAACCTTCTAGATAAGTGATGACAGTGATAAGGTTGTAGACACCATGTGCTTAATTTGTGTGCTAACTCCTATGTTGCAGACAACTAGTGCATGATAGAGGTGCACATACTCCTTAGGTGGGCTTATCAATTTTATTTATTTATTATTAATTTTATTTATTATTATTATTTTTTAATTTAAATTCTTTCTTTTTATTTAATTCCCTTTATTTAATTAATTTCTCAATTAATTAAATTAAATTAAATAATAAAATATCATATTACTTTTCCAATTAATTAAATCATTTATTAAATCTTTTAATTAGACTTAATTAATAGAAAATAAACCAAAGACCTCCAAAGTAAAATGTGAAAACCCATCATAGAATGATACATACAAAATCAATCTAAGGGGTTAAAATTACAAATTACATCATCTGACATATTCAGAGGGTAAAACAACTCAGATACTTGTCCTATTTTTCTAAGATAAATGGTTTAAGGGTCTAGGATTTGGACTTGAGAACATATCTCCCTTCTCTTACAATTGAGATAATGTGATAGGGTACGCTCATCTTGGCAATTTAGGGAAGTTGATACTCGATACCTACAACCTTCATAAAAATCGTGCATGTACATACACAATATATGCTAAGCTAAAAAAGCAATGGTAGGAAGTGATGCATCTTGTAGATCCCAACTAGTAGGTGACTATGACTCCCTTCCTTAACCATATCATAAATGCCATATATAATGAAAACAATCACGCACACCATACACATGTAGTATGGGGTAAGCATCCATAAAACAACACATATAATAATCAATCTAGCTAAACATCATCAATAACTGAGAGTAATGTAATAATCATCGTGCATACATGAAATGTAGAATCTAAGTAATCTCATCATATATTAACTGAATCTGAAACACAACATCTGATAATCTCAAAAAAAAGTTACTAACCATCAAACATGAAATTGGCCTAAAAGAGTTTAGCAGTGATAGCAACAATGTAACTAAGAAAATGTACACTAGGGGGAGGCACTACATCCACCCCCCCTAAAATTAGGCTTATTCCTGGAAGCCTACAAACAAGTAGGGATATAAATCCCATAATCTAGATGCATCCTCCCAAGTAGCTAAAGATTCATCAGTAGGGTCCCATGGACCCTTACCTGCTCTATGGTTTGACCCTTGATGGTCAACTTCTGCTACTCCAGAATATGAACTAGCTCCAAAGCCAATTTCCCATCCTCTACTTGCAATGCATTCCAATCAACAACATGCACCACATAAGGAATATATTGTCTAAGTGTGGAAACATGGAAAACATCATGAATGCGAGCTAGGTTAGGTGGTAAAGCAAGGCGATAGGCAACTGGGCCAATCCTCTCAAGAATCTCGAATGGTCCCACAAAGTGAGGTGCTAGCTTTGAACCCTTTCCATAATGGATCAAACTCTTCCATGGTCACACTTTCAAGAAGACTTTCTCTCCCACATCAAACTACTTATCTGTCCTATGTTCATCAGCATACTTTTTCTACCTATCCTATGATGTAATCAAATGCTCTTAGATATGCACTACATGTTGCTCCATATCACAAAGTGTCTCAAGACCCAATAGGATGAAATCCTCAAGATTTCCCCAACTCAAAGGTGTATGACAAGGACATCAATATAAGGCCTAGAATGGTGTCATGCCAATAGAACTATGGTATCCATTGTTGTAAAAAAACTCTACTAGGTAAAGATAATCCTCCTAATGTGTCTGCCTATCCATCACATACATCCTTAAAATATCTTCTAGAACTTGATTCACTCTCTCTATTTGACCATCTATCTCTGGGTGATATGCTGAACTAAAATTGAATTGTGCTCCAAGACCATGCTATAGCGATGTCCAAAATGCAGAAGTGAATGCAAAATCCCTATTTGAAATGATCTTTCGAGGAATACCATGTAGTCTAACAATGTCACACATGGAGACATTAGCCACAGAAGCTATAGTGTAGGAAGACCTTATTGATGTAAAATGTGCCACCTTAGTCAACCGATCAATGGTGACCATGATAGCATCATGATGATGAGTAGTCATAGGTAATCCTAATATGAAGTCCATAGAAATGATGTCCCACTTCCATGAAGGAATAAGGTTTGGTTGCAATAGTCCTACCAGATGCTGGTGTTATACCTTGACTCTTTGACACTCGAGACACCTAGCCACATAATTAGCAATGTTGTGCTTCATCCCAAACCAATAGAATAATCATCGCAAATCTACGTGCATCTTCTTAACACCTGGATGTGCCAAATAAGGTGCATGATTGACCTCTACTAGGATCAAGGTGCAAAGCTCATCTAGTAGTGGCACATAAATCCTTCCTAAATATCTCAAAAGGCCATCTGACTCAAGGACATAGCCTAAAAACTTACCCTCTATGGGTCTCCCTAAATCTATCTCTCTGCACACTTCCTGATACTAAGAATTAGTAGGAAGTGCCTAAAGAATCTAACTCCTCAAATCAACACTAAGAGTCATAAATGATACCACATGTCTCATGTGACTCAAAGAATTTTCCACCACATTCTCTTTCC
The DNA here is from genome assembly GCA_028749045.1 of Cupressus sempervirens. Lineage (NCBI taxonomy): Eukaryota > Viridiplantae > Streptophyta > Pinopsida > Cupressales > Cupressaceae > Cupressus > Cupressus sempervirens. Next base: position 243,525,991 of record CM053789.1, on the reverse strand, counting down.
CTTGAATGTACTTTACCTCAAAGTCATATTCACATAGAGATTCCATCCATCACCTCTGGTGAGCATTCAGATTAGGCTGAGTGAAAATGTACTGAAGACTATGATGATTGCTATGTAGTTCAAATCTATGCCCCAACAAGAAATGTCTCCATCTCATCAAAGCATGTACTACTACCACTAACTCAAGATCATGTGTAGGATAACTTAGCTCATGATCCCTAAGCTTGCGTGACTCATATGCAATCACCCATCCATTCTGCATCAGAATTGCTCCAATCTCCTCAAGGGAAGCATTTGTACACACCATGATATCACCTACTGGATCAAGTACTGCTAAGATTAATGCACTGGTCAAAAGTTCCTTGAGCTTTTGAAATGCTTCCTCACATTTCTCTATTTATACAAACTTCTTTCCTTTTCTCTGAAGGGAAGTGATAGGATGCGCTATTCTAGAGAAGTTTTGGACAAATCTACAATAATAACTAGCTAGACCCATGAAACTATGAATCTTTGACATAGTAGTGGGTGTAGGCCAATCTACTATTGCCTAGATATTCGTGGGGTCTACAGAGATACCTTCACCTAATATGATGTGCCCTAAGTACTGTATCTTTGACTGGAAGAATTCACACTTCCCTAGATTGGCATAAAGTTGATCATCTCTCAAGCACTACAAAACCAACTACAAATGTTCCTCACACTCCTTCTGGGACTTAGAATAAATCAATATATCATCAAGGAACACAAGTACAAATCTATCAAGATAAGAATGGAACACCCCATTCATCAAGCACATGAAGACTAATGGAACATTTGTTAACCCAAAAGGTACCACTATGAACTCATAGTGCCCATAGCAAGTTCGGAAGGTGGTCTTATGAATCTCTGCTTCCTTAATGAAAAGCTGGTGGTATCCTAACTTAAGGTTGATCTTGGAGAATATTGTAGCTCCCTTGATCTGATCAAATAAATCATCAATCCTTGGTAGAGGATACTTGTTCTTTATTGTCACCTTGTTTAGCTATTTTTAATCAATACAAAGGCATAAAGAACCATCCTTCTTCTTCACAAAGAGTACTGGAGCTCCCCATGGTGATACACTAGGTTGGATACTACCCTTGGCCAAAAGTTCCTCTAACTAAAGACACAACTCACTCAATTCCTAAGTGGTCATATGGAAAGGAGCTCTAGAGATAGGTTTTGCTCCTAAAGTGAGATCAATGCTAAAATTAATATCTCTCTTTGGTGACATGCCTAGAATCTCACTCGAAAAAACATCTACATACTCCTGTAAGAAAGGGTGATCTAAAGTCTTCCTCACAAGCTATTCCTCCTCTAGCTCATTTATTGTAATAGAAAAAATCTAACATCCCTTACGAAAGATCTGCTTCAATTGCACAGTAAAAATCATGCATAGAGATATAGGCCTCAGTATCCCAACAATCTTCACATCCTTCCCTTGATCATACCAACACATAATAGTCTTCTTCCTACAATCTATACTAGCTCTATGAGAACCAAGCCAATCCATACTGAAGACCACATTGTAGGAGCCAAGAGGTATAACCTGAAGGTCAACTAAAGTATTAAATCCTCCTATGCTAATATGACACTTATGAACTATAAATCTATGGAAATGTTTGTGCCTAAGGCTAGTTCCACTTGCCAACCATGATCTTGCTTAACTGCTTCTAGCTTACACTTAGCAACTAGAGATGGTGAAATAAATGAATTTGCAGCCCCTAAATCAAACAACATAGAGAGAGGTGTACCTCAGATGGCTCTCATAGTCTCAACCATTGTTCCCTAATGATCTTCCTGACAGTGATCTACCACTATGAACACTCTATGATCTCTACCTACATCACCAACTATGGGCTCAGATGTTGCTGGCTTGAGACCCAAATACTGGGATGCCCATTTTGGACAATGAGCTGCAAAGTGTCCAACCTTCCCACATGTAAAATAACCTGAACCCCTATCAAAATTTTCCCTATAGGTGGTACATTTGACTATTGGTGGCTATCCCTACTAGCAAAATACTGGCTACTCCGTGCAGACTAAGAGTGTTGAAACTGTTTCATGCACTGTGTATTGTGGTTGTTCTTGGGGATAGAACCACGACCACTACTCTATGTCTGAGGATGTGATCCCTTCTATTGTTGTGTTAGCTGAGACTACTACTGAGATTGATTCCCCTTAGGAAAAGGAGGCTTCATATTTCCACCTGAATTGTGGTTTCCCTTATGTCCTGATGCTAAAGGTGCTCCCACAAAACCTCCCCATCCAAGCTTGACACTTTGTTCCACAAGAATGGCTCAAAAAATTGCATCTTTGAGAGATTTAAGCTCAAATACCTTAACACCCCCAACAATATAGTTGTTCAAACCTCTAATAAATTTTGTGCCAATTGAGTTAGCTTGTCACTAAATCCTGAAAAAGGCATGAGCTCATAAAATTTATGCTCATACTCAACCACGGTCATAGTGTACTATCTGAGTTTATGGAATTCATCTTCTCTTTGCTACTTCCATTCCTTTGGTAATAATTGCTTATGGAAGCTCTCTAAGAATAGCTCCCAAGTGACACTGTTCATACCTATACCTAGCTTCTTCTCCTCAATTGTCCACCAAGTGGCCCCAAAATTCTCTAGATGAGTAATAGAAAATCTCACCTTAAAATTACTATCAAAGTCTTGCATGGTAAAGATAATATGAAGGGAAATATGCCACTATTTGGCTACATATCCTGAACCTTTCCTGTTAAAGGGCTTAACCTTGGACCTCGAAAGATCCTTCATCTGAGCAGATACAATGGATCTATGTTGATCCCTCTGAGGGCTCCTGGACCTAGATCTAGGTCTATGCTCATGTTCCCCCTGATGTGCTCTATCCTAATCAAGAATAGGAGGTAGGTGATCAAGAATGGTATGCATCATCTATCTCAAATCAACCTCCTCAGACTCAACATGGCCCTCTCTAAGATTCCCTTCTTACTGCTCACTAACAGGCTCTTCCCTACTCTCTTCCTATGCAGGCCCACCACAGACAGACTCATGGACACTGATAGCTCTAACACATCCACATCCACGGCCTCTACCATGGACCCTAATAGAAGACCTTGTCCTAGCTATCATCCTACAAAAATATCCAAGACACATAATATGATTACATCCATAATTCATGTTAGTGTAAGCATATACATATGAAAGACACATGGTTTGTAAATAGAATAAGTTCAATTTCAGTTTGCCTATGTTTAGGTTTAAGTTTAATTTTTAGTTTTGAAAACTAACCATTGAAACATGAAATATATGCAAGTAATAGTTTAAGTTATGTTTCCATTCACCTAGTTTCAAGTTTCAATTTTAAAAGAGATAAACATGATAGTTCAAGTTTTCATTTTTGTTCAACTAGTTAACACTAGTGGCCTTCCAAATACCTAGAGCTCCCATTGTTGAAACTCAGGCTCTAATACTAGATGTAATGCCCCAGCAAAGGGATCCAAAAGAATTAAACTAAATTTTCACTAAGTTTGGTAGCATTTTTTTTTTAAACATAAAACCTAAACCATCCACATTAAACACATAATAGTGGAAGCAATAATACCCATTCAACTAAAAGCATACATAAGAAAACATGATAGGTTACATTCCTTAAGGATCCCATGATGTTGAATCACATTTAAATAATTAATACTAAATCCATCCAAATCCATGTCCATATGAAAGAATAATGAAAAAGTCCAATTTCCTCAAATAATATACATTTGATCTGAATGCCTCTTTGCAAATTAATTCGAAATGCTCAATCATCCACTATACATGTCACAGGGTATGAAAGGCTTAAAATAATAATACATATATGAAAGTGGCATACATCATCCTCCTCTAATCCATGATACAAGTATAAAAAGGTAAATAAATCCATTAACCATACATGGTACATCCAACATCGTAAAAAAAATAACATCCATCATAGCAGATATAACAACCACCATAGAAGATATAACATCCATCACAAATGTAACCATCAATCATAATGATCCATGAATAAAATGAACATAAGTGCTAACAAGGAATGCTCCAGCCATGGTGTCCTTGGATGGATCTCAAATGGTAAAAGTGAAAAAGCACTACCACCCAACCACATGGGACCTAAATGGCCCACTCCCACTACGCTAAGGAGATAGTCTCAAGTCCCAAATAGGATATCAAATCACATAATCACAAGTACTCTCTAAGTCCAGGAATCCTAAAATTATACTAACTCAAAGGAATCCAACATAAACTGACATCTATACCCAAAGGCACCACAAAGATGTGTAGTAGATCTAATATGTAAGCAGGAAAGTGTCATCACAAAGTCACATAAAAGTTACCCTAGTAGTTAGCTTAAGACTCCAGGGTCTCTAGTGATGCTTGCATCTATGTGTTCTCCCCACCTTAGTCTGTACAAGCACTCAAGGCATGGGTGAGAAAATATAATTATCTTTTTAGGTTCATCAAGTCAGTAATTAGGTGAGATGTTTTCACTTGTTAACCAATTTACAATGAGTTATCCTCTGGTAGCCTCTTAGGGCCCCGGTGCCTATTGCAAGCCACTTCTTGACATAACACATAGATAACCTACCCTAAGCTCATCAAATCATAAATCACAAAATCACCTCAGTCCTATACAAGTGACTAGAAAGTACCAAAAGATAATCCACAATAAACACATCAATTCTCCATGAGCAACTCAAAAAAATTAAATGACGATCACAATAGTTCTATATCAGCAACTGAAGGCATCATTGATAAATCAAAATATCCATCATTTCTCAATGAACAACCAAGAAAATTTTCAAAATAAATCACAATACACTTCATTTCTCAACAAGCAACCAAAAAGTATCCCAAAATAATACTGAACAAAAACCCCCAAAATGGTCAAATCAACATGTCACAACATGAGATCATCAATGATAAAAATAACACTTCTGTCCTTTCATGGCGATTGGAAAGTAATAAAAGTACAACTGATCAATGTCTCAAAAATGGTTTAGTCAAGTGTCTCATACACATACATCTCAACTCCACACAAGGAAACTGGAAAGCAATAACAATCAGTAAACCACACACAACATAGAACATGCCATTGCATTACCATGGTTGGGTTTAAAAGATCAAGATTAAATTACATCAACATGACATCACATATCATAACCCTAAACTTCTGGTAGACATCCTAAAATGGTCAACAATGTAGTCAACCCCAAAATTCCAAAATAGATAGCATAGAGAAATATAAAATGCAAGCACATATTTTGATTCTTGAAATCACATAGTTGAGATAGATGTGGGGGTTTCAATTTCACTTTAGAGTACATTTTCCTTATGGCTAATTCATGTTTTAGCTCAATAGGTCAAAGATTCGCCACCCCCCCCCCCCCCCCCGCCTCTTAACTCATTTGAATAAATTTGCTAAAGTGTTCAAAGAATAACTATATACATGTATTTGGGCAATAATTTCCCATTGTATTTCAATAGATCACATTATAATATGAGTAATATAAATCCTCCCTCAACATTATCTATGCTTACTTTAAAACAAATTAGAATTTAATCAAATTTAATTTAATTTAATTTTATGTTAATAAATGAAAGTTAATTTTAATATGATACCATAGATCATTAATAGTTAAAAACTATTATTAAAACAACTTTAATAATAATAATATGTACAATTTCAATAAAACATAATGCTAAAACAAATAACATATATGTTTTAATCAGACAAAACAATTACAAATTTCATAACAAATAAAATTTCAATTTAAACAAAGTGTACCGTAGTACTTGCGGACTGCACTTTACAACTTTTAATATAAACAAATTTTAAAAAATAAAGTTTTGAACTTAATAACTATAGATTTAATAAGGCACTGTCATTTATGATAGGCAGAGCCATGCAGTTGGCAGGCCATGGCCTGCTGGCTATACCCATCCCTTGCATATACCCTTGGTGGACACGTTTATTATAATTTGAACACACATTTTTTTTATTGAAAACAAGACAAAGCCGTGGGGATGCTAAGCTGGGCCATGTGGATTATATTGCACACAGCAGAGTCGTATAGGCCTACTAATACAGGCCTGCGACAACATGTTGTTGTAGTGCCTGTGGTAGCAGTGCCACTAGCAATTGCCATGGCCATGGGGTGGGGTATAGGATATCCTCCCACCTGCCCCACTTTGACTATATATATATATATATATATATATATATATATATATATATATATATATTTTTAATTTAATTTTATTTTTTTTAAATTTTTTTAAAAATAAATTTTCTTAAATAAAATTGTTTCCACCACCATTTCTTTGATATGTATATAAAAAAATAGACTTCTCCCATATACAGTATCCTAGTATATATATATATATATATATATATATATATATATATATATATATATATATATATATAAAGTATTACCCGCATCAATGGTCCTTAGAGAGTGCTTCTTTTTTTTACTTTTAATAATATGATCCTATTTAAAATATAAACTTTTCTTCCAATATAAACCCTCCTTTTTTTGTATGATGACAAAGAATATGATTTCCTTTACTTGTAATTCAATTACTAAATTTGCAAAACCAATTATTTCGAAGGGACTATAAATATATATCTTGATATATATCATGATCAATAAAGTTATCTAATTATTCCTTCTAAGAAGATTTATCCCTAACATGTAAACCCTAGCCAAACAAATTTTTCAAATCTATGCATGTTGTGGTTTTCTTTTCCGTACAAAAAATTAATTATTCACAATAGAGATGCATATAACAGAAATATTCATGACATGACATTCTTTAACAAGCATTCAGAAGACACAAAGAAGACAAGAAGCAAAGGAAGCGAGATAGTATATGTGAAATTCATAAGTGTCTACCTGGACACTAATGCTAAATTTATTGTCCTCAGAATCTATAGAGTAGATTCCTTTCCTTCTCCAATATTTGCAGTTTCTCCAAAGACAAAACCCTAACCACCAGGTGTTCCTGTAGATAAGGACCTCTCAGGAAGCATCTAGAATGTCTCTAGAAACAACCAAGAGATAAGATAAGCATTGAAAACTAGGTGCAAGACTTATCCAACCTTCTAGATAAGTGATGACAGTGATAAGGTTGTAGACACCATGTGCTTAATTTGTGTGCTAACACTTGTGTTGTAGACAACTAGTGCATGACAAAAGTGTGCATACTCCTAGGTGGGCTTATGACTTTTATTTATTGATTATTATTTTTTAATTTAAATTCTTTCTTTTTATTTAATTCCTTTTATTTAATTAATTTTCCAATTAATAAAATAAAATAAAATACTAAAATATCATATTACTTTTCCAATTAATTAAATCTTTTAATTAGACTTAATTAATAGAAAATATACCAAAGACCTCCAAAGTAAAATGTGAAAACCCATCATAGAATGATACATAAAAAATCAATCTAAGGAGTTAAAATCATGAATTACATCATCTAACATATTTAGAGGGTAAAACAACTTAGATACTTGTCCTATTTTTCTAAGACAAATGCTTTAAGGGTCTAGGATTTGGACTTGAGAACATATCTCCCTTCTCTTACCATTGAGATAATGCGACAGGGTACGCTCATCCTAGCAATTTAGGGAAGTCAATACCTGGTACCTACAACTTACATAAAAACCATGCATGTACATACACAATATATGCTAAGCTAAATAGGCAATGTTAGGAAGCGGTGCATCGTGTAGATCTTGACTAGTCGGTGACTACGACTCCCTTCCTTAACCATATTAAAAATGCCATACATAATGAAAACAAGCACACACACCATACACATGTAGTATGTGGTAAGTATCCATAAAAAAACACATATAATAATCCATCTAGCTACAATAATTGAGAGTAATCTAATAATCATCGTGCATACATGAAATGTAGAATGCAAGTAATCTCATCATATATCAACTGAATCTGAAATACAACATCTAATAATCTCAAAACAAAGTTACTAACCATCAAACATGAAAATGACCTAAAAGAGTTCGGCAGTGATAGCAACAATGTAACTAAGAAAATGTACACTAGGGGTAGGCACTACATCAATCCTTAAGGACCCAATTAGGATTTATAGTAGAAATAAATAGATATAATAGTAAACATATATTATTTAAATATAGCATTGATTTATATTAAATATAATATGAATCTATTCAAAAGAAATTTATTTGATTTGTTAAGCGAATATTGTAGAACTTTTAGCAATAACTTTCGAGGATGATAGCTAACTAACCAAGGATTGTTTCGAGGAACACAATGAGGTCTTTACAGAGGATTATGAAGTCTGACATGAAAGGTAGTTTCAAGAATGAAGACCTAATAATCGAGGTTCATTCCTCAAAAACTCAGAGGATCCTTTAGAGGATTAAGAAGCCTGATTGAAGGATTCCTTAAGGATGTGTATAAATAATGACATTCCCAAATATCCATCATTAGAAAGGAATTTAATAGACTGTGTTTCTAATAATTCCTATAGGTAAACTTGTCTTAAGGAGTGGGGACATTATAGGTCCCCCCACCCCTACACTTTGTTAGGGTCTGTCTACCTGAATCTAGAATGGTTTTGTCCACTAAGGCCCAAAATTTCCATAACCTACACCAATAAAATATTTATATGATGAAACCTTACACTATCCTTGATGACTATGAAATTTTGGGCTCCAAACCCCTTAATGGTCCCCCATTGATGTTTGTATCAATGATATCCCCTAAGTTAAACTAGTTGGGGGCTGTCATCATATCTAAGTTAATTGTGGAATCTGGTGTGAAACCTTTGATCTCCCAAAGGGCCACTAGTCCCATGATTTCTCAACTAGATTCAATGGTTGACTCGATCACCCCAAGCTTTACCATTTGTCTTATTGGTGTAGACACCTAAAATCCCTTAGAAAATAAAGTATTTTTATTTTCTGAAAAATCCCTGATGACATCATCACTTATTAATTAATTAATTATTTTATTTATTTATTTATTTTTATGCCATTAAATCCATTTATCTTAATTAAAAATATTTAATTAATAAATCCCTCCAAAAAATGTTTAAATCTCATTTAAACATTATTTCCTTATTTATTAATTATTTAAATTAATAAATTGACCCAAAAATCCCAAAATAAATATTTAATTTATTTTTTGCCCAAAACTTGGCCAATTTCTTTAAGATCACTAACCTCTTCCAAAATCTCCTAATCTTTCTTTAATTTTAATTAAAAGCTAATCGCATCATTTCCTACCCCTAATCCCAACTCAAAATATTTAATTAAGGTTAAGTATTAATCCTCATGTTTACTAAAAATGTTTTAATGAATATCTCCTCAACCCAAACCCTTGAAATAAATAAAATTTTATTTATTTTCTAAAAACCTTTTTTATCCTCATCCTAGGAAGTTCTAGACTTTTCTAAAAAGTCTTCATCCTCATCCTAAGCCTATCCTTAATCCTCCTTTTAGCTTAAATCCACCCCATCCACCCATACTAGCCAAGCTTAGCCAGTAACTTACCCACCCTCATGAATGCCATCGACTTGCATATCTCTAACATCCCTAATCTAATCCTCAACCCAAGCCTAATCCACCCCCTAACCTTGTCACATTCCCTAAACAAGCTTAAGACTATCCTAAGCCAAGCAAAGTCAAAAATCTCAACTCTTCTCAAAATATCCCAACCATAAAACTTTATGAAGCCCACAAAGCCTTCAATGCTCTTACAAGCCATTATGAGGGCCATTTAAGGCCTTGAGCCTCCTTTGTTGACTCATCCTTGCCACTTCCTCCACCCACTCACCCTGTGACATGTGTCACTCCCTGATTGGTGCTAAACAAGCACAATCCATGTGCTCCCCCTTGAGTGCATCCTAGCCCTCCTTAAAAGCTTTCATCTCTCCTTGCATCTTAGCCCTCCATCCCTCAAGACCTTGGCCTATAAATTGCATCCCCTCCCAAGCCATTTCATCACAATCCTTAAGCTAAAGTTACCATGCCATTTTGAGAACACACTCCATAGCTCTTGCATACATCCACACCCAAATCCCAATATCCATTGAAGCAAACTTGAAGCCCTTTGAGCATACATACGAATCGTTTTACTTAGACTCATCTACCAAGAAAAGAGTTAAATCCTATTAGGAGAGTTCAATCATTTGGCTCACATTCCTAATTAGGATTTCCTCTTTAGTCTCTCTTATATGTTATGTTAATTTTGTTGGTTAATACTTTGGTCTTTTAATAGATTAGTGTTTCTTGCTAACATATTAGTGTATACATTTTGGCATGCCCGGTGGGACCCCACTATGGGTCATTCATTCATCCATTTCAATCCATATGTTGCTTTTATAAACTAACCATCTAATGTTTGTTATTTTTTGAGTGGGTTGTAGGGTGTTTTCCTTATTTTGCAGGTTGAAGGGCGCATTTGGGAAGAAAACATATCCTCAAAACTTCAAAAAAACCTATGCCCATCAGTTCTATTCGTGCACTATCGTCTCTGTAGTCTGGCATCTCTGCCTAGTTTCCTGTTGTCTATGCTGCCACTTAGCTGTCATCTTCACAACCTTAACTATCATCTTCACATTTCAGCATATGCACCTATTTTTCAGTTGTCTTCATCGCAAACTCAACTGTCGTCTCCACATTTCAGCATCCCTGCCTGCTTTTTGATTGTCTGCACCACCACCTTACCTATCGTCTCTGCCTGATTCTCTGTCATTTCTATAGATTAGTGTCTCTAACTAGTTAACTATCATCTCCGCCTATTTTTGTTGCCCATCTGAACCATCATCATTTCTGTCTTAGTATTTTTGTGGCTCTTCTTAGAATGAACTTGCATGTTTAACCACATTTTTTTTTGAATGAATGTTGCTCTAATACAATCTTGAATGCCATGGATTAAAATCAAATTTTATTTGAATTCATGTTTAAAAAAAATAAACACAATCTTGAATGCAAAGGATCAATTAACCATTGCAATATCTCACACTTCATCTTTTGGGGCATAAAAAGAATCCACATTTTAGAAATTTTCTAAGTTATAAAAACTAATAAAGATACTTTGAGTGAGTTTGTAGTTGGACTCACCCTCTTTAATCACCCATCATTCTAACCATTGGTTGCAATCTCAGTGCCATAAATGGGGATGGGTCTACCTAAGAGGGTGTTAAGTGCTCCACACAAACCAAACTTCACTCACTTGGGTTTTTATTAATTTTTCTAATTCAAAAAATTCTTTGAATGCACAATAGTCTCGCTAACACTTTATTTGGGCATAAAAATTAAACAAATCTTGATGTGGAGGGCCTCCGAGCACGCGCTTGAAATCAAGTTTCACACATATTTGTTTTGTCTTTAAAATGAACAAACACTCAATCTTGAATGCCTTAAAGAAAATTAATCGACAATTGATGTGGAGGGCCTTCGGGCACGCGAGTTTACTTTTGTTGACCCTAAATCTTCTTGGTGTATTCATTCTTCGATCACTTCTCTTTTGTTGGTGCATTTCAAATTGGAATTGAACCTTTGCCTCTTAATCATGTGTGTTTTCAAAGGTTTAGATCAGAAAACTTAAGCGTCAGTTGGAAAAGAACTTTGTCTTTTAGCCCAAGATCATCCAAGTCTTCTCTCCCCCTGTCGTCTTTCATGGCCATCTTGGGTGCATAAGATTAGGATCCAAAATCTTATTGAAGTTTTAGGAGGCCTTCTTGGGGATTTCATCACCCCTTGGGATGACCTCAACTCCAGCATTCTGACAGAGTATAAAGATCGAGAGGTGAATCCAAAGACACCTCTCTTAGGATCAAAATTTTGTCAGTTGGGCTAAGCCTCAAGGAACTTTATACCCTTGAGAAGTGAAAGAGGAGAAGTGGGTTACCACTCCTCTCAGTTGTGTGATCTCTTTTTGGTTTTATCTACGGACTTGGGCCTCACGTACCTTGGGTATATCGAGGACTCCCTAGCCAAACCAATTGTCAGCCTTGTAGACAACCATCTAGGATGTTAATGTGTTTGAAGTGACCAATTGAAACATTTGTAAAACATACACACTCCTTGGCGCAAGTATCACATTCTGAGAATCAAAAACTTCTATCTAGGTGTTCTTATCTATTGCTTGATCTTTTACTTGTTGAATGAATGTTTTCCAAACTTGGTCAATCCTAACTTAGGGAACACTTAGCATAGTCACTACCTATTTCAAAAGTTGAACAAGTTGAAGCAAAGCAACCAAAATCTCTCAAAGCCAAGCAGATTTAGGAATTTATGTCAGAACAATCCAAACCCAAATAGAAGTTTCACAAAGCCAAACTCAAGCCATCTCAGGTATATCAAAAAAATTCAACCAAGAGAAAGGAAGTAACACCAAGCCCTCAAATTGCTAAACTCCACAAAGTAGAAGACAAAGATACCAACAAAGCCCTTCAAGACACCTGGTTGGATCACACTATCAAATTTAGTGAGCATCCAGGAGTTAGCCCTGCTTATGCCTTACCAACTAGGCATGATTTTTATGATTAGACCCCCTTGTTTCTCCACATCTTCTTGCATAAGGTTCACTTTAGAGTCATCTTAGTAGGTAAGCCAGCCACTCTAGGTTATCCCCTTCAGCATTTAACTCCTGCATCTCATTTAGAGTCAAACCATCTAGCCAACAATCAAAAAATTCCTTCACCCAAGCCTTTAGAGTTGTTGTCACCTTGTCAATAGTTTTCCATTCCAAACATCTTCCAAATTCACCAATCTCACCAAGGTTATCCCTTTGACAGAGCTTTGTCTAGGGTAATCTAGCTTTTGTCACTTGTTATCCCTCATCACCTTGAGCTAAAGGTTGGTATCCACAAGTGGTCAATCTTGTGTTCTTCCTAAAGGATCATCAGTCTATCCTTAAGTTGACACAATCACCACCAAGCTTGCACATAGGAAAGCAGACCTTTCATGCTTTGGCAACACATCTTTGAAGTTAGAATCCCCAACCCAATCCTCCTGAGGTTTTTCATATAGCTTCGACTGAACCTAGGAAATCATTTGCATAGAAAAGCCTTCCCCATTTGCATCCATTAGCATTTTTGCATCTCATCTCTAGGAACATTTTCATGCCACCCATCACTCACTTAGCCAAGAAGAAGAACGAAACAATGGAGCCCTACCATTTGGATCAAACAAAATTGCTCCCCTTGAGCATTCAACCATCCTTCAGTCCAGAGAACACTACACCATCACCTACTAACATTGAAACTTTCATGAACCAACTAGGAAATGCAGTATTAGTGAACGCCATTATAGACAAAAACAAAGAAACAATCATGGAAAACTTTCAAAGGGACAATATAGGAGCCTTTGACTTTGGAAGACCTCCTCCATTATCAGATCCATCTCACCCATTTTTTGGGTAGCTGCCACCACCCATAGGCTCTTATCATTCAAATTATCCTCAAAATGTGCCAGAGGAAGAGGCTCAAGCCAATCCTTTTGATCCAATATACCCAAACATACCATTCTCCACCCAAGGTTAAATCTCCCTTCCGCAAGCCAATCCAGCCACCACCACTCCATCCTTGGTTCATACCTTTCCACTCCAAACTATCTTTGCCCAAAACACCTCACCATTCACTCCCTTCACTATTGCTGCTACTGCTCTCCAGCCCAGCCTTCCAAATCCACCCATCTCCCAAATCAGTGCTAGCATCATTGGCCAACCTCAGCAATATAAAATAGGAATGCCACCCATGGGGCCAATTAATCAACATTTCATCTCCCCTAGCTTATTCACCATAGCCCAAAGCACAATTCCATCATTTGCACTAGGTCCTTGGAGCTCAGTGCCATCAACCAAAAATCCACAAGCTACTACCCTCACTCCACAAAGCTATCAAACCCCACAAGCTACTACCAATGTTCCACCAAGCTCTCAAGTGACCCTAGCTCCTGCCACCACTCTACCAAGCTTTCAAATCTAGCCACCAAGCTATCAAACCCCATCAGTTCCATTTCCAAGCTTTCAATTCCCACCACCTCCACCACCAACTAATCCATTACCTCCTATTACCAACTATTTTTATATGCCACTTCTAGGAGGAAATCCACCACCACCAAACACCACATACTTGGCCTCTCTTGCCATGCAGATACCTTCCCAAATGGGGGCACAGCCCACATATATTGGTCAAACTCCTCAAATCCAAAGTCATTTTCCACAAGCTCCCTGATCCTTTCCCCAAGCTTCACAACCATCTTATACCTTACCTCCACAAAGCAATCTATTTATGCCATAGCCAGCTTATGTTCGTCAATCCCAACCTCAAATCCAATATTAGCAACAAGCCTCGCAACACATGCAACAATATGTGCCACCTCCACCTCAGCAACCCATCATCCACCATTCAATTTCCCAAGCCATGTACAATCCCTACCAGCCCATACCTCAAATCCATCCATATCCAGTAGCCCCATCTAGCACATATCTACCTCAAGGCACTCCTATATTGGGGGCACCCTAGCCATCACCTCTCAATTCAGAATGGGAACAAATGAAGACAACTCTGAAAGCCATCCAAGAAGGGAATGATCCAAAGACATTCAAGTTTGAGACTATGTGTCCTTATCCATTTGATAGAGCCATTACTATGACTCCATTCCCCAAGCATTTTGAGATACCCAAGTTTGACAAATTCAAAGGAAAAGGAGATCCAGTCACCCACATCAAAGAATTTTGTATGCACTGCCAAGAAGTGGCATACACTGACATCTTCCTCTTACATCTCTTTCCCAAAAGCTTGGCCAAACCAGCTCTTGAATTTTTTTATAGAATCCCATATGGCACAATTAAAAACTTTTCTGAATTGTCTGAGGCATTTGTAGCCCAATATGCCCATCTTGTTGAAACAGAGCTATCAGTAGTTGATCTTGTCCACACTGAACAAAAAGGTGGAGAAAGCCTCACCGAATACCTGCAAAGATGGAAAACCCTTACCACTCATATAACCTGCACCTTGTTAGAGTGCCATTTGGTGAAAATGTTTATTGATAATGCTCATCCTAGCTTGGCTTACCACATGACCATGAACTGTTTGCAGACCTACAAGGATATCAAAGAGAAAGGAATGATCCTTGAGCAAGGACTCATTAAAGATGGTGTGGTCAAGATTTACAAGGAAGCCAACCAAAATCAAACACATTCAAATAAAAAGTCTAGGTATTGGAACAAAAAAAAGCATGTTGCAATAGATGGCGTCACTGACACCAGACATGTGAATATTTTTGGTCCTTCCCAAAATCAGTCCAACCCACCTTATCAACCAAACAATCAACAAGCTATCAACTACCAATAGCAGAATAACCAAAGCTATCAAAACCACAATCCAAGACCCAACTTTCAAGGGACTAGCAATCAAGCTAATGCCATCAATGTAGCTACAGAACCAAAGCCCAAGTTCCAACCTACACCTAGAAACTATACACCCCTTGGAGAGCCAATGGATGTCATTTTTGAGAAATTGATTAAGGAAAACCTCATCAAATTTCCTCCTACCCAGCAAATTGACCGAGGCCGATCCAATGCTGCATGGTACAAAGATAATAAGTACTAAAAATTTCATAGGCTAAAAGGTTACACCAACCTCAGATGCATGAAACTGAAAGATTATGTGCAAGACCTCATTGATTGGAAAGATATCACCATTGGTGCCCAAACCTCTCCCAATGCAGGCTTACAGATCTATCAAAATTCTTTTCCTCCTCACAACAACCAAAATCCTAGAAAAGCACCTATCCAAACCAACAACAACAACAACACCAACAACCGCCAGCCAAACCAATAGCATGAGAAGAACAAAGACCACACTTCATCCTGCATAGACTATGGTAGCCTCATTGGTTGTATATCTGAAAAAGAGCCTTCTATCAATGTTATCAACATCCAAGGACCAAACAATGAGTGTGTAGTCACCACTCGAACAGTGCAATTTAACATCGCAGGCCCACCAGTTTCACTAGCACCATCAGCTTCATCCAAAAGCTAGTTACAATATCTTAGAACACCTTGGGAACATGCCAGCCCAAATCTCCATTTTAGACCTTCTCCGCACCAGTCCTCTTTATAAGGACATCCTTGATAGTTCTCTCATAGAATCTTGTGTCCCTTCAGATATCAACACTATTGATTTTTGTAATCTCGTTGGACACCTATCCTCTTCATGTGCCCTATCATTCAAACCCACCGACATACCCGTGGTCAAGCCAGATCACACCCTTCGACTTTGTATAGCCATCATGGTATCCAACTTTGCCGTAAAAGGAGTAATGATAGATAATGGATCAGCCTTAAATATTTGCACCATGAAATTCATAAAACAAGTTGGGTATACTGAGGTAGATATCATCAATGAGATTATCACCATCAAAGCTTATGAAAACTTGGAAAGAACCACAGAAGGAACTAGTTTGCTGCCTATCAAGGTTGGGCAAGTCATCCAAGAAACACTGCCATGTTATTGATCTAAACCTACCATTTAACATCCTCCTCGGTCACCCATGGATTCATGCCATGAAATCCATTCCATCCACTTACCATTAATGCATCAAGTTTTTGCATCAGGGCACTAAGGTAACCATCCATGCCGATCCAGAACCCTTTGCTTACTACAATGCGATTGAAGCTTCATCTACAAAACATTGCCCTGGAATTGATATTAGCATAGCCATCGCTAGCTCATCCCACACTTGTAATGATCCAGAAACCATCCTCACCTCCACCCTATCTACTGTGATAATCAATAGCAAAGGCTATGGAGAGTATAGTCTATCAGATACATTTTCTGTCGGGGAACTCCCACTTGAACCACAAACCCATGGATGACCAACATATCACAAAGCTAAGGAGATTCCACCTCCTCGATACAAACAGTTTGGCCCAACAACCTTTGTATCCTCTAAAATCCCTCTTCATGAGGAGCTCACTCCAGATATCAACAATTTGTTCCATAAGGATGCCCTTCCAAGAAATCAAGCATGCCTTGATCACTTCAGCCAGAAGTATCCCCAAGAACATAAGCTCATCACTAACAAATGGAATTATCAAGGTGGTGATCTAGGACTAGAAGAAAGAGGCATGCAGTGCCCCAACAAAGCACACAAGTGGGAAATGAAGTCAGGTCTTGGCTTTGGCATACCCACAACTAGGGGCACCAATGAAAATGGTCATGCTTTTTTGAACATTCACCGCAACCTTGTCGAAATCAAAGACATTCTTGAGGAAGTTGAAAAGAGAGCCTACAATGATATCCTAGACCAAATCTCCCTTGAAGATTCTGTTCTCCAAGAACTATCCATCCATCTCATTGACCTACCACTCGCCCATCCACAACTCATAGATTGGGACAAACCAAGCATCATACACATTGATGAGTTCACATCAGAGGAAGTGCTTCTAAGATTCATGGGAGCTGAAACACCTCACAAGCAAACAAAGCTAGATTCTTCCTATATCCATAAGCTAGATCCTAAAGGGTATTTTGGAGAAAATCCCCAACCTAGTTCCAATACACGCAAAACTAGAACTAAGGTGAATTCAAGACTAGCTAAGGTAGTGAAGAGAGCCCCTTAGCAATAAAATCTAGAGTCACAAGTAGAACATGAGGATTTAGCATTACGTCCTTAAGATAATCGACCAGAGGTGTCTTCTATTGTAATTGAGGATACAAGAGAAGTCAACATCGGTTCTTCAGAGATCCCCAGACTTGTTCATATTGTTACATCCCTATCGCAAGACCAAGCTAACCTCCTCTTTGAGGTCTTGAGAGAGAACATTGGCCAATTTGCATGGTCATATCAGGACATGCTAGGACTTGATCCAAAGCTTGTAGTTCATACTCTTGTAGTCGATCCAAAGATCAAGCCCGTCAGACAATAGCTTGGAAAAATGCACCCCAAGGTGGCATTACTAGTCAAAGCTAAATTAGAAAGAATGTGAGCTGCTAAGGTAATTCGACCTATCAACTACTCAAAGTGGATCTCCAACATGGTCCCTATCAATAAGCCTTCTGGTGACATCAAAATCTGAACTAATTTTAGAGATCTTAACAAAGCTTCTCCAAAAGATGATTTTCCCTTGCCCAATATAGATATGATTGTAAGCCTTACAACTAGGCATGAAATTTTGTCCCTCATGGATGGATTTCTTGGGTATAATCAAATCAAGATTGTAGAAGAGGATCAACATAAGACAACATTTACTACCCCTTGGGGAACCTTTTGCTACAACATGATACCTTTTGGCCTAAAGAGTGTAGGGGCTACCTATCAAAGAGCTATGACAGCTATTTTTCATGATCTTATCCATAGCATTTTAGAGGATTATGTGGATGATATCTTGGTCAAATCTCATAACTTCTTAGATCATCTTGCTGACGTGGAGAAAGTCTTTGATAGGTTAGCCAAATATCATCTTATGCTGAAACCCAAGAAGTGTATCTTTGGGGTCACATCTGGCAAGATTCTGGGCTTTATAGTTTCTAAAGAAGGTATAGAGATTGACCCCAAGAAGTTCAAAGCTATCTTAGACATGCCTCCTCCCAAGACACTACAATAGCTTCACACTCTTCAAGGAAAGCTTCAATCTATCTGAAACTTCATCTCCCAGCTTGCAGATAAGTGTACGCCATTTACACATTTATTGAAGAAGGATGAAAACTTCAAGTAGGATCCTTTATGTCAACACAGCTTCAATCAGCTCAAGCAATATCTCGCCAATCCCCCTATCTTGGTTCCACCAGTTCCTGGTCGTCCCTTAATCTTATACATATCAGCAACGCCTACTACTCTAGGGGCACTTCTAGCACAGCACGATGACTATGGTAGAGAAAGAGCCATCTACTATATCAGTAGAACCCTAGTTGGCTATGAACTCAATTACACTCCTATGGAAAAAGCTTGTTTGGTAGTTGTTTTCTCAACTCAAAAGCTTCACCACTACATGCTAAGTCATACCATCCAACTAGTCTCCAAAATTGATCCTCTCAAGTATATGCTCTCTAGAACAGCACTTACAGGCTGTTTGGCCAAATGGGTTATGCTCCTTAGCAAATTTGACATCCAATATGTGGACAAAAAGGCAATCAAATGGCAAGCTATAGAAGATCACCTAGCTAATGCACCTCTAATAGATGCATATCCTTTGATCACAGAATTTCCAGACGAGCATGTCAATCTAATTGAAGAACAACCCCCATGGAAACTTTATTTTGATGGCTCTTACACATCTCATGGATCAGGGGTAGGAATATTGTTGGTCACACCTCAAGGAGATTACATTCCAAAAGCCTTCAAGCTAAACTTCCCTAGCACCAACAATATAGTTGAATATGAGGCTCTTATAGCAAGATTAAAGATAGCCACAAAATGGAACATCACTGAGTTACAAATCTTTGATGATTCTCAACTCATCATCAAGCAAGTCCTAAATGAATATCAAACCAAAGATGAAAACTATTACCCCACAAAGAGCTAGTTGATCAGCTAGCCCAGCATTTTACAAAGCTTCAGTTTACACAAGTGCCTCAAATGTAGAACAAAGCAGCGGATGCCATGGCTACTATCAACTCACTCTTGGAAATTCCCCAAGCGGCTACGTAGTATGAGTTTTTAGTTGAGCAGTTCCTCACACTTGCCTATGCCAATGATGACTCAAACCATGTTTGTATCTTGGTTGGCCCCCAATCCCCTTGGTACTATGAGATTCACGCTTACCTTAAAGATGGTATCATCTCCCCTCACCTCACACATACCCAATGCCAAAACCTCATCCAAAAATTATCTCACTATGTTATCATAGCCAATACCATATATTGTTAGAGTTATCATGATACTCTCTCTCAATGTTTAGATGAAAATGAGGCTGCAATGGCATTAAAAGAAGTACACTTTGGAATTTGTGATGCTCACACGAGTATTATTGTCCTAGCACAACAAATCCTTAGAGCATGCTACTATTGGCCTACCATTGAAGAAGACTCCTGTGACTTTGTCATAAAATGTCTCCCATGTCAACAGCACACAAATCTTGTGCATGCTCCAGCACAAGATCTACAGCCTATTGCACCACCTTGGCCTTTCGCTTGTTGGGGCCTTGATCTAGTTGGAACTATTACACCTCTCTCATCTAATGGACATAAATGGATAATAATAGCTATAGACTACTTAACTAAGTGGGTGGAAGCAGTCCCCCTCGTATCTTTCATTCAGGTCTCCAAGTTCATCTTGTACCACATTGTTTGTTGCTTCGGCATTCCATCCACCATCTTCAATGACCACGGAGGTAACTTTGAAAATCTCAACATGGAAGAATTATGCACTTCCCTCCACATCCATCACCACTTTTCTAGCCCATATGTCCGACAAGGTAACAGCCAGGCAGAGGCAACTAATAAAATCCTCCTCAAAATCCTAAAGAAAGTTGTCAATGATTTCGGTCACGATTGGCACCTACAAATAAATCCAACCCTATGGGCCTATTGAACCTCTTTTCATACATCCACAAACACAACTCCATACTCCCTACTTTATGGTGCCAAAGAGGTACTACCTATAGAGGTTGAACTTCCCTCCTTGCACATATCTTTGCAAGGGAAAATATCAGATGAAGACTATAGAGTAGCTTGGCTCACCCAGCTAGATCTCTTAGACAAGAAGCAACAACAAGCCTATGATCATCTCATAGTCTACCAAACTCATCTCAAAAGGAACTTCAATAAGAAGGTGATTCCATGACACTTTCAGATGGGTGACATGGTCCTCAAAGAAAATATGAAAGTCCAAGCCAATCGAGAAAAGAAAAGCAAGTTTGAACCTACATGGCTTGGTCCTTATGTTGTCACTACCTCCTTTGGCTTCAAAGCCTATCAGCTATCTACATTGGAAGGAGAACTCTTGAATGATCCTACTAACATTATTCATCTCAAGAAGTTCTATGCTTGAAGATCCTTGGTATACCCAGCTTCTGAAAAATACAAAAAAATAGTAAAGAGCAATAAGCGTCCAATGGTGAAAACTTGGCAATTCAAGCACCTTGGATAGGTACCTTGGTGAAAACCTGGTAATTCAGGTGCCTTGTGTACTAAGACTAATCCATTATCTATGACTATCCTATCCCTCATCCATCCCCTCACCATCCCATAAAACACTTGCTTGTTCCCTTGGTGTTCCAACCAAATATCCAACATCTAATGAAGCTTTTAAATACCTCTTGTACAACTTGTAAATCTTGTACCAAAGCTTGTATTATACCTTGTAAATCCCTTGTATCATAGCTTGTCTATCCAAATCTTGTTCAAAGCTTGTACCATGTTCTAGCTTGTAAATAATCTTGTATCCTAGCTTGTATCCTATCACATGCACACAAAGAAACCCCATCTTCACTTGAACTTTTTCACGAACCATCTATCTATCCACCTATCAACTATTATAGACATCCCACCCTTCACAAATATTCCCATCTCACACAACCCAAAACATAAACAACCTTGTACATTTGTAACATATCTTGGTCTGTCAGCTTGTACACCCTCTTTAGCTTAGTATCATTGTATCTATCCAGCTTTTGTGTCCTTGGTCTGCATCTTGCACACATCGCACAAACTCTTGGTTAGCTATTCCAATGCATCCTTTAACTAGATCTCCTATCACCAAAGTACTATCCTTCTTAGTTCATCTTGCCAGATGCATCACCCATCCAGATCCATCAACTTAGGTCCTCTTCGATAGATCCTTGTAGGATATAGCTTTCTTCATGTTTGATCTTAGTTTGTTAGTACCTCATCCTACCCATCTCATTGGCAAAAGGATCTCTTTTGGATTTTTGCTTTCTTTTTATTTGGAATCTTCACTTTTGGGTTTTGAAGTATCTTTTCCAAGCAATCTTTTTGTTCCCTCCTCAAGGTTGTCATGATCTTCCATATCATGGTATACTACGAATGGGGCAATTTGAGTGTAAGGTCTTAATCAGGTCTTTTTTTTGTTTTTCTTTCCTGCTTGTGTGTTACCCAGTGTCAGTTCCACGCTGCTTCCTCTGGGAATCATTTGTGATGATGGGGCAATCCTTGCATCTTTGTTTCGCGTCAGTCCTCTAGACGATTGGTGAAAAGGCCTTGATGTTCTTGGTAACCTTGGCAATTAACCATCAATCCTATAGCAAATCTAGTGCTCAACTACATGGTGGTACTTCTCTTTGAAGTATCCCCCTGCTCAAAAGCTTCAATGGATTCCCTTCATCCCCATTATCCCCCATACATATCCCACATCCATCTCTCCTACCCTAGCTTGTGCAACTGTATCTCTCAAAATTAATCATCACTCTTAGCTTTAGGGATCCACAATCCTAGTCTTAGGGATCCACCAATCAACTCAATCCACCAAGCCTCATCTTTCGAGATCCACAATCCTAGTCATAGGGATCTCCAAAACCCATCTTCCACCACTCTAACTCATTGAAATCCTGTTGCATCAGCTTTATCATCCCATCATCCCTTCCCTTATCCTAGATTCCTTTTATAGTGCTCTGCTCCTTCATCCCCCACCTTACCTAAAGTCTTAAGCTTGCTTCCTCTTGTGCATCTGATTCTCCCTTTATCATTCTCTCGTAGTGAGAGTTTGAGCTAATTCAACCCTTTCTCTTTGCCAATCTAAGTCTCCTTGCTCATCCTAGATTCTTGTTGTTTTTCAAGAAATCATCGAGCCTCGTTTTCTCTCCCTGCCACCTTCTTGAGGGGGCATAGTGTAGTCTTGTCTCTCCTCTTCTTATTCGAGACTAGGGCAACTTTGTTGCTAAAATATCTTCCTCGTGCTGTTTACATCTGAACTTCTTTAAAATAGTGTTGTTTCAACACTATGTCAAAGAGGGGCAAAATGTAGACACCCAAAATCCCTTAGAAAATAAAGTATTTTTATTTTTTGAAGAATCCCTGATGACATCATCATTTATTAATTAATTAATTATTTTATTTATTTATTTATTTTTATGCCATTAAATCCTTTTATCTTAATTAAAAGTATTTAATTAATAAATCCCTCCCAAAAATGTTTAAATATCATTTAAACATTATTTCCTTATTTATTAATTATTTAAATTAATAAATTGACCCAAAAATCTCAAAATAAATATTTAATTTATTTTTTGCCCAAAACTTGGCCAATTTCCTTAAGATCACTAACCTCTTCCAAAATCTTCTAATCCTTCTTTAATTTTGATTAAAGGCTAATCCCATCATTTCCTACCCCTAATCCCAACTCAAAATATTTAATTAATGTTAAATATTAATCCTCATGTTTATTAAAAATATTTTAATGAATATCTCCTCAACCCAAACCCTTGAAATAAATAAAAGTTTATTTATTTTCTAAAAACCTTTTTAATCCTCATCCTAGAAAGTTCTAGACTCTTCTAGAAAGTCTTCATCCTCATCCTAAGCCTATCCTTAATCCTTCTTTTAGCTTAAATCCACCCCATCCACCCATACTAACCAAGCTTAGCCACTAACTCACCCACCCTCATGAATGTCATCCACTTGCATATCTCTAACATCCCTAATCTAATCCTAAACCCAAGCCTAATCCACCCCCTAACCTTGTCACATTCCCTAAACAAGCTTAAGACTTCCCTTAGCCAAGCAAAGTCAAGAATCTGAACTACCCTCAAAATATCCCAACCATAAAACTTTATGAAGCCCAAAAAGCCTTCAATGCTCTTACAAGCCCATTCATTGCTGTTACAAGCCATTATGAGGGCTATTTAAGGTCTTGATCCTCCTTTGTTGACTCATCCTTGTCACTTCCTCCACCCACTCACCCTGTGACATGTGTCACTCCTTGATTGGTGCTAAACAAGCACAATCCATGTGCTCCCCCTTGAGTGCATCCCAGCCCTCCTTAAGATTTCATCTCTCCTTGCATCTTAGCCCTCTATCCCTCAAGCCCTTGGCCTATAAATTGCATCCCATCCCAAGCCATTTCATCACAATCCTTAAGCTAAAGTTACCATGCCATTTTTAGAACAAACTCCATAGCTTTGCATACATCCACACCCAAATCCCAATATCCATTGAAGCAAACTTGAAGCCCTTTGAGCATACATACCAATCATTTTACTTAGACTCATCTACCAAGCAAAGAGTTAAATCCTATTAGGAGAGTCCATTCATTTGGCTCACATTCCTAATTAGGGTTTTCTCTTTAGTCTCTCTTATATGTTATGTTAATTTTGTTGGTTAATACTTTGGTCTTTTAATAGATTAGTGTTTCTTGCTAACAGATTAGTGTATACAATTGGAATTTTTATTTCCTTTCAACCCACAGTTGATATGGTAAGAAAGTGGTTCTCTATGAAGTGGAAACTCTTGGGGTTAGTTTCCATCTCTACTATGATTGGCACCCTCTTCCTATTTAGTTTCACTGTGGAAAAGGATCGTGACTCAGTCCTATCGGGCTAGTAGTATTTTGGAAAACACCCCTTGCTAATGTTGAAGTGGAAATTGGGATTCAACTAGGAGAGAGACATCTATAGGTATGCTCTAGGTTGGATAAAGTTTCTTGGTCTCCCTTTAGAGTTCTAGGATAAGTGGGTGTTTAGATGGATTTCTAGCTCCTTTGTTTAGTTCATCAAAATGGATGATATGAATAACTCTAGAACTAAAATTTGTTTTGCTAGACCCTTTATCAGTGTTGGAAGGAATAAACCCTTGCTAACAATGGTTGACTTAAAATCTAAATGAGGTAATTGGTCACAACTAATAATCTATGAGGATATGGCCCCCTTTTTCCAAATATGTAACATGTTTGGTCATTTAGTTGTGGATTTCTTGAAGGGTGAGAAACTCAATGACAGAGTGTCCTCACCAGGAGTGGTGGTGGTGGTTGAAAGCTTGAAAACTATTAAGATGATTGAAAAGGAAAAAATCCTAGTGAATAAGGAATTGATAGGCCTAAAAGAAACTTGTGAGGTGGCTTCTTAGGACCTAGTTGTAACTGCTAACAAAAATGGTGAGAAGCTCAGAACCCCTCTAAAAGTGAATGTCATTGGAGAGGGCAGTGAAGTCCAAACTATTATGGATGATATTGTTGACCATGAAGAGTGGGAGAATTTTATTGTGATGTGGAGCCTAATAAGACTCAGAGATTTATTTGATGTGATTTCCCTCCAAATTATTTCTACAAGGGTTTGGGTGTAGTACCCCCAAGATAGGGTCAAGAGGTCATGGAGTCTTAGGGCAGCTGAGCTATAGGGGATTATAGATTGTAATTAGGTTGTAATCACTGGATAATAATAATATTGGACTTGTTGTTGGTGGACGTAGCTTAGGCATTGGGTGAACCACATAAACTCTTAGTGTCTTGTGTTCTCTTTCATGTGATATACTATTTTCTAGTATTGGTTATATTTGCATGTAACTGTTATTTATGTCTAAGGTTAATCCTAAAAAGTGGTACTAGAGCCAAAAAGTCATCATTTTTTTAAGCGATCCTCTACAGAAAGGTCTCACAGTTGAGTGGGAGTGATGGTAGATGATGGTAAGCTAAGGGTTGACAAGTTTAATGGGAAGAACTTTTAATTATGGAAAATACAAATGGAGGACTATCTTTATTAGAAGGATTTATGGAAGTTTTTGGAAGGAAAAATCAAGAATAAGGGATCTATGATAAATTACAACTAGGATCTTTTGGATAGAAAGGCACTTGGGAGCATTCATTTATGCCTAGCACCATTGATGGCATTTAATAATACAAAAGTGAAGACAATAGAAGAGTTGATGTAAATTCTAGTGAAATTGTATGAAAGTCCCTCCACGTCAAACAAGGTATTTCTCATAAAGTGTTTATTTAATATGAAAATGATAGAAGGTGGATCTACTAAAGATCACTTTTATGAGTTTAATACTATTACTAGTTATTTATCTTCTATGAGTACCAATTTTGATGAAGAAAATTGGGCTCTCTTTATTTTGTGTCATTTTCCTGAAAGCTAGAATGGCTTGGTAATGGTTGTGAGTAATTCTATTTTTGAATCTAGTACCCTAAAATATGATGATGTGATTTTTATTTTAGTGAGAAAAATTGTTGGAAAATCTTAGGCAGATCTACATTAGAAAGTTATTTGAACACAACAAGTAGAAGTAGAACAACTGAGAGAGGAAATACTTCTAAAAATCATGAGAAATCGAGAGGAAAGTCAAAGGGGAAGAAGTCTCAATCCATAGGACTCGGAGATTGCTAGTATTATGGGAAATCAAGGCATAAGAAGAAAGATTGAACTAGACTCAAAAGAGCAATGAAGGAGATAAACTAGAAGGGAATAAGGAGACAAATGTGGTAAGTAATAAATCCAAAGAGTATGCTTTTCTTTTCTCTTTAGAAAGTGCCGATGATTCATGGGTTTTAGATTTTGGTGCTTCATTTCATGCTACACCTCATAGAGGTTATTTCATTTATTATGTCTAAGGGGATTTTGGACTTCTTTATTTGGGGCATAATGAACCCTGTCAAATTGTTGGAAAGGTAAAAGTTAAGATTAAGTTGCAGAATGGGAATCATTAGCTACTATAATGAGGTAAGACATGTTCCAAGGTTGAGTAGGAATTTTGTTTTAGTAGGGAAACTCAGTGATGAGGGTTGTGTACTTACTTTTAATGATAAAAATTGAAAGGTTTCAAAAGGTTCCATTGTCATAGGAAAAGGTGTGAAAGTAGGTACATTATAGCTTTATGAAAGTCATATTGTTCCTTTTACTTTGATTTTTTCAAAGAAAAATCAATGTTTAGGAATATTTTCTACAATTGAGCAAGGAGAACAAATAATTGTTGTAGATTCTGATTCAACATTGTGGCACAACAAACTTGGGCACATGAGTGAGAAAGGTATGAAATTACTTCATTCAAAGAAGGTTTTACCAAGTCTTAAATGTGTTAATATGGATTTTTGTGAAAGTTGAATGTATAGAAAACAAAAAAAAGTGAGTTTTGTGAAGGTTGGGAAGGAAAATAAAAGTGTGAAATTAGAGCTTGTGCATAAAGATGTATAAGGACTAGCCGATGTATCTTTCCTTGGTGGCTTTCATTATTATGTTATATTTATTGATGATGAAATGAGGAAAGTATGGGTTTATTTACTTAGATAGAAATATGATGTATTTCAAACTTTTAAGAAATGGAAATGCTTGGTTGAAAATGAGACTAGAAAGAAATTAAAATGTCTCAGATCTAGTAATGATGGTGAGTATTGTAGCCATGAAGTTGAAAATTATTGCTTGACAAATAGCATTTGTAGAAAGAATTTTTTTCTAAGGACTCCATAGGAAAATGGAGTGGCTAAACACATGAACATGACAATAATAGAGCATGCAAGAAGAATGAGGTTGCATGCAGGGTAGCCTTTAAACATGTGGGTGGGGTTTGTTAGAAATTTTATATATTTGATTAATAGAGGTCCCTATACTCCTCTAGGATGTGGTATTCTAGACGAAGCATGGAATAGAAAGAAGGTGAGTTACTCTTTTCTCAAAAACTTCAGTTGTGAAGCATTTTTTCATATAGATTTTGAAAATAGAAATAGGCTAGAAGCTAAGTCAAAGAAATGTGTCTTTGTTGGATATGGCATTAATGAATTTTGTTATAGGCTTTGGGATTATGAAAATCATAAAATTGCAAGAAGTAGGGATGTAATATTCAATGAAAAAGTGTTGTACAAAATTTTGTTGGAGTAACATGAGAAGAAAGAAAATGATTATGTAGTGTCAGATGATACTCCAACAAATGATGTTCTAGAAATTCCTCACGATGTGCAATAATTGCAACAAAATATGCAACACACCCCAGTGAATGTTAGATGGTCAACAAGGATGCATAGACCTTCAAAAATATTTACTCCTTCCTGGTATTCTATTATAATTACTGATGTTGGTGAATTTGAATGTTATGATAAAGTTGTGTAGGTGGATACTAAGATTTAGTGGGAGTCTGAAATGAAAGATGAAATTGACTCTTTGCTGAAAATAAGACATGGAATTTATGAAAGTGGCTTGCAGGTACAAAGGCTTTATAGAATAAGTGGGTTTACATATTGAAAGAAGAGGGTGGAGGTAAAAAATGATTTAAAGCCAGGTTAGTGGTAAAAGAATTTACACAAAAAAAGGCATTGGTTTTTATGAGATATTCTCTCTTGTAATTAAAATGACTTCTATTAACATTGTTTTAAGTATTGTGGCTACTAAAGGTTTACATTTGGAGTAGCTTGATGTTTAAACAACCTTCCTTCATGGTGATTTGGATGAAAAGATATATATGACTCAACCACAACAATTTGAGGTCAAAGGTAAGGAGAACTTAGTGTGCAAATTGAAGAAAAGTTTATATGGCTCGAAGCAAGCACCTTGGAAATGGTATTTGAAATTTGACAATTTTATGCATGAGCATGGATATAGAAGATGTCATTTAGATCATTGTGTTTATTTTAAGAGGTTAGATGATTACAACTACATTATTTTATGTTTATATGTTGATGATATAATTTTTTCTAGGTATAACATGGATCATATTAAGGGGTTGAAATGCTAGTTAGCACATTTATTTGCAATTAAGGATTTAGGGACAAAAAAAAAACCCTTGGTATGGAGATTTGTACAAATAGGAAGAACAAGAAATTGACAATTATTTTAGGTTGATTATATTTCTAAGGTGTTGCAATGTTTCACTATGGAGAATGCTAAACTTGTCCATAAACATTTACCTAGTCATTTGAAGTTGACTAAGAAGATGTCTCCCAAGACACAAGAAGAGGCGGATAAGATGTCTAAGGTACCTTATGATCTAGCTATAGGAAGCTTGATGTATGCTATGGTATGTACTAGGCCAGATATTGTACATGTAGTGGGAGTTGTTAGAAGGTATATGAGTCATCCAAGGCTTGAGCATTGGAATGTAGTTAAATGGATCCTCAGATATTTGAGAGGAACATCTGTTAAGTGTTTACACTTTGGGAACTCTACTACTAATTTAAAAGGCTATGTTGACTCATATTTGGTAGGGGATATTGATCCAAGAAAAGTACTACAACTTATGTATTTACTATTGGTGGGGCAGCCATGAGCTACGTTTCTAGGTTACAGAAGGTTAATGCTTCATCCACTACAGAGGTAGAGTATGTTGCTACTATAGAGATAGAAAAGGAGATGATACAGCTTTAGTTCCTCTTGGAAGAATTTGGACACCCTTAGAAGGATAAAAAAAAAATTTATAGATAGTCAAAGTGCCATTCATCTTGCAAAGAATTCAACTCTGCATTCAAAGACAAAACATATACAGTTATGGTACCATTTCATTCAATCAATTTTAGATGATGGATGATTAAAAATGGACAAGATACATACAAATGGAAATCCAGAAAATATTTTTACAAAGGTTGTGACAAGTGTCAAGCTAATATAACACCTTTTTAGTTAAAGGATTGGACATCCTTTACTAACAAAGTACTATCTTAGTGTTCATTAAATATCAATCTAGGAGGATGAACTTGAGATAATGTCTAAAAAGTATATGCTCTAGCCTCTACTAAAAGTCACTACTACCTTGAATAAAATAACCATTAATGAAATCTAGTTTTTCAAAAGGAAAAGTAGCTATTGAATGATTGGAAGGAAACTCTAATTACTTAACCATACATTCATGCACCTACTACTGCAGGAATAGTGACTAGTTCTATTTCCAGTGGCTATAAGAATGATAGTTCTAAACTTAACTTACAAAACTAATTCTAACTCCTAACTGCTAAAGTAAACTCCACCTTACATGTGGGCCCCCATGAAAGAGTGAAGAAAAGATTAACTCAGACGGAAGTGTAGAAACTTAGTAAACTCATGTATTCATTCAATAGGAAATGTTACACTTTCTTGAAACACAATAGAATGTTTGATAACTCTATTATTCTATTCACTACTTGACCTTTTAGATATAGACAACATCTTATTTAAAAGAAAGAAAATAACAAATTCCTACAATCATGACTTACTCATAAAGGATAGTTCGTTATAGCTCAAGATTCATGCAAACATGCAACATAATAAAAAACATAAGGTATCTTCTTAAGTTCTTGTATATATAGAGCATAGAAAATTCTAGATCTGCTCTGCTATCTAAATTTAATAACTTTTAGGGATCTAAGTACTGTGCCAAAATTCTTGGCATGTTTAACTGATTGCCTAGATTCTTGCTCTCCCATTCATCTACTTCATCAAGTCCCTCTTATTCTATTGGAATAGGTCCCCTTTATATGCCACTAAATAGGTTCCTTATTATTTTGCTAAACAGGTCCCTTCTAGTTGTGTTGCTAAGTTTTTGGCTATAATGGTGCTATGATGGACCTCCTTTAATACTTGTAATTCCACAATGCTAGATCTTTGCTTGAGCTATTTTGACCGATTCTAGCTTGACTTGGATACCTATGATCATCATTCAATGCACACAAGACTTCCTACAAGTATTTATTCATATTTATTGATTTATAAATAAAAAACATTAATATTCAATTAATAGTCTTTGCAGTCTCTTTGGGTGAAGGAAGATCTACCCATGCCAAACATTCATGAAGAAAGTTTTTTATTGACAAAATGAACCCTTTTAGCCATAATTATGATTATCACTTTTATGCCATATGTTCATATCTTATACATTAAAAAGTACAAAATATTATACTTAAATGATGACAAAGTTCAAGATGTTATAAAAAAATATTCATAAAAAGGATAAAAAGGACATCTATTTCTTCATGTCATCATTTCCCCCCCAACCAACCTAATGTTGGTCCCTTCAGCATTTATAAATTCCTAATCCTCATTCGTAGCCTAACATCATTGGCAATTTTTTCACCTAATTCATTAATCTTGTAGTTAAAGTATCCATGATTCTATTTTAACCTTTCCCATTTCTAATCTTCAATGGCCATATTATAATCAGCAAAAGAATCATGCTTTTTGAGCATAGGATGCAAGATTATTGGTGGTTAGAAACAAAAAGGAGCCCAATAATTCTTTTGACTTCTACCTAGCATCATATACCTGGGCATCCTGCTAATAGCCATCTCATAATTTTGAGGAGGGTACAATTCTCCTATTTTTAGATCTTCTGCAATTGGACCCATCTTTGACTAGAAGCCCTTATGGTGTTAGGAGTAATCTTGGAACAAAGTTGTTCCTAATCTAGAAATTCCTATTCGTAGACAAGGTAAATCTTAGCAACACCACTTGCATTATTAGTAACAGAGAGCCAATCAAAGAACACCTTGTAAGTATTTTGTACCTTAGGCTGAATTTATAGTGGTTCCAACATTTCTTTTTCCCTATAAGGGGTGACCTAATTCTCTAGATTGATGTCATTTTCCATCTATGACATGATCACTCTAAACTATACATCCCTAACATATAATAGAAAATTTTAATCCCTATCATCTAGAATGACAAGGTTGTGGACATATAACTCACATAGGAAACTCTACATAGCCATTGCGACTGATTTGAATGCTACATAACAATCATGGTGAGTATGCAAAGAAGGATTTAACCCCTGAAAATTTGAGACAATTGAAAATTAATCATTTGTTCCTTTAAGAATAGTGTATAAACTAGGTTTGGTTATTTGGAGTTCACAAGCTTTGGAATGAGCTCTGTCACCTATGTGACACATTGTTGCAAGACTATGATTTCACTATCTTTTTCTTCAATTTTCTATGCCTATTCTTTTATAATTATGATTAATAATTTTCTCTCTAAGTCCCAGTTTGACTTTTCCCATTGTAACTATTGCTATAAACTAAGACTGGTTGTTAATGGAGTAGAAATGTATGGTGGTGTGTGCTGACAAACAATAGGGGTGTTGACTTCAAAGTGGTGATGAGCAACAAGGCTGTCATTTTGACAAACAAGAAGGTTGTCATCTTTAGAGTGGTGATGAACAAAAGGGTTATCATTTTGATGAGCAACAAGGTTGTCATCTTCAGAGTGATGATGAGCAATAGGGCTGTCAACTTTTTTTGAAGGCACCATAGCCTTATTGGTTTGAAATGTCTCAATAATTTATTGAACTATTTCCTATGCAAATGTTGGGTATTCTTCTGGTGGCCAATTTTTAGCCTCTTGTGCTTGCTGTTCAAAACTAGACATCATTTTCTCTGAAGAGTCTGTGTCACTATAAATATTAATAAATCTATTAAGGCTATTTGACTTTGGAGGAGCTTCCTTAGGAACATTTTCATGTTTGAGAGTATGGATTGCATGCTTTGGGGATTGTGCAAGCGTATGGATTAGAGATTCTAAATCAATAGGTGGAATAGAAAATTTAGTATCCAAGCTTACTCTAGATAGTCTAGCACCTCATCGTAGGGTAGAGGTCATTTTTTTACCCTTATTATCAATAGATATTCCTTTATTAAGGTTAGGTATGGTTTCCTATGGCACTGGATGTGCTTCCACTGAACCTTTCCCCATGGTATCTATGTGTGATTTTCTCCTTCTAGAGGTTGAAGCCTCTAAAGGTGGAATTCTCTTTTTCATAGTCTTGGGTGTGGACATAGAAGCTAAAGCTTCTTGAACTATTTTATATACTACCTTTATAACTCCTATGACATTTTTCTTTCTAGTCCCCATTCCTTGCCCTTTAGGTCAACCCCTTTGTGGTCCCACTATTTTGAGTTTTACAAAATCATCCCATGCCCTTAGATGTTTCCTAGTTAATTCCCTTTCAATTATGGCTCTTATTAAGCAATGGTGGGAC
The DNA here is from genome assembly GCA_028749045.1 of Cupressus sempervirens. Classification (NCBI taxonomy): domain Eukaryota; kingdom Viridiplantae; phylum Streptophyta; class Pinopsida; order Cupressales; family Cupressaceae; genus Cupressus; species Cupressus sempervirens. The sequence continues at coordinate 243,493,116 of CM053789.1, read as the reverse complement.
ACCGATTGGGTTTTACCTTGTTGTATATAGGTAGCCTACCTTTTAACAATATTGTAAAGGAAACTGGAGATATTTGTAGGATAGTTACCATGCCATAGACAACTCAAAATTTTGAAATGAATAGCATGTAAATAGGTATAGTACCCTTCATAGGTAAAACACCTTATGATAAAGTCAGCAGGTTGAGTGAATTGAAGGGGAGGAGATAACTGTAATGTACCTTTCTTTATGTTTTCTTCCAACAGAGGGTCTCCATGCACTATGAATTGTGGCTTTGCAGCTCGTGCATCCATATCTTTTTTCCATCACTCATCTGTAGGTAGACTAGTAACCTCTGCCACTACCCATTCTATAAATTCTATCCAGATACCCTTGACAGTTGCATACTCATCCCATAGCATATTATGAAATTGCAATAGAAGTTTTTGATCAAATTTCTTGAGGTTGAGGCAGTAAGCTAACCAACCCTACTATTGAAACAAACTACATTTTTCTAGGTTTTCTAGAAGGACTCTATGATTCACTAGTTCATGTTGCTTAGGTTCTCCACCCATGTTATCTTTTGAAGAATGCTATAGGTGATGAGTTCAACTATGGGTGATTGAAAATTTAAGTGGAAATAGCTATAGGGGTTTTTAGTTTAAACCATAGTGTATTGGGGAAAAAATTAATTTTCAAGCACTTTTGAGCACTTTTGAATATCATATTCTTCAGTACTACATGACAACATTTTAATCACCAAAACATAATGTGGATAAAGATCATGCTCAAAACATATGCCATATTAATGAAGGTTAAGTAATTTTTTTGAAATCATAATTTAATGGAAAGTTTTTTAATTATTTCTTGCACACCTTAGAAGTACAAAGGGCCGCCAGCTCATTACTGAGGTGATCTATCCCCCGTCCATCATACATGTCAAATTAACTTATGATTTCAATTTTTCCTACCCCCAACTTATCAGAGATTGGGTCCCATCAGACCTTAGTGATTGCAAATTTTGAAAATTGTAATAACACAATTTCTAGATAAATAATAAATCAAATAGGTGTAGAGGGGTCAAGTGTAACTGACCTAATACATGATAGGAAGGGTTCTCCAAGTAGTACCATACTATAGAAATTAATGAAGTGGAGTGGTAATGAAAAGATAAGAAGATGACATGGAGTGAAGAAAAAAAGTAAATGGATTTCACATAAAATGTGAAATTTTATTATGAATGCCTTGAAGTAAATTCAAGGGGCTATAGGTTTCTGAGTGGAAGACCCAGATAGAGTGGTTCTAGGTACTAATGTTTCTGTTATGTTGAACTATTGAAGAAATTCCTCCCGATTTGTTAGTTTATGATATGTCTTTAAGCGATGGCCATTATCTAGGAGTTTAAACTTGATCGGATCAATTGTTGATAGTTGAACTACTCCACTATTAAAAATTGCTACAATTTCATATGGACCAAGCTATTTGGTCTAAAATTTCCCTTGGTGGTGTTGATATCTAGAGTCATATAGGAGCACCCAATCTCCGATAGAGAACTCTCTATCTTTCATAAATTTTTCATGACACTACTTTCTCCAACTCTAAATTACTTTTGTGTTGCAAAGGGATGAATTTTTCCATTCGTCCAACTCATTGAGATATAGAATTCAATCCTATTGTGTTGTAGGAAGAGTAATACCAAGTTCCAAAGTTGTTTGTAGAGTCTTATGCTCAAATTCAATAGGCATGATAGCTGCCTTCCCATATAGGAGTTCAAAAGATGTAAACCCAGGAGTAGATTTCCATGTTGTTTCGTATGCCCATAAGGCTTTAGGAAGTCAAGACACCCTATATTTCCTATGAAAGGACATAGTTTTAGTGAGTATGTTTTCCAGGTCTCTATTTGTCACTTCAACCTATCCATTGGCCTATGGATGATATGGAGAAGATTTTCCATGCCTAATTTTCTATTCTTCCATGAGAGAAGCTATCAAATTAGATGTAAACTAAGGGTCTTGATCTAATTGTAATTCTCTTGGGATGCCAAACCTTTTAAAGATACATTTGTATAGGAACATTCCAACATTATTATCATTAGGGTGCTTCATTGGTTTTGCTTCTACCCATTTTGTGACATAGTTAGTACATACCAGGATGTAACTCTAGTTCAGGCCCTAAAATTTAGAATAATATGATGCACATGTGCCATTGGAATATTGGGAGTGATCACACCATTTATTTTTTGGAATATCAATGGCTCCAAGAGTACCCACTCAAGCACAGTAAATTCCTCCCATTGCGTGATTTATGCACCAAAGCTTACAGATGCATGATCAAAAATTATATCACCCCAGATTGACAATGGATTGGGATCCAACACTAGGCTCCTCCAGGGGTGGGTTTGGCTATGGAACTTCAAAACCTAATAAACAATTATAGGATCCTCCTCATTCTAATTGAGGACTCCATGGTTTTGAAGCTTACTCTTAAAGGGGACTTCACGGTGAAGTTGACTTATCTTTGTTTCCTTGAGGGTGGGGTGGCCCAAGGCAAATTGGAGAAAGGTATGACACCAATGGATCCTTCAAAAGATTTTTTTTTCTAGTGGACAACTTTACATAGGTCTATCCTTATTGTGGATAATCTCCACAGGCAATGATGTCAAATTGCAAATTGTTGTGTCATTTGTCTTCAGGACACAAAATCTATACCACACCTTCTTATTCATTTCCCTTTTATGTAAATGATGTGGAGGGAGGTACTTGTCTTATGGGAAATCTAGTGGTGTGCTAATGAAGGTGTGCAAAAAAAAATTCACTGGAATGGACCATCTTTTGACATGGTAAATCTAGAAGGAATAGAATAATAGAATATTTAGGGATAAAGCTAATACCAGTTTAGGGGTGGCTCAATAGGTTATTAGACTCCTAAATGAATATAGTGGAATCAAGTGGTGGAAACCCACCACCCCCTCCCCTCGAATCCCCTAGGTAGACTTGATATGTAGTGAACTTCTTCCTGGGGAGTGGGCCAAATGGTGGCACAATTTGATAACTCTAAAGCCCTATTTAGGAAGAATATGGTGTGGAACCTACACCCTATTACATGGTTTAAGCTTAATTTTCATGGCTTGACCATGATGGGAACCTCTTTTGTTGGGGGTATTTTACACAATTCTATAGGGAAAATTTTTATGGCTTTTTCTAGAAACTATGGAGGTGGATTAAATAATGAAACTGAAGCTTTAGCTCTTCTATGCGAATTGAGACTCATGAGGAAATGTGGAATTAATAGGCTAACGGTTGAGGGAGATTCAATGTTTATTATCAAAGTCACTAAAGGAGAGAGTCAAAGTAGTTGGGGGATCAATGTAATAATTGAGAAAATTTGTAAATTGATTGAGGAATATTAGGAAATCCACATGGATCATATTAACTATGAAGGTAATGGCATGGCAAATGAGTTGGCTAGACTTGGACATAATGTTACGAGGCTAATTACACTAGAGAAAATCAATCTAATTCCATCATCAACTAAACTATTGATGGAACATGAATGTACTTCTAACACTTCCATATGAATCATCACACTAAGTGACACATCTTCAAGTTTCCACATGGGCAGGAAAGAAAATGGTCTCATTAAGTTTACATTTGGAAAGATTATATGTAGATACAATTTTATGATCTCCTTGCCAAAAATGTCTTTTATTTCTAAAAAAGGATGATTACATTCAAAATACTGACTAAAAAGGAAAATAATGACTCCTGGTTCATACACCACTACATTTACAACTAGCGTTGGGTGATTATAGAAAGAAAGGGACAATTAACATGTGTCAGGGAAAAATATTTTTTGGGCTTTGAAAAACCTTATGGCCTTATGATGGCTTTCTTCTACCTCTACATTTTCATTTTGATTATATTTTATTTAACTTTCAATAACTCCCATAGTTGCAACATGGTGATGTTCAAAAATTCAAAGGAGTTGGCAGAAAATTTTGAAGAGTTGGTGGTTGAGTTGGGTGGTGGTATGAGCATCGGTGATCATATAGAAACTATGAGAATGGAGGAGTTCATTCACAAGAGTGAAGCGATGACTATTTATATGTAGGAGGATGACCTATTACTCTTAATGGAAGGGATAATAAAACATGAGGAAAATATCTCTATGCAGTACTTCAATTCATGGAGTGACAAAAGGGTGGTCGTTAATGGGATGAGTTTTGAAATCACTAAGGATCTTATTGCTAGATAGGGTCAGTGGGTTTCCCATGGGTGGTAGGAATTGCCACAAACAAGCTCGTTTTCATGATGAACCCAACCTATAGAAATTCTTCAAATTTCATGAGGAGCTAGTTCATCTGCATGGCAGGTTTTCTAGGGAACAACTTACTAAGCCCTGGAACATCATCGGCTTTTCTATTATGGGATACATTACCCTAGAGGATCAATTTTATAAACTTTATTTTTACCATTTCCACATCATCAATCATTTTTGAGATCTAGATCGAATCTATTTTCTATTACTTTTGTTGAATTCTATGCAAGATAGTATTTTCAAGGCTATGAGGAAGGAGGGAAAACCCTTTTCGCTCATCCACCAGGATTTCATAAATAAGTTCCATAGCCACCACCTTGCCCAAAACCTACCACTCCAGGTTAACCCTCTAGCTAGTACTACCCCCCAAGTATCTCTTGACCTGAGCCCTAGCCATACCCATTAAAAAGTCAAGAAAACCCCCAACCTGGAGATCAAAATTAGTCTCCTAGACTCTGACATAGATACTAGGAAAAGAAAAGAAAATGCTTGTAGATCTAGTAGATGCCTCTAGTTAGAGAAGTTTTAGCCTCCTCTCAGGTGGGTCTTTAGCTCAGAGTCTACTAAAAGAGGCATCAGACCCCCTAAGAGGAGGAAAACCCAACAGGACATTGGCAAGAAGCTTGGATCCAATTTTCCCAGCCCCTCCCATATTGTTGATACCCTAGAGGCTTCCTCGGTTAGAAGTGATGGTGAGTACATTAATTCCCCAATGAAGGACACTCCTAAAGTACGGGGGAAGGAAATAATAACCATGACCAAATTCATTTCAAGGTTTAGCTTGACAAACTTGAACAATCAATGAAGGATTTGGTAGATAATCATACTAGCATCTACTAATGATTTGAAACCTTGGTCGAGTTCTCCACTAAAGTGATGCATTATTTATCTACCACCCTTTACATTCTACAAGTGAACAAGGATGTCAAGGACCTAGGAAAGGAGAGTGAGATTTCTCGCTCCATATACAGCTTCTTGGTAGAGGACTAGATGAAGACCTTCCTTGACAAACTTGTCAAGGAGGATGGGGTGACTATGGATAGGGATGGACCTGAGTTGAAGGATGTTGAGTATTGGAGAAGAAGGAGGGTAGTTATACCTATTGGCTATTTATATTTTTCTATAATGATATTGCTTAATCTAAACTTGATTCCCTACAAGGCAGTTTATTATTTGTATAACTTTAATTGCTAGACTAATAATAGTAGTATGTTGTTTTACCATTGGAAAAAAATTCCTATTTATTTTCTTGATCAAAGTATGACTGATATTGTTAGGGATGTTATGGATTATGTTAGTTTTTTTAAGTATAAAACTTGTATTGGTTAGATGATAGGGAGGTAAACCTCAACTAATCTTTAAGCCTTTTTGTACTTTGGGGTCAGCCCCCCATCTCTCTTGGCTACTATCTATATACTTCAAAAAAATGGTGAATACACTCCACTTATCTCATGGAGTTGAAAATATGGATTTTGAGTACAGTTTGGAGGGTAAAAACACAAATCTGTGTCACAAGCTAACTTATCAAAACCACCGAATTTAAGTATTTCTATCTAGAAATCAAGTTTTTTCTAACATATGATCTGGATAAATTCATTCTAGATAAGTTATATATGTTCTGACACTTTTTGAATTGGAAATATATATTGAATGCATGTTTTATACTAGTTTGTGTCCAATTACTAAAGAATTAAAATTATTTTAGAAAATAGATATTTCAATAACTCTTACTTACTCTTTTTAATGATTTTTTTAAATAACAAATAAATGCCATTTTATAGAGCTCAAACATAAGAATATTCTCATATAGAGTTTATAGTGTTTTACTCAGATATAGTATATTGTAAGTAAAAAATAGTGGAAGTACATATTTTAACACTTGAGAAGATGTTAATTTCGAGAAGGAAAAATAAATTGTAAATCTTATTAAAAAAATTAAAAACTATATGAATTTGTAGAGGAGAGAGTCATCTTCCAAAATGTATAATTTTTCTTTTGGTTAGAATAAATTTGTGTTGAAAAAGTGGTGGGAGATGAAAAATATGAATTTTAAGTGAGTTGATTTTAATGGAAATTTTATCAAAACTATCACAAATGTAGATAATATTGTCACCATTTTGGTGCTTGTTAATCAAACTCTTTTAAGATTCAATTCTTCATTCCAAGGGTTATGCAAAGGTAACCCCCTATCCCTATATCTTTTCATTATTGTGGCAGAGGTCCTTGGTAGAAATTTGGTTTCAATGAATAATGTTGGCAGGTTAAGAGGTGTTAGACCCGCATCCTTGCATCCTCCTCAAACTATTCAACAATTTGTGGATGAAACCTTCTTATTTGGTATCTCTTCCTTCCATGTAGTCAGGGAGTTGAAAGCTATCCTAAATCAATATGCAGAGATCTCTGGACAAGGCCTAAATTATTAGAAAAGAAAATTATATTTCTTCAACATTGTTGCTAGCGTGAAAGGTAAGGTTACTCAAATTCTATAAAGCTAGGAGACATTTCTGTTGGACACTTATTGTAGGCTCTAGCTCAAGATTAAAGAAGTCTCAAATTAGCTTTGGAATGGTCTTGTTGAACCTTCTAGACAAAAATTGGTGAGCTAGAAAGGTAAGATTCTAAGGAGCATTGGGAAACAACAACTTATCTTTGCTTCTCTATAAGGCATCCCAATTTACTTCCTTTTCATTTTTTAACTCCCTGGGAGATTCAAAGATATCCTTGAAAAAATATAGTTGAACTTTTTGTGGTTGGGTACTCTAGAATGAACTAGGGTGAGTTTGGTTAGCTGGGAAAATTTTTTTTATCCTAAGGACCTTGGAGGTTTAAATATAAGAAGGATTGGACATATGAATAAGGCCCTTCTAACCAAAGTTGGTTGGAGGTTGATGAATTCAATGGGTAATTGGTAAAACATTGTGAGGGCCAAGTATCTTGGTGGAGAATCATTTCATCATGCCCTATGGACCCAAGCTCTCCCCCAGGGTTCTAAAATTTGGAATAATATGATGCACACCCAAGAAATTCTAAAGATGGGGTACCATTGGATTGTTGGGATGGTCAATGGCTCTAAGAGTACCCACTCAAGCACACTAAATTCCTCTAGTTGCATGATTTATGCACCAGAGCTTATGGATCCATGATTTGAAATAGTATCACCCCAAATTGACAATGGATTGAGATCTGGCACCAGGATCTAATGGGGGTGGGTCTTGCTCTACATCTCCAAGACCTACTAGAAAATTATAGGATCCAACTCATTTTGGTTGAGGACTCCATCGTTTTAGAGCTTATTCCCTCAAGGGACTTCATGGTAAAGTTAGCTTATCTTTGTTTCCTTGAGGGTGGGATGGCCCAAGGAGATTGGAGAAAGGTATGACACCCATGGATCCTTCAAAAGATAAATTTTTTTCTAGTGGACGATTATACATGGGTCTATTCATACTATGGATAATCTCCAAAGGTAAGGATGTTAGGTTTTAAACTATTGTGTCCTTTGTCTTTAGGGTGCAAAATCTATGCTACACCTTCTTATTCATTGTCCTTTTCCCTCAGAGGTATGGAGGGAGGCACTTGTCTTATTGGGAATTTATTGGTGTACTAATCAAGGTCTACACCAATTTGTTCACTAGAATAGCCTCTATTCCCACCCATACATAAATAACTTATGGTTAATAACTCCTTATGTTTCATGGGACATCTAGAAGGAACAGAATAACAAAATATTTAGGTATAAAGCTGCTAGTTTAGGGGTGGCTCAGTAGGTTATCTTACTCCTGAAGGAATGTAGTTGAATATGTCATGTCGGTGGAAACCCCCCCCCGTCCCCACTTTGCCAAACCCCCTAGTAGACTTGATATTCAATGGAACCCTCACCTTGAGACATGGTTTAAGCTTAATTTTGATGGCTCAACCATAATGGTAAGTTCTATTTCTAGAGGTGTTTTATGCAATTCTATAGGGAAAATGGCTATGGCTTATTATGAAAACTATGGAGGTGGATCAAATAATGAAGATGAAGCCTTGGCTCTCTTATGGGGATTGAGACTTTTGAGGAAACATGGAATTAATAGGCTAATGGTTGAGGGAGATTTGATTTTTATTATCAAAGCCACTAAAGGGGATAGTTGAAGTAATGGGGAGATCAAGGTAATAATTGAGGAAAATTTTAAATTGATGGAGGAATACTAGGAAATCTAGGTGGATCATATTTACCATGAAGGTAATAGCCTAGTAGATGAGTTGGTTGAATTCGGACATAGTGTCACAAGGCTAACTAAATGGAAGGACATCAGCCTAATTCCATCATCAACTAAACTATTGATGGAACATTAATTTACTTCTAACACTTTCGTATCAATCATCACACCAAGTGGCATTTCTACAAGTTTTCATGTGGGGAGGAAAGCAAATTGTTTCATAGCATTTACATTTAGAAAAATTGTATGTGGATATGATTTTTTGATCTCCTTGCCAAAAATGTTATTTATTTCCACAAAAGGATGAAGGTAATGGATTTTATTAGATTCAAAAAATGTCTAAAATTGATAATAATGACACCTTGCTCATACCCCACTACATTTATAGCTGTTGTCAGGTGATTATGAAAAGAAAGGGACAATTAACACGTGCTAGGTACAGAGATTTTTCAGGCTTTGGGAAACCTTATGTACCTCTACATTTTCCTCTTGAATATATTTTGTTTAATTTCTAAAAATTTCCTTACCTACAACATGATGGTGTCAAGAAATTCAAAGGAGTTGGTGGAAATTTTTGAAGAGTTGGAAGTTGAGTTGGGTGGTAGTATGGGCACTAGTGATCATATAGAACTTGCAAGAGTGGAGTTCATTCACAAGAGTGAAGCAATGACTATTTATCTGTGGTAGGGTGACCTATTACCCTTTATGGAGGGGGTGGTAAAATATGAGGAAAACATCTCTATACAATACTTCAATTCATGGAATTATAGAAGGGTGGTTGTCAATAAGATGAGTTTTGAAATCACTTAGGATCTTATTACTAGATAGGATTAGTGGGTTTTCCACGAATGGAAAGAATTGGAACAAACAAGCTCATGTGAATGATGAAACTAGTCTATGAAAGTTCTTGATGTTTCATGAGGAACTAGTTCATATGTGTGGTGGGTTTCCCAGGGAACACCATACTATGCTCTAGGATGTCATCTACTATGCTATTATGAGATAAATTACCTTATAGGATCAGTTTTAGGTACCCTTTTTTTACCATTTCCCCATCGTCAACCATTTTAGAAATCTAGATCAAATATCCTTTCTATTCCTTTTGCTGAATTCGATGGAAGATAGTATTTTCAAGGCTAGGAGAAAGGAGGGAAAGCCCTTTTACCTCATCCACTAGGGTTTCATGAATAATTTGTAGTGTCTGCCCCTAAGTTACATTTTTTCTATCATTGTCGAACTCCTGTAGGCTAGTTTTATGTTTGATGATTAGTAGTATTGTTTTGAGTTTATTAGATATTGTTTCAAATTTAGTTTATTATGTGTTGGGATTACTTTGTACTCTATATTTCATGTACATATGATGATTATTACAGTGTTTTCAGTTATTGATGATGATTAGTTAGATGATTTATTATCATATGTGTTTTCTTATGGATACTTACCCCATACTGCATGTGTATGGTGTGCGTATTTGTTTTCTTTATGTATGGCATTTTTTATTCGATTAAGGAAGGGATTCCTAGTCACCTACTAGTCGGGATCTACACAATGCACCACTTCCTACCATTTCTTGTTAAGCTTAGAATAATATGTTTGTACATGCATGAATTTTTTGCAGGTTGCAAGTACTTGGTATCAACTTCCCTTAATTGCCAGGATGAGTGTACCCTATCGCATTATCTCAATGGTAAGAGAGGGGGGATAAACTCTTGAGTCCAAATCCTAAACCTTTAAATAATTTGTCATAGAAAACTCAGACAAGTATCTAAGTTGTCTACCTTCTGAATGTGTCAAATGATGTAATTCGTGATTATAAGCCCTTAGTTTGATTTCTTATGTGTTTTTCTATGATGGGTTTTCATATTTTACTTTGTGAGTCTTTGGTGTATTTTCTATTAATTAAGTATAATTAAAAGATTGAATTAATGATATAATTTAATGGAAAATTATTATGATAATTAAATTTTTAATTATATTTAATTAATTAAACAAAAATAATTGAATTTGAAGATAAAAGTTTTAAGAATAAAATTAGAATGTGATGATATTTATTTATTTTAATAATAATATATTTAGAGTTCATTTTTAGATAAATGCTACATATTGTTATTTAAGTTAATAAATATTTTATCAATTAATGTTCAAAAATAAATTTAGAAGTGGGAACATAGATTAATTTATTAAAATTCCATGATCGCATGATAAGTGCATGAGATTTAAAATTAATAAATTAATTTTAAAAGAGTCAACTGAAAATTAAATAAGTAATTTAATTAATTAATTAATGTGCATGGAAAGGATAAATAAAAGCTAATAACAAGTTAAGAGTGTTGGTGTAAATACACTTACTTAAGTTTACTTAGGTTAATCCATTATTTTTATACTTATTTATTAGTCACCTAGGAGTATGCACACCTCTTTTATGCACATGTTGTCTTCAACATAGGAGTTAGCACACTAATTAAGCATGTGGTGTCTAAAATCTTCTCATTCTTATCCACTCATCTAGAATGCTGAATAAGGCTTGTGCTTAGTTGTCAATGCTTATCTTATCTCCTAGTTATTTCTAGAGATATTCTAAGTGCTTCTTGAGAGGCCTTTATATACAGACACTCCTAGTATGTAAGGACATGATTCTAATAATAGTGAGCATTCATATTGATCATACTCTTTGGTCTACTAGGACCACAAATTTTGGAGAAGGAAGGAATTTTTGGAAAAGAGAAGGTTCTGAGAGGAGGGGATTTTTCTCTACAATTTTCTAGGGTGTAGCAATTAGTATCATTGTCCAAGTAGATGCTTGTGATTTTCACATATGTCTGCTAATTATTTTCTAAATAATTCTCTATGATGAATCTTTCAATCTTATAATTTGGAATTTGGGTATGCATGTTGTTTTTGTCTAATTGTGGGAGATTAGAATATAATTGCAATCCTCCTTTAGTAGAATCATAATTTTTGAAATTAGATCAAGATTTGGGTTTGAATTAATAGGGAATTAAGAAATTAAATCTGGGTAGGGTTTGAAAGAGAAGAAAAGTTTAAAAAAGAGAAATTTGAATGGTTGATAGTAATTCTTCTATCAGACTATATGTATAAATAATATTTAAAATAATAATATATAATAATAATATATATTATTAAAACTTAGTGATGAAGGAGTTTTTTTTAATTAAACAAATTCATATTTAAAAATTATTGATTGTACGAACATTATGTAATTTTAATATTATAAAAAAAAATTTTAAATAACTATTAAATATAAATTTGGGGGGGGGCGCAGGTTTTACCCACCCCCTATCCTCACTTACCTCATAACTACCAGTGGCACTGTACCTGCGATGGTAGGCAGGGGCCACACACCCTTGCCTTTAAAGGAGGTAGCCTTTTAAAAGAAATGCCTTTGTTATAAAGTTTTTCTTTGTTTATATATATTAAAATGTATTTCTAATTTAATTTAATTTAAGTTTTTAAATTTTTATTTATTAATAAATATAAATATTAATTATTAATAAATTTTATTAATGGTGTTTTATGAATACTTAGTAAATTGATAGATATTACTTATTAAAGAATTTTTTTTTTAAATAAGTTTTTAATTATATAGTTTGTAGTTAAAATGATTGAATAATTTAATAATTAATGGAAAATTAATAATATTAGTTTATATAATTTATTAATTAATCTAATTAAATATAATTTGATTAAGATTAATTAATCATGGAAGATGTTTGATTGAGTATTAAATTTATTTAATTCTAATTTTTAATTAAGTCATAGATTATTTCATTGATAAATCAGCGAGTAGTATAATTTAAATAAATTATTACTCCTTGATTATTTTGGGAAATTGACCTAAATCAAAAGAGGTAACTTTGTGAATTATTAAAAAACAAGAATGGTTTGACTAGTAAGGGTGATCTTTGGGACTTATTTACTTAAAATATATATTGAAACAAAGACTAAGATCTTACTTGAAACTGAAATTTTACTTTTAACTCTAGTTTGTATCTTCAATCAAACCCAAACTATGAAGCTATATTGTTTTCTTTGTGATGTCTATGTTTTGGGGTTGATTAGATATTGACCAATTTAGGTTGTTACTAGAGGCTTGGTGGTTGTGTGATTGTGATGTTATGATGTTTTGATCTTGATCTTTTTAAAACCTAACCATGGTAATGTGATCACATGCTCTATGATGTGTGTGGATTATTGATTGTTATTGCTTTCCAATCTTCTTGTGTGAAGCTGAGGTTTATATATATGAGATACTTGACTTAACCACTTTTGAGTTATCGATCAGTTATATTTGATTTTCTTTCTAGTCACTTTGAGAGGACTGAGATGTTTTGAATGATTTGTTCTTGATGATGTCATGTTGTGACATGTTTGACTTGACTATTTTGGAGTCTTTGATTAGTATTACTTTGGGATTCTTTCTAGGTGCTCGTTGAGAACTGATGGATATTGTGATTTATCATTTGATGCTTTTTGGTTGCTTGTTGAGAACTGATGGATATTGTGATTTATCTTTGATGCTTTCTAGTTGCTCACAAAGAACTTATGTGATTATTATGATTATCTTTATGATGTTTTCCAATTGCTTGTATAGTACTAAGGTGATTTTTATATGATTATTGATTTGTGATTTTATGAGCCTAGGGTAGGTTATCTACTTGTAGTGATGGGAAGTGGCTTGCAATTGGAGTCAAGGCCCTAAGTGGCTTCCAAGGTAACTCATTGTTAGCTGTTTAATAAGTAAAAAAATTATACTAAATGGGGATTAAAATGAACCTAATAAGAGTCTTGTAGATTCTTGCCCATGTCTTGAGTGCTAGTACAGACTAGGATGGGTGTAGAGAGAATGCTTGGTTGTGACCTTGCATTCTGTAGTATGCCTTGTTAGTATGAGAGGATACTAGTGGCCACAATGGGATCGCTAGGGACCTAGGAGTCCTAAGGGACTACTTGGGTAACTCCAAGAATGATTCATATGATGACACTTGCCCACTTACATAATATGTTTCCTACATGTCTTGTGTGCCTCTGGGTCTAGATGTCGATCTATGTGTTGGAACCTGTAAGTTAGTATACTTTTAAGATTTCCTAGACTTAGAGAGTATTTTTTTTATGTGATTTGATATCCTATTTGGGTCTTCATACTATCTCCTTAGCGTGGTGGGAGTGGGCCATTTAGGTTCCACATGGTGGAGTGCTAGTGCTTTTTCACTCTTACCATTGAGATCCATCCGTAGTCACTGTGGCTAGAGCTTCTTGGGATGCTTTTTTATCATGTTTAGATGATATTATTTACTAAGGCATTTCATGATATTGATGATTAGCTTGTGATAGGTGATGTTATCTACTTTGTAAGATCGTCTTATGCTTTATTCTTGCATGTTAGATTTCCTTATGCTTATGTTGTAGCATGTTTTATTAGTGACATCCCTATTATGATAGTACCAATGGCCTGATTGATGGCTTGGGATGTTACACATGGGGGATGGCTAGGGCCAATGGTCTAATAATTTTATTGATGCTTGGGAGGAACCACACACTTCGGTAGTTGTGTTTTATGTTGGATGTATATACCTTTATGATGGATGGATGTATCATATATGTTATTAGTTTCATTTATTGTATTGCATTTGTATCATGGATTTGATGAGGGTGATGTATCTTTATTTCTACATATGTAAATTCTTTTAGCCTTTCATACCCTATGATATGTATAGTGAATGATTGAGCATTCTAGATTTTCTTTGCAAAGAGGCATTCAGAACAAATTTATATTATGGACATTAGACTTTCTAATTATTCTTTCATGTGGATGTGGTAGTTGTTAGACTTAGTATTGATTAAATTTAAATGTGACTAAACATCTTGGGATCCTTAAGGAATGTAACCTGTTATGTATGCTTTTAGTTGATTATATGTTATTGCTTCAGCTATGATGTGTTTGATGTGAATGATTTATCTTTCTTAAAAATAAAAATAAAAAAATGTTTGGCAAACTTAGTAAAACTTTAGGTTAATTATTTTGGATCCCTTGGTAGAGCATTACATAAGTTTTATACATATCTCCTTACTCAAAACCCACCACACCCAGTTAATCCTCTAGCTACTGCTACACCCCAAGTCTCTCTTGACCTTGGCCATAAAAGAATTCAAGAAAAACCCCAATCCTAAGGTTAGTATTAGTCTCCTAGACTCCAACAAAAATACTAGGAAGAGAAAATAGAGTGCTCATAGATCCAACAAACACCTCCAATTAGAGAAGTTTAAGCTTCCTCCTAAATAGGTCTTTAGTGTAGAGTCTATTGAAAGTGAAATTAAACCCTAAGAGGAAGAAGCCCCACTAGGAAATTAGCAAGAAGTTGGCTCCAATCCTCCAAGCCCCTCCCATTTTTTTGATACCCTAGAGAGTAACCCTTCCCTAGCTAGAAGTGGTGGTGAATCCATTACCTCCCCCATTAAGGACACTCCTAAAGCAAGGGGGGAGGAAAAAATAGCCATGACTGAAGTCATTGCAAGGTTCATCTTGTAAAGCTTGAACAATCAATGAAGGATTTGGAAGATAATCATACTAGCATCTACCAATTATTTGAAACCTTGGCTAAGTTCTTCACTAAAGTGATGCATTACGAAGCTACTACCCTTTACTTTTGATAGATGAAAAAGGATTTGAAGGACTTGGGCAAGGAGAGCGAGACTTCCCACTACATATATAGTTTCCTAGCAGAGGACTGGATGAAGATCCTCCTTGACAAACCTGTCAAGGAGGATGGGGTGACTGTGGACAAGGATGGATATGAGGTGAAGGATGTTGATTAACTAGATAAGAAAGAGGGTAGTTAGCCTTGTAAACCTCATGCCCTATAGGGCTTTTTGTTATTTGTATAAGTTTACCTACTAGATTGATAGTATTAGTATGTTGTTTTACCATTGGAAAAATTTTCTTGTTTATCTTCTTGATCGAAGTAACACTAATGTTGTTAGGATTGTTACATTTTATGTTATTTTTTTGAAGTATTAAACTAGTATTGGTTAGATTATGGGGAGGTAACGTTCGAGTGATCTTTTAGCCTTTTTGTACTCTGGGTAAATACACTCCACTCATCTCATGGAATTGAAAATATGGATTTTGAGTATGGTTTGGAGGGTAAAAGTGCAAATCTGTGTCACAAGATGACTTATCAAAACTACTAAATTTGAGTATTTCTATCCAAGAGTCAATTTTTTTCAAACATATGATCTAGACAAATTCATTCTAGATAAGTTTTATATGTTCTCACACTTTTTCGATTTGGAAATATCTATTAAATGCATGTTTTATACTAGTTTGTGTCGAATTACTAAAGAACTACAATTATTTTAGAAAACTGATATTTCAATAACTCTTATTATTTTTAATGACATTTTTTTGATAACATATAAACACCATTTTATAAAGCTCAAACATAAAAATATTCTCATATAGAGTTTATAATGTTTAAATTAGATATAGTATATTGTAATTAAAAAATACTAGAAGTACATATTTTGACTCTCAAGAAGATGTTGACTTTGAGAAAGAAAAAAATTGTAAATCTTAGAAAAAAAACATTTTAAGCATATGAACTTGTAGAGGAGAGAGTCATCTTCCAAAATATATAATTTTTCTTTTGGTTAGGATAGATTTGTTTTGAAAAAGTTGTGGGAGATGAAAACTATCAATTTTAGGTGAGTTGCAATTTGAATTATTATAAAAGAAAAAGTTTAGGTCAAAAGACAATTTTTATTTTTGATTGATCTAGCTATATATGGAATCTATAATACAATTTGAGGTCAAAGGGGATATGGTAAATTTTTATATAGTTTTATGGTTGGAACTAGACCCCTTATTTTAAATGTTTTCAACAACTAAAAAACCATACTTAAAAATTAGGAAATGTATCAATTCTTATTCCAAATAATCATTAAAAAAATAATCTAAGATTCATCCATTTCTACATATTTTATTAGTTTACTTCATTTTTAAATTCTAAATAGTAATACCAGTTTTATGTCATTTAATTTGAATAGTTATACTTTTATGACTCTTTTCATTTATAAAATAGTGACTCAGGTTTGTGCTTTTACCCTGGAGTACTTCATCCTTAAGTGCATGGTATGATGTTTAGGTCATCCTCAAATTGATTTTTTGTTTCTTCATCTCTTCTCTCTTGTGGTCTCTCTTCAATTTTGGGGAACAATTGACAGTTCCTATGGTTTCAATGGTCTCTTTGTGTTGATGTTTTGGTATCTTTGGTAGGATAAACCCATGAGATCAAGTTAATATAACTACAATGATATGTGTACATATCTATACACACACACACACACACACACACTTAAGTTTTCTATTATATTAATTATCTTAATCAATAGACATGTCCCTCTATTCATGTCTCCTGAAGGGACATGTCTCTTTCTTATTTATTCCTCATACAAAGATATCAATACATTTGGAAAATACATACCAAAGAAGGGAATGTTATTACATTTGCAAAAAATCTTAATAAATTTAACATGGTATCAAAGTAGGTGCAAATGTAAAATGACTAGAAATAGGTATGGTAAAAGGCATGGAGTAATGGAATTAACAACTATTTGGTGTGTAGGCAGGCATTGAACATTGATCTATCTTAGCACACAAATCAAAGATGGATCAGGAGGAAATGATCCATGGGGAATCTAATGTGATACAAATCTTCAAAAGGTGTAAAAAGATGGTAGCAAGATCTATGGGTGATTTAAATAGAAGACATGTTGACCTTGCCAAGTCTAATGTACAAGGAAAGATTGTGTCAATTTTTTTGAACTCGTATGAACATCTGATGATATTTAGATCGAGCCACTAGGGTGTTCCCTTGTCTTCACTACTCACAACCATGTGTGGGATTAATAGGTTGAAAAATATGTTTGCAACGAAGAAAGATCATGTGAATTCTTGTTAATGGAAAGAAAGATTGTAGACAAGGAAGGGATGCCAATTTTGAACCATGTGACCTATTTCATTTTGACTAGGACTGATTGTTTTCCATATGGACACCATATTTAGTGAAGATTGGAACCCAACTAGCAAGATATCTATGAGGGAACCTATCTTTAATTTTGGCCTCACTTTTAGAAAAGATGTGTGCATCATTTAAGGGAAGCACTGAGCTCAAGTGGACATAAGGGAAAATTGTGGTGAAAAGAGTCACATCGAGGTGTGCATTGTTCTTTTGTCAAACAAGTTCACTCGGGTGTGTTGGCACTATTCTCTTGCTAGAAATGACACATAGGAATCGAGAGACATCTTCCAGAAATAATGCTCATATATGGTTGACACAATAAATTTAACTACATAAGGAAGTAATGAAGTTCATCATACCATTGACAAAAAGAAATGTAAAGAAATCAAGAGTTCTTAAAGGGGAAGTAGTGGCTTTCTCAATTAATGTAAATATAGAAACCACTACAAGTGAAACAAGAAACATCAAAAAGATAGACGTTATTCCTCATAGGCATTAGGATAATTTCATCACATCTAGAAAGTATAGCCATACACATAGCAACTAATTAGACACATTGCAATTTTAAGGGGAATCTAATCACAATGCTTAGCTTGATGTTAATCGGTAAATATCAAACTTCAAGGAATTTTGGGATTAGGAGTGTTAGAAGGGGGAAATGGAGAAATACATACTCTTTTCGAATCCCTTGTTGTCCTTGAGCGTTCTGAAAGAGTTACATCTGTTCAAAGATGGAGCAACATTTAGCACCTATTGTGTACCTCCCCACTGTACCTTCCTGCAACAAAAGAAGTCATTTGATGTCATTAGGCTCCATATACAAGGAAACTTACTACTCCTAGCATTGTGTACATAACAAAGAGCTCATGAAGCAATATTGGAGGTAAGTATATGTATATTCCTTCCATTATTGGATCTTTAAAATCTTATTTAAGTGATGTGTCATCATTTATAATTATTTCTTAGTTATATTATATGAGATAGTATAATGAAAAATATATGGTAACCATATAAAGTAAAATATATTCTCTAAACAATTTGTTATGAATATAAATGAATTTGGTTATCTTAAATTTTTTTATTAGATATTAATGAAGTAAATATTATATTGAAATATAGTTCATAGTATATACATATAGAAAATGGAAGATACGCTTATATGTTCAAAGCATATACATTTATCTATATTATAATGAGATGATCTTATATTATTATATAGAATTATTATCCTTGAGTATAATCTCTTATTCATATTTGTATATGAGCTACGTGCCTTGATTTTTTCCTCTGAAAATGTTATAGCAGGAAGAGGGAGATTGAGATTTGGAGGGAACCTAACATTTCATTAGAGGAAACCTTGAAAGAGAGCGAGTAGATAGAGGATATGGTTTAGTCAACTTTCTATGATCTCAAACATATTGATTCAGAGGGAGTAAACCACGTACGTTGAGATGAATTCTCCAGTGATCAATAAATTGTAGTAGTCAAGAGGACTACAATTCATGAGTATAATTTGTGACTATGTGATTTAATGGACCTACCTCCTGTGTACATCATGAGGAAGTGGCAACTTCCAAAGGATTATCACTTGTATTTGTAAAAGTTATTAAAAGGTGATGATCCTCCAATAACTTAATTTTTCTATCATGATGGATATCTTATGATGTCTATGTAGATCATAATAGATTATAATTTTCATTTTGAATGTTTATATGGTAATCATTATGAGAATGTATGTACACATACCTTATAAACATTTTGAGTATATGGTGAATGTTATGTGAATTTGATGTTCTAGAGGCCATTACATAGAGTACGTGGTGAATATCTTATGTTGATAATATGTAGACCAATACTCAAAAATGATATCAAAATGGTGAATATCATATGTTGATATTCTGTAGACCATTACTTTATTGAGTACATGGTGAGCTTCAAGTGTTGATACTTTGAAGACCATTACTCGTATTATTTGATGAATATCATTGATATTCTAGGAGACCAAGACTCATGATATCAAATGAGATATCAAAATCTTGAATATCTTCTAATGAAAGTTATTCATATATTACATTGAGTTAACATATCATCATATGTTTATCCTCCCTACCTAATAGGGAGTGTTAATGTTTTGGTAGCTTTAGTAGGATAAACCTATGAGATCAAGTTAATACAACACACACACGCACACACGCACACACACACTCTCTATTAATTATCTTGATTAATAACCATGTCCCATGAAGGGACATGTCTCTTCTTGATTTATTCCTCATACAAAGGGATCAATGCATTTGGAAAATACACACTGAAGAAGGAAATGCTATTACATTTGTAGCAGATCCTGAGAAATTTAACACTTTAGCTATCTCTCTAAACTATTAACAGTTAGGGAGGCCTAATCCTTGTTTTTAACCCAGGTTTTCACTATTGAGAGTCTAAGAAGCCCAATCTTTTTTTAATCCCTTAAGGACACACACATCCTTATGCTTGGATTGCTTTTTCAATTCTTCTTTTTGGGAGATAGAGATCCCATCCTTTGATGGATTGAATAACATGTCACACACACTTGCTAGAATATTTAGTTCATCATTGATGGGTTGGCTAACATGCACGCACAATTGCTAGGTTGTTCAACACCATCCCATTTGCAGAGACTTTTTCAATTTATTTTCTTTCCTAATCTTGTGTAGTTCAAAATAAGGCACTCAAAACTTATTAGGTTAGTAAATCCACTCCTTTATAGTGTTATCTCTCTTATTATGATTTTAGACGTAACAGAGACTCAAGTCTTTTTGGGACTTGATGATTTCTTCATCTCCTAGATTAGCTTTTCCTTTTGATATATCTTACAATGAGTTTGAGGAAAATAATACTCCCACTAAAGTGGGGGATAAATGTATTATCTTAAAAGGAATGCACTTTCTATTGAACCTTTGGCATTTAATTTTATCATTGACGCCAATTGGTATTTTCATTGATATCAACTTGTAATGTTCACAGATTCAAAATTGTGAGTTAGAGTTTACAATTTGTAAAAAAATTATTGTAATTATATGTTAGCTCATATAACTTTGTAAATTTGCAATACAAAATCTATTGATGTTATCTACAAATGTTATTTCTTCCAGAATTTTTTTTTGATAAATTATATAAGGTCAAACAAATCAAATTGTGAAAATCATCGGGTGGAAGTTCAAACAATTTTTTTTTTTTTAAATTTAAAAAAGGAAAAATGAGAATAGAAATAGTTTTTCCATGTATTAATCATATTTATATTATAAAAATGGAAAGGTGACAAAATTGATCAATAATGTATGAAGAAATTATTAAAAATATTCAAGTTGGTCTCATTGATTAATTTACTGGAGTTAGTTTGATAGTTACAACTAGAATTTGGTTATTAAGCTGGACATAAGTGGTTATAAAAATTGGTGAAAGCATCAGTGTGAAAACAAGAATGAACATCTACAGAAGAGTTATGAAATGGAGTAGAATATTTAAGAGAAGGGAATAATTGTAGATTTATGATTGCAGATTTGTGAACAAAATAAAATTCAGTTACTTGGTGTTGAAGGTAAATTTATTTTTTTCATGGGAAAATGAAATATCTTAATCAAGAGATATTGAGAGGTATATCTCTATTTTCTATTTATTTCTCTCAGTTGTGTGACAATGGAAATTTCAAATTCAGAGTTGTCAATCAAAACCGTTGACTTAAATCTACATATTATTTTTACAAGTTTAGTTTATTATGGGTAAAGACCTATTATACAGAAGGTTTTCTATTGGGATGTGTAATTTCCACCTCAAATGAATTGTAAAAGAATAATAGAGGATTCTAGAAATTCCAAGAGGATTACCGAATAGGGTTAGGCAAAGTTTTGGAAGTCATAGATAATTCTTAAAAAAATTATTTATGTTTTGTTAGCTAATTTAGATGTTTCTGGAAATGATCTAAGACCTCTATAAATAGAGCCATCATGTAATCTAATTGATATGGGAAAAATGGTGAATGAAATATAATATATTTTATTGTGCCCTAGCACATTTTATTTTGTATTACATCTTTGGAAAGTCATATCAGTGTCCTGGGTTTCTACAATTGGTATCAGAGCCAGGTGGACAAATTGTTGATTAAAGAGGAAGCAGTGTTTTGGTGCTACTAAAATATGGAGGATTGATTTGTGTAATAGAAAAGACAATTGTTTTGAAGAAGATCACACAAGAAGTGTTGAGTAGGAAAGAGGGCAAGTTGGCAACAAAAGGTATGGTGCAAAGTGTTATAATTATTTAATTTTATTTGAAATTTTTTTCCTATTGTTGTTAAAAGGAAAAAAGATCATAGTGTATTAAATTATTAATTTCAATGGGAAAAAGTAGTAGAGTTCAGAAAGAGAAGACAAATAACTTAGAAGAAGAATTAATGAAGGCAAGGAAAGAAAATACAAGAGTAATATGTGAAAATGATGTTTTGCAAGGAGAATTGACAAAGCTAAGAAATGAACTAAGTATAGAAAGACATAACTTTCTAAATCAGATGAGTGTTTACATAGATGCAAATGAAGAGCTAGAACAAAAAATAAAGTTGTTTGATGATGTTACGAAAAGAAATGAAGAGCTAGAGAGAGAAATGAAGAAATTAAAAGAAAAATTAAAGATGTTTGATGATGTTAACAAAAGAAATGAAGAATTAGAAGACAAAATGAAGAGAATGACTTGTTAAGGGGTAAAATAAATCAATCAATTATTGCAAGAAATGCATGTGTCAAAGAAAAATCAGTATGTGATGTTTCATGTAGTACAAATGATTTGAATTCACCACTAGAAAAGTGTGACTCTGTTGAGGTTGTTTGTGATAAAGAATATGAAAATGTGGCATCAAATACTATTAGTTGTGATAATAGGAATGTTGGATGGAATATAATGAAGAAAATGGGTTACAAAGGTAAAGGATTGGGAAAACATCAACAAGGAATCATAGAGCCTGTTGAGCCAATCATGAGACCAAAGTATGAAGGACTAAGATATGCAATAAATGAAAGAAATGATGTCATTGGTTCAAGCAAATTTGGTCAAAGTGAAAAATATATGCAATGTTCAATTTGTAATAGGAAAGGACACACAAAAGACAAGTGTTGAGATCTACATCCATGTAATATTTGTGGCTTAAAGAGTCATAGTGAAAAGATGTGTTGGAATAGGAAATGTAAAAATATTTGTATGGGCAAGTGCAAGAAGGATTTTATGGTAGGTTGTATCAAAATGGATTGTCGATGGAGCTCCGGATCGAGTTGGCAAAAGATTGCAGGTGTGATCAAAAGTTTGTTCAAGTACAAATGTTCAAGAGTAAGAAGAAATGCAACAACATTGGAAAGTAGACTAGAGCAAGGCATCAAAGAAGAAAAATGTTATCGGCATTTGTGATAGATGAGGCAAGCGACAAACATCTATTAACAAAGGCATGAAGGTTATCGAAAAAATGGAATTTTAGCATTAAGCAAAAGAAATGATTTGGAATTTGTATGTAATAACATTTGAGGTTGAAGTTAAGGGGGAGTGTTGGAATGTGTAATTTTCACCTCAAATGAATTGTAAAAGAATAATAGAGGATTCTAGAAATTCCAAGAAGATTACCAAATAGGGTTAGGTAAAGTTCTGGAAGTCATAGATAATTCTAGAAAAATCTATTTATGTTTTGTCGGCTAATTTAGATGTTTTCAGAAATGATCTAAGACCTCTATAAATAAAGGCATCATGTAATGTAATTGATATGGGCAAACTGGTCAATGAAATATAATATATTTTATTGTACCATAGCACATTGTGTTTTGTATTCCATCTTTCAAAAGTCATATCAGAGCTGTCCTGGGTTTCTACATTTTTGATGAATGAAACTTGGTTTAAATAAATTACTGTCAGAGATATCTTCTGAGATTACATACTTGTTATAATCAGATTTGGACACAAATTTAAGTTGAATATATGATCAGATTTCGCTGTAAAAATATTAACAAATATTAAGTGCTGATAGGCCGGAAAAAAAAAAGAGTGTGACAGGAAGTTGGCAGATTATTTTCAGACTGTTTTCAGCTATAAGGGCAGATTTGTTTATTGTTTTAACCTGAAAAAGAAGTGTCAGATATTTACAGATCCATCCACTGCTATCTACCACAACTTGTGCACTTCTCTGGCTGCCAAAGTCATTCACAATCTCAGTATACGAAACTTCTCCACACAGACTCCTAGGCAATTCTGACAGTTGTAACCATCTTTTATCCCCATCGCCAGCATGCAACCTCCATAAGCACAAACTCCTTAGTGTACACCAAAACCACCTTCCCATCATACCCACTCCTCTTTCCCTGTTTTGGTGACAGGATTGCAAAGGTAAAATAAAGGAGCTCGGTCTTTGGAACAACAGAGCACGTTTTTGAAGGAAGTAGCAATATTGATTGAGTCAGGCGCCAAATTTTCCAAGGAGAGTTCATATACATGGGAGTTGTGTTCTGGTTGAAGAAGATATAAATTGTTGTTGAGAGAGTTTATCCAGTGCGAAGGATGCAGACGGCCAATAGTAGAACAAGGATTTACAGAAGCCATTATCCTCTGGAAGCCCTGTGATGCCCTCTAAAACAATTACCAGTAATTCTTCTGATAGCCTGCACCATATCTCAGAATTCATCTCCATCTGTACTTCTCATACTCAGCTTCAATTAGAAGAAATAGTTTTCTGGTCGATTCTCGCATTTTTATCTTTTCCCACAGAAAAGAGAAAGAACCTCTCGAATTGATTTCATCGAACTCCATCGTATGAAGCTTGTACACTAAGATAGTTTATAAGAATGGGATATAATGTGAAGAAACGTCTATCGAGCTGAAGTGCCGTATTTGTTGACTCTAATTAACCAGACCTGAGCCAAAACGAGGAGCGAGTGCTGTATTTAACAATGCGATTTCTGGGCAACGAAACGTTTTATGGTAAACGCTTGGAACGGTTATACCTTCATGATCGTCTATCTAAATTGCTTGCACAATCTTCATTCTTCAAAGTACTTGAGATTGAGTGAATTCACATGTTGGACATTGTGGGAGATGATTTCATTAGTATGGGATTAATCTCATCCTATTTCCGACAGTTATCTAGTATGGACTCTTGGAGGCTATGTTAGGCTAGATGGGGGAATTGTCTCTTACATACCCATGGTCATTTAAAGTATTATGTAAAATATGTTTGGGGGTTGAGTTAACAACTAGTATAAGATTAACATCCTATTAGGTTGTGGCTATCATGTTTGTTTCAAGAATTATATAGCATTTTCTATTTAATCAAAAATTATATAAAATTAGTTAACACTCACATCATATTTATAGTAAATATATAATATTTAATATAATATAGATAAAAAGAAATATTTGCTTCTTTTGTTTTCTCTTTATGTGTATGATATAAGTGTTCCTTCTCTTTATTGTTGTCATAGACTACTACAGTTTCACATAACCACTATGAACTAGTATATATGGAAGTTCTCTTAGATTATAATAATTGTATATTAATTTTTTTTAAATAATATTTTGTCATACAAAGTTGTTTTTCTCATTTCTTATAAATTTATGAGAGAAGAAGTTACATATGTAGACAAATATTATAACATAAATTGATTTAAACAAATCAATATTTTGAATTTCTAGAACTATAAATATTTGATATTATTTTATTAATAATAAAATATTTATCAACTTTAGGTATGAGCCTACAACACAGTGGTAAACAACGATCCTCTAATCTAGGAGGTATTGGGTTTGAGTCTACTTGAGGTTAATAAATAATAATAATTAATCAAAACAAATAATTAATCTTGTATTTGGTGTTTTACCAATAAATGAACTATATATTTTTATCAACTTAAACAATATGTACACAAGACTCAAAATTTGAAATTCTTAAATTTTTTAAGAATTGTAATATGAATACATGTGTTTGAAAGTATTATCATGTGATTGAAGCTTATAATTGAAGACTCTAGAAAACTTCAATAATTACAAATATTTTAAACAAATCATTGTATAGAATAATTAACACTTGACAAGAAAAATAATAATTTATATTGTATGGCCACTCTAGGAAAATAATATGGAGAAGATATGTAAGATCAACTAGGACATATTATTTAATAATTTATTAACTAAGTTTTTATTACTTTTTTTAAGTTAAGCTAAACTTAGGTGCATTTTATAACTCATTTATTTTTTCTAGTTTTAGTTCACTGGTAGATAAGCTTAATTTAGCTCCTTCTATATATGCATTTCTTTCATTTTTCTAAATTTAGGATTAAGGGATATTTTCTTTTCTATAATGAAAGTCATGTAATTATATTTCATATTGTGCATTTGTGCAATTGATTCATAATTTAAGGGTTGTTATGGAGCATATTATATTTTCTTGATCTCTTTCATCTGATAGGTGTCTTTCTACAGATGATTCTTAGATTCTCTAGTTGTTTCATCAAATCTTACATGGTATTAGATTGGGGTCACAAGTCCAAATCCTCTTGAATAAGGATGGGGGTGATATTTTCAGTAAGTTTCTATCATACCCACTCAGGATTCATGATGTGGTTTTCAATAACCTCCTATAAGATCCTATGTGCTCTAAATGTGTTAAGATTCTTGAGATTTGATAATTTAATTTAAGGAGGTATCCTAGACTTTCTATTCACCCTTTTATTATTAAACTAATAAAGGGAAGTTATGATTGGACTAGCATCATGGGCTTTTAGCATATCTCACATGGTTGCATATCTTGCCATATTTGTATGGGCTTGTACCTAAATAAATAACTTTACTAGGTAAATCAAATTGGGTTAATATAACAAACCATGTTGTAGGTGTGATTTATTCTAGTGTTTTCTATGAAACAGTGAGTGTTATATAAATCCTTGAGAGTTTATGCATAATTTGGAGAAAACTTTGGGAAATGCAAGGAGATTCTCATAGCATTCCATTCTTAGAGGATTGTGCAATAGATTTTCTTCTTCCCCTTCTACATATAAATTTCATGGTCTTTGATAATTTGATATTATAGATTAGATTTAGTATATTATAAGTTTGACATTCCCACATGGGTCAGAGAATTGTATCTTAATTCTCACTCTTCATGTTTATATCCCATCTCAATCATCATTACATTTTTTATTCCTAATTAGATTGGTATTGAATTGTGTATATCACCCACTAACTCAATGTAACAAGACAGTATTCTCCCTACCAAAGCTACTTCATGTTCATACCTTGTAGACATATCATCATTGTTAATGGAGTGTCATGTTGCAAATTTGGAGGATTAATCTGAGTAAGTTCATATCCTTTTTTTGATAGCCATATCAGTGTTTTCAACTTATTTTTATTACTAATGTATCTCCTTGTTCATATTTTTTTCGTAGATTCTTTAGTTGTAACCTCCTACATTGATTAGGCATGTACATTGGTTGATGGCATCATCATTTATGATGGACATGGAAAATTTTAACCATATCTATAGGAACACATTATTGCATTTGGACTCCTAGTTCTTATAATTCATTAGACATGCTTCTCCCACTAGTATAAAAACAACAATATATTACTAAATAAACTACTAAAAATTGTAGATATGTGACTAATTTTGATCACATGACCAATGGTAGTTTATTGCCAGACATTTATCTCTCAACCAAATTTATGACTAAACTATTTTAATCATTGATTTAGTCATTCATTTTTGTTATCTAGTAGTTTATGTTGTAATTTTGATGGTATATATGGTAGTTTATTTGGTAATTTATTTGATAGTTTATTTAGCAATTTATTTGGTAGTATATTTGGTAGTTTATGTGTTAATTTTGGTAATATCTGATCATTGATTTGGTAGTTTATTTGATAGTTTATTTAGTAGTTTATTTGGTAGTATATTTGGTAGTATATTTGATAGCATATTTAGTAGTTTATTTTGTAATATACTTGGTATTTTATTTGGTAGTTTATTTAATCATTAATTTAATCATATTAGGGTATAGTGGAATTGAAATACCATCCTCCTACTTGTAAAGCAAGTGTTCTTCCATTGAGCTAGTACCCTTTAAAGAATAGTGATGTTATTAAATGCACAATATAATGATCAAGATAATTTTTTCATTATCAAATTCATTACATGTGATTTGTTCCCCTTATTATAATAAAGTTGTGGAACAAAAAAAAAGAACCCTTATTAGTAGTAGTAAAGTGTAAAAAGCCAACCAAATCATTTTATAACCAACAACAGTAATGGCTAAATTGTAAAATAGTTTATTTAGTAAATTATTGTGTTTATGTAGACGATCTTGATGGCCTTGCCTTCTTTCCTAAATACTAGTCACCCATTTGTTAGCTTGGCCTTCTTTCTTGATCATTTTTATGGTGGTCATATTCTTCCAAATGACATCTTAGAGGTACAAATACAAATACAATGCTTCTTATTTTTTAGAGCCATAGCTTAAAAAGGAATTACACAATTCACGCAATCTTCAACTAGTTCAATTCTTGGTCGAATAATAGACAAACACTTAAACACCCAACATAAATTTGATCAATACCAATCATGAGATTGTGTAAGGGGAATGACATGAAAAAAAGAATCTTTATTGTTTTGCAAACACAAAATATGGGATAGGGTTCCAAGACCTCTTTAAGACACATCCAAACAATTCCCTTTGACACAAATCATGTTATAATCATTCAAAAAAAAATCTTATTGTCCACTATGATTGAGGGGTGCCCCTCCCCCTTATATAAATATCTCAAGCTATTGAGTGACACTTTTTTACCTATTGATGGATAAATATGGATTCTTTGATGACAAAGTAGAACATTTATGGTTAATTGTATACCCTTATAGAACACTTGAATAGGACTACAATGCTTATTTGACTCATACTAGAACTCTTTATGACACATGACTTGCAGGTGTTCAACTTGGTTATGAACTATTTCAACACTTACTATTTAAGGAAAAAATAAAGCTTGATGACCAGTCACATTAATTATATGTTATAATTTAAACATTTTACCACCCAATGCTTTAGTAAATACATCAGCCATATTGTCATTTGTTAACAAAAATACAAGTCTTTCTTTTTGAGGTGAGGCTTCTCTTATATAACAATGTGATTGAATGTGTTGTAATATTTCATAATAAACTAGATTGTTATCTTAGATTGAGCTTTTATTTTGACACTTAAATGAAATTGGTACCCTCATAGCCTGAAGAATGCATCTTAGCTAGTTATCTTTGCAGATAGCCCTAAAAAATGTTTCATACTTATCTTTAATAACTAATAAGAAATAGTGTACTTTTTGCTACCACAAGAAACATTAATCAAACATTAACCATAGCAATTCTTTGGATGAAGAAGATCTCACTACCTCCTTCACAATAGATCATAATTTCCACCAAGTCTTATAAATTTTTTTTCAAAAACCTCATTTCTCAAGATTAGGAGAAGTAGATTATGAATCCTTTTTGTGCATTTTTACTCATACTATTATAGTTTAAAGAAATTATGTTTCATACTCTTAGTTTCATATATGGGATTGTTCTACAAAGAGATTTTCTACCAATATTTTGGATCCATAGTTCCAATGATAGTAGAAAGTTCTAGAGATCTTATAATAGCTCTAAAATGTTAGTGAAAGTTATGTAAATAAACTAATCGATGAACATTTATAATAAATACTCATATCCCTGATGTTTACAGAAACTATTGTTTGTAATTTACAATTATTTTACTTTATTGCCACAACATATAACTTTGTTTCTTTACATTGAGATAAACTATTATGTAGAACTCATTGTGTGCTTAGTGATCTAAAAGATGCAATTTTTGAAATATAAATTTTGAAATCTTTTTTGATTAAAATTTTAGCAACTTATTCTCCATTTAAATTTTAAAGCTCTATGCTTATTGGATACTTCAGGAGGTGGTCATTGATATCAGGGATATTATTTGGTTTGGTCAAATAGATAACCAAATAAATAATTATTGGAACACTTGTTTGAGCACAAAAAAATAATTCCAAACTGTTGGATCAAAAAAACTATGAACACAAGAAGTGCAAGAAATAAGAAAAACATTAGTGTGATATCGCTTCAAGAAATGCAACACATATATAACATTAAAAGCATCAAATAACATTGATTAAATAAGTGACATAACTTTAAAAGCATCAGATTTTTACAATCTATAAAACTGATGTATGTCATTTTTTAGGAACAAAAATTGACCAAAACTATTTAATATATTAATAAAAAAAAATGTAGAAATAGAGGTTATCAGATTTTCATAATTTGATGAATTTTCAAAAGCTCGTCTATTAAGTACCTTATTGAATTTCACTAGTACAAAAACAACAATATATTACTAAATAAACTACTGAAAATTGTAGATATGTGACTAATTTTGATCACGTGACCAATGGTAGTTTATTGCCAGACATTTATCTCCCAACCAAATTTATGACTAAACTATTTTAATCATTGATTTAGTCATTCATTGTTGTTAGCTAGTAGTTTATTTGATAGTTTATGTGGTAATTTTGGTAGTATATCTAGTAGTTTATTTTGTAGTTTATTTGGCAATTTATTTGGCATTATATTTGGTAGCTTATTTGGTAGTTTATATTGTAATTTTGGCAGTATATCTGGTAGTTTATTTAGTAGTTGATTTGATAGTTTATTTACCAATTTATTGGGTAGTATATTTGGTAGTATATTTGATAGTATATTTGGTAGTTTATTTTGTAGTATATTTGGTAGTTTATTTAATCATTAATTTAATCATATTAGGGTGCGATGGAATCGAACCACCATCCTTCTACTAGTAAAGTAGGTGCTCTTCCATTGAGCTAGTACCCTTTAAAGAATAGTGGTGTTGTTAAATGCATAATATAAAGATCAAGAAAAAAATTTCATTATCAAATTCATTACATGTGACTTGTTCCTCTTATTATAATAAAGTTGTAGAACAAAAAAAGAAAAACCTTAATAGTAGTTAAGTTTAAAACTCCAACCAATTCATTTCATAACCAATGACAACACTACCTAGATTGTTTAATGGTTTATTTCATGAATTATTAAGTATTTATGTAGACCATTTTCATGGAATCACCTTCTTTCCTAAATACTATTCACCCATTTGTTAGCCTAGCCTTCTTTCTTGATCATTATTATGGTGGTCATATTATTCCAAATGACATCTTAGAGTTACAAATACAAATACAATGCTTCTTATTTTATAGAGTCGTGACTTAAAAAGGAATTACAAAACCAATTTGAAATGCTTTCACACAATCTTCAACTAGTTCAATTCTTGGTGGAGTAATATACAAACACTTAAACACCCAACATAACTTTGATCAATAGCAATCATGAGATGATGTAAGGGGAATGATATAAAAAAGAGAGTCTTTATTCTATTACAAACAGAAAATGTGGGACAGGGTTCCAAGACCTCTTTAAGATACATCCAAACAATTCCCTTTGACACAAATCATGTTTCAATCATTCAAAAAAAAGCTTATTTTCCACTATGATTAAGGGGTATGGGTGTGTGGGTATCTCAAGCTATCGAGTGACACTTTGTGATCTATTGATAGATAAATGTGGATTCTTTGATGACAAAGTAGAACATTTATGGTTAATTGTATACCCTTACAAAATACTCTGATAGGAATAAAATTCTTATTTGACTCATACTAAAACTCTTTATGACAAATGAGTTGCAAGTCTTCAACTTGGTTATCAACTATTTCAACACTTACTTTTTAAGGAAAAAATAATGTTTGATGACTAGTCACATTAAGTATATGTTACAATCCGAAAGTTTTACCATCCAGTGCTTTAGTAAATACATCAGCCATACTATCATTTTTTAACAAAATTACAACTCTTTCTTTATGAGGTGAAGCTTCTATTATAGATCAATGTGATTGAATGTGCTTTAATGTTTCATAATAAACTAGATTGTTTTCTTAGATTGAGTTTTGATTTTTCCACTTAAATGAAATTGATACCCTCATATCTTTAAAAATGCATCTTAGCTAGGTATCTTTGGAGATAGCCCTGAAAAAAGTTTCATACCTATCTTTAATAATTGATAAGAAATACGTCTTTAATAACTGATAAGAAATACTATATTGACTAACTCATGAGATTCCCAATCATTCATAGTCTAGCGTACAACTTACTGCATCTGGAAAGCCTTCCCATGCCAGATCTTAACATTAAGAATCTGTACAAAATTGGTTACACATGAAATATACCAATTTGGTATCCTTGTCTGTCTGCACAAAATTGGTTCCACATGAAAAATACCAATTTGGTGTCCTCGTCTCTTATTTTGAAACTCTAGACATTGAATTATATTGTAATTAGAGTCTATATCTGATTTCAGGGATTCTCACAAACCTTAGGACATCCTTGTAGATGATGTATCTGACTAAACACTCTTTGCCCCTTCTGTAGTGATAGATGCACTAGAGATTCATTCTAATAGTTTTCATGTGAAATTTATTGCAAGTGAAGGAGAACTTGGTTTCATTTTGCCAACCCTTGTAGCTCCTATCAACAACCTTCACTCAATAATCAGGGAGCTATCCAATGAATATAATAAATTAGATGATTCCATTTGGAAAACCTGCATTGTCCTTCCTTTTAAAAGTTTTTTTCTAGATGGAATAGGAACAAGGTGGAAGGTGCTAAAATTTTTTGATCTTCATCCATCACTATTAATACTTCTTCATCATCTTTGATGTATAAAAATTAGGGATAGCATGACAAATTCCTTAAATATAACGCAAAGAGAGGATGTTGACAATGCTCTTGTATATGTTTCGCATGGTAATGAGAGTACTACTTGGCTTATGACAAGTCATAAACTTAGTGCTGGTAATCTTTGGCCTAGTGTAAAAATTACTGAAATTTCTATGGCCTTCACATTATATGAGGACCAAAGTGGAGATTACAGGCCATGCTTAGAGAAACAACTAGTGTTTGTATTTCATTCAGTGTGGGCATATGGTTTGAAATTTATACTTCGAGGAGACATTATTTTTACATCTTCAAGAGAAGAAGTTGATGGAGATAGTGCCTAGAATTAGTTGTTGCTTTCAGAGTTTCCAGATCTGTTTGTCAGTGTGGCAGTCTCTTTCAAAAACCTACCATGTTATCAAAGTAACCCAGGAAAAGCAGTGACACTTTATATGAGATTTGTCCGATTGATTGGGGAAGTCTTCAAATTTTTCTCTCCACTTCCAGGAATGATTATTTCCAAGTTAAGGGATTCTTTGTGCTTACCATTAGAGAGCAAGGAAATCTCATGGTCTGTCTCGTGCAAGGTTTTAAGGGGTTGGACTGAATAGTTACACATGCTTTTATCAGATAACTTACTGAATGATCACCTTAGTCTCAGATACCTACACAAAGATGTTCATATGATAGATCCATCAACAAATGCTTTATTTAGGTGTACATGCATTTGGACCAAGAACTTTAATTGAGATGTTGAAATAAATTTTCAATGAAAGGGATGAATTTTTCAACTTGGGCTTATAGCCTTCTCTTTGTTATTCTTCTAAATTACATTAAGAAGCTTTATAGTCTTTCAACAGTTTTATAAAGGGTCATCAACCTAATTTTTTCTTTATAGTCTTTTAGAGACATTTAAATTTGTCTTTTCTTTATAGCTATTTAAAGAGGACATAACTTAAGAGATATGTAAGATGTTTTAAATGAGAAGTCAAGTATGAAAAAGATAAATAGAAGTGAGAGCATTACAGGTCAATCCAAGTCAACTATCTTGTACCAGCCCCATTGCTAGTTTGCTAGAGACTTTTTTTAATCTCTTTCTTCTTGATGATAGAGAAATTGCCTTAGTTCACAAGAGAATGCATTGAAACTTTTTAAACATAAAAAAGAATTAATGTACATAAACATACAATCAAAAACTTAGAAGAGGAGGATTCGATAGAAGTTGAAGTACTTGTGTACTCATTCTCTCTAGAAAATGCAATCTTTCCAAATACTAATTCTCATGTCTAAGCAGTAGATTCCTCTCTACCAACTAGTAGTAATCCATTCTATCCTAAAAAGAGTTAAGCATGTTAGGTTTAGACTTAAAATCCTCTATGGTTGTAAAAATATAAAAAATAATATTTTTCTCTAGTGGATCTAGAATTAAAATATCAAACATTTTAAGTTGCAAAGATGTTGGAATTGTTAGCTCAATAATGCTATATATTATAAGAATCCAAGGGAAAGATATTCATATTGATTTTTGCATGACTATAAATACTGAATAGAGACATGAATTATGTTCATGTGCTTATAATATTACATGATTTAACAAAATCAAAAAATGTATTTGATGTTTCTCCCATAGTAATTATTCCAATCTTTACATGTTACTGCAAACTATATCAACAAATTAATGAAAAAACTCTGCTAAATAAAGCTAAACACATTTTCAACCAGATATAAAAATGGTAAAAGACTTACCAAAGAAATTTAATATGATTCCTAAATTTGATCACTATTTTACTATCAAAATATATTATCTGCATAAGTATCATAGTCAAATAGCAAGAAAAATATGTCTTCAAGACATATATTCCAATCCCCAATTGATGAGGCACATTAGATAACCTCTTTAAGGCATTTTTCCAAATAGATGACATACCTTACCTGATTCTATATTCCTAATTTGCTAGGCAGGGATATACAGAAAGGATTCTGAAAAAGGTTGTCAGATCATGTTTTACTGTTGTCAGTTTAATTTATTGTGTTGAAGCCATTTTATTAAGTCCATTTCATGAATATCTTACAAACATAGTACCCAATTAAATCATAAGTCTTGAAAGCATTTTTTCGAATAGCTCACTGGCCTTGTTCTTGTTTTCACATCTTGGATACGCCTTGCAAAAGAGCAATAAGATTAGGTTGCAGGAAGAGTTTTTAATTTTTATTCTTTACCAAAGGCTTCATTTTAGGGGTTTCACAAGATTCACGACTCTTCTATCTTGTTAAATATAGCTACCCTTTTTAATAATTTCTGATGCATCAAAATCGACAACTTGAAATGGGGGATAATAAGGGAAAAATGTACTGAACAATTTTTTATACAATCAACGAAAGAATCATTTGGAGAAAGAATAGTAATTAGAGGAGGTTTTATAAATAGTTCTCCCAAAAATAAAATTTCAAATTGAAGAGAAAACTGTGTCCTCTCTTGTTCATTTAAAATAAATGAAAAATCAATTATTAACAACTATTACACGGCTTACCTTGAGATATTTCTTGTCAGGAGGGCTAAAGAAAAACCTGAACTTTTTTTCTCCATTTGTAAAACAATCAAAAGTACCTAATGTTGTAGATGGCAATGATACAAACAAATTTAAAACTAATAGTGGAGCATCTGAAAATTAGATTATGAGCGATGATGTTATAGATCTTTCAAAGGTAGAGAATAAGTTGCATCTTTAGATGCTGATTCAAACTGGTATTGTGTTGGTTGGATCCGAAACCCATGTTCAAATTTAATGAGTACAATGCAAAATTTGAGTATACTATGAATTTGGTCTAACTTGTATAATATCAACAAAATACTATCCCATGCTATTTTTGAAAAAAGGGTTTTTGTGTCAATTTCCTATCTGAAGATCTAGATCTTAAAGCATAATATTGTGCCTAAAAGGAAGGCATTTGCACAACGGAAAATTTATACCAAAGAAAATTATGTAGTTTAAAAAGAAAATATGATCCAAATAGTGATCGCGACACATCATTTTCTATAATAATAGCTAATGATTGAATAATAAATAGAGATCTACATATAATAGGCTACAACTACATAATCTAAATGAAAATTCATTATATTTTAGGGAAAAAAATAGTGAATATATACCTGTGCAAAATCTATGAGAAGTTGTGAGGATTCTTACTCTACTAGCAGCCGCACCACAAAGTAGAGTCCAGGCAATAAAAATGAAGTGGGAAAGCAAATTAACATATAATTTGTTTTATGGTCTTATATAATAATAATATTTTTACATCAACAAATGTTTGTTATAAATATTGATTATAATATTGTATTCAAGAAATACATAATTAATTATAAAAAATTTAAAATAAAAATTGAATTATAATAATATAGAAATAAACCTGATTTGAATTTTAATGCTATGTTTATTAAATTTGAAATGAATTTTAATAGAAAAAGAAAAATTATATTATCAAACAATTTATAAAATTAAAAAAAATATTAAAAATGTATACATAGAGAAGTTTCTAAATTAACTTTGATTTTGGTTTTTTAAGGTTTCTAAGTTAGAATTAAATTTGATTTGATTTTTAAGATTTCTAAGTTAGATTTGATTTGTTTAAAATTAAAAGTTACCAAACTTTACCAATAAAAATATATAATTGATTGATTTTGAATTGATTTTTGTATGAATTATTCTAAATACTTTTAAATTGGAATAATTTTATTACTATATAGCATATCTCTATTTTTTAAGAAAATAAATACAATTGTATAAAAAAATATTTTTTAGAAATAATTTTGTATGTATATATTATATTGCCAATTGC
Organism: Cupressus sempervirens; assembly: GCA_028749045.1. Lineage (NCBI taxonomy): Eukaryota > Viridiplantae > Streptophyta > Pinopsida > Cupressales > Cupressaceae > Cupressus > Cupressus sempervirens. Next base: position 243,456,925 of record CM053789.1, on the reverse strand, counting down.
ACCAGAAATATAAATCATCCATGTATGTAGTACATATTACAAAGCTTATAATTGCAAAATGTTTAGATGTATTTTGTATACCTCTAAATATAAAATTTACCATTTAAGATATGGATGAAAGGTGGTTAGATTTTTTAATGTTGTAACCCTATTAGTGAATAGCTATTACAAGAGGAATGCAAATTCTAACTATACAAGTCTATGATTGTGTGTAAAATTTTAAAGTATTTGATGTATTTGTAGATAGAGTAGATTCATAGAGGAAGCATGCAATGGATTTGCAAGATCTCCATGAATTTCATGAATGTACAAAAGTAAAAATGATGAATAACAAATTTTAAAAATGTAAGATTGAACTAGCAAATGTGAAGTATTACAACCATCCTAGTTATGATAGATTGTTTAAACTAACATCCAAGATAAAACATGTTAATGATTAAAAAAATCCTAAATTTTTCAAACAAAATTAAATGTTAAACTAGCAACATGACAATAACATGAATGTGAGATCCTTTGAAATGAGGCGGAGGCCTCATTTTATAGATTGTAGAAATGATTGAATGGATGAGATGCAATAATAAGCAATGGTAGAGATTTAATTGATTGTGATCTATGAGCTCAATATTTTAGAACTTTCCCAATATTGTGCACTTAAGTGGTGTTATTTGATTTTATTTGATTTTAGCAATTGAATTTAAAGTGCATATAAGAAAGGGGATTTTGATTATTTAATTAAAAGGGGTGATGGTTCTTCTAATAAAATAATCTTATGATATAACGATCAAACCATAATATATTATCAATTAATGACTATTTGATGAAATGGTTAAAGATTTCATAATTATTTTAATTATACAAAATTGATTTAATGCATAATACTGTCTAATATTTAATTTAATCTATTTATTCAGATTAGAGGCACATCATTTACTAGACCAAAATAGGTGATTAAAATGATATTATCAAATGGTAGTATAAAGCATAAAATATTAATAATCATTTGTTAAATCATTTTTATTAGGGTGACTAATTACTTGGTCATTTATTTATTTAGTCATAATTATAATTTTATCCAATGATAAGAGTAGTCATTTATTTAGTCATTAATAATTATGAATAGCAAAAACTTAGTGTAGTTTGATCAACTTCGGTCACATAACTAAACCTTTTAGTCATGTGACTAAAAGTTTTAGTCACATAGTCATTTATTTGACAAATTTATACTAGTGTTTGTTGATTGTGTTATGCTTAAGGATAACTACCAAGACTATTGTGCCATGTCGATGCAGCTCTTGATTGTACTTTCATTTCACCTGCACATAAGCAAAGGCCACTACTGAGTATGCTTCTCTATCGAGGGTTACCTATAATGAACATCTATAATACTGAAGCCCGAAATAGATATAAATAAGGTAGGCCTCACCAAATAAAAAAGGTAACCCTTGTTTCCAAATTACATGAAGTGGGTATTGGAAGAGGCTTTAATAATGAAGTGGATTTTGAATATGGCTTTATTTAATTATTCTATCTCAAAAATATATCTTCCAACAAGAATTGATGTTTTCTGATACTCTTCTAAAGCTAGTAGATATTCAGCCAAGTGAGCATGATGTGTTATGAAGTAAGAGAATATGCTACCAAGCACAAGTGCCACAATAATTTTTTTTAAATTGAGCCTGAACTAAATAAAATATTCTGCATAACAAAAGATTTCTCTAGATCAAGTTATACCTTTTGTGGTCATACCCAACTACCTAATGCAATTGAAAAATTCAAACTAAAGCATAGATCACAAGCACCTAATTGAAAGATCAACAATATAATTCAAAATAAAGGATTCTTGCTAATGAATTCAACAAATACTTTTCACATAATCTCAAGTTAATGTTACTGTTTGACAAGATTGGCATGCATCAGCCTCCATAATCTCCTTAGTCCTCGATTGAACTTCTCTCTAGGACAAAATGTTGCAAGAACAATATTGTCTACATAAATAATGTGTACCTTGTGTGACCAAACTCAAATCACACAATGCAATAGAAGAATTTACACCTAAAACACAAATTGGAATAACTTATTATAAAATTAACTATACAACCCTTGAATGATTTAACATATAGGAATTCTATTAATGAATTCAAATACAGACATAAAAAAACTCAGCATTGTCCCAACATTGTCCTGGGCTAATGTTACTAATCAATAGAATTGTTATATTTCAGCTTCCATAATCTCCTTGTTCAAACTTCTTTTCAGGATAGAATGTAGAAACAACAACATTTCCACCAAATTTGTGCCCATTAAGAGCTGAAATAGATTTTTTTGTTGCTTAAGAATCATAATACTCAACAAAAACCTTATTATAGTTTATTATCTCAGTAGGGATAGCATAACTAAAAATCAAGATTGAGTGTGCTATAGAGTATAGATAAGAAAACTTAAAATATGAAAGGTCAGAAGGTTGTCCATAAGTTTGGAATGATAAATCTTGAGAACAAATTGAAAGCTTTGTCCTCTAAAGTTGCTTCATCTTCATTAGAATTCCATTGTAGGGAAAAGAAATAAAAACTATGGGAAAGAGAAAGAGCTGAATTATCACACGTAGGTACCAGAGTTAAAACATAAATGAACTTTCATACTTCTAATTGCATTGATAACTATTGGAAGAATGTTAAGGTTCTAGGATCAACATTTGTTTCTTGCCACAGCTCTCCTACAAGGTCAGTTTGGGAAGAAAAAACTATATTGAAAGTTGAACAAATAAATCATTGGTAGAAGCCATGGATTTCTCATCCTAAGCTTGTCAAGACTCATAATCACTAATGAAATTCACTATATTTGAAAATTGACTCAGTACAGTGCTTTATCACCTTTATTTGTAAAGAAAATAAAAAAAATATTCCAAATTTATGCAAAATCCTAAGTTTAAGTTGAAATCTTAGTGTGTCAAGTTTTTGAAATAGTCAAACGATGGATATAATGATGTCTCAATATTCTAGCCCAATCATGTACGTAAAATAAAATAATCAACTCCTAACCTGCATATAGATGCCTTCCCTCATGTAAATGTTTAAGTATGCTACCATAGGAAGTGCTTCCTAGGTTGTGGATTAGTCTTCCTATAGAAGATTGGAGCCCTGAGAAACTGTATGAAATCACAAGTGAGAATTCAACCTTAAGAACAAGAAATAAAACTACTTTCTAGAACTATCTCATTCTAAAGCATAAAATAAAATAAGTGATTACTTATCTTAGTGTTAAACCCAATGATCTTGTCTCAGCTAATGGATTAGAGGAAAGTCATAATAAAATAAAAACATCTATGATTACTTGAAAATTCTACAGTATATATAAATTAAGAGTTCAAGGGAGAAGAAACCTAAATCCAAATTTAGTACTCACATGTCTAGGAAAAACCCTTGTATTGACTGTACCTTGAGCTAAGCTAATAAAAAAATGTAGTCTTCACTAATGCGTAAAAAAACATTGTGTAGTGAATTAGATAATAATAGAAAATGGGATAAATTATTTCACATTCATAAATCATAGAAAACACAGACACATAAAAGACACATAACAAATGAAGTGAACATGTACACTTCTTGATTTTAACCTCAAAATAATTGATTGTCCAAGCAAAACTTAAAACCCATGTTGAATACTCAAACTCTATATAATTTATCAGAGGCTAGTGAATATGGAAATTTTTAGAAACCAAGTATCATATTAACCCACCTATTTCAAGCAAAACTTGGACCAGGCAAATTTCTCCCAAAAACTAAAACTACAGGAGCAAATCATAGCTATCCCACTAGTTAAAACTCAAAAATAGATAAGTAAACTCATAGCATTTCTAGTTATAATATCTAAACAAAGTTCCCCTTTCATTATGCTTTGATGGATGTTTATATCATGTTTCAAATCTCATTATTTTGCACTCGTAGAGAAGCTGCTAGAAAAGTTGTTGAATTTGGCTTCACACTTGCTAATTACATTTTCTTGGAATTTGCTAAAGAATTTTCCACAAATTTATTTTTTGTATATCTAGCAATGATGGCCATCATCAGTTATATAACTTACAGAGATTAAATTCTTCCGAGTACTCTTCCTAGAGATGTGTCACAATTTCTCAAGATGTCACATTTTAAACATTTTTAGTAACTTTGTGCTCTTCTCTATGCAATATAGGATACTCCAACACCATTAAAAATGATTTGTATATTTATTGTTTTATAAAAGGACCATCTTTTCAGTATTTTAGAATTTAACTTTGATTTGGCAATTGCATTGAGATACACAAAGTTGTTCAGCAACCAACCTATTATGAGATACAAACAATAGCCAAATATATATACTATAAGCCTTGTAAGGGGGGTTTTGTATGTAGTTAGAATTGTAGACATACTGAAATTGATTTATTGCTCTTTCAATGATAGTAAGCATGCAGTCCTTTACAAATGACTCTATCTAAATGCAATTTAACATGCATACACTATAAATACATCATTTTCAAGCTAGTCACCTAGCATGGAATCTCTAGGGTATATAAAAAATAATACTGATCAATTAATAATGAAATATAAAAAAACTAATACAGATCAATTAATTGATTGGGCAAATGAGAATGGCAAGGAGTGTATCAAATGAAAGTTGCAGACTAGGTTAAATCATTTTTAAACAGGGTATCGAGATTTCTATTCAATCTTCAGATAATATTGGTTAATCTTTTAATAATTCTGAACTAATAACTCTTCACCAATTTTAGTATTTATAGGGATTTGTGGCTTTAGAATTATAAACTCAACTGGGTGCTAATCAAATCTTAATAAAAACTAAATTTTAAATTTATGCAATGCAATGCGAGGAATGGACTTACCTACATATTTACAATGGTGTCATTAATGGCTTGCTGCTACAAAATAGAGTTTAACTTTACTGCATATTTGCTGAAAAATTCAGTACTGTAAATCCCTATCAGCTTGGAGGAAAAATCCAATCTTGCATATTTCCTTTGAAGTCTCCATATTTACTTTGAAGAAGACAAAGACATGCATTCCATAGACCTAAAATAGTCTCTTTCCAACTTGCACCATTTATAGCTTGAGAGATTTTGTCAGTTTTAAAAATCAAATCATCCAATTTAATGCTGATCAATATAGAGAGAAATCTTAAAAATGGACTAATATTCTTGAACCGGGTCATCAAGCATTCACATTTTCAGCTTCATTCAGCTAAGTTCATTCTGTGAGAATAAATATACATAATAATAAAAAATTCATGCCAAAAACTAGTGAGAGCTTATCAAAAAAATTATTTGCATTTTCACCTTTTAATGTTACAGGGATGTGTAGACAAGCATATTGCACTTCCAACATGACAAAAGAAAATTTCTTGATCATCATCCTCTTCTAGATTCTTACAGTCGATTCTCAATTAGACTTGCCTTTAATAAAGAATTAAAAAAGAGATGATTTATTAGCATAAAACCCTCTTGAAATTTTAGAAAAGTTGATTTTTCTTTATTGTCATACCTGATTGTAATCTGTAGTGTGTTGTACTAAATTTTAACCTTTCTATATTTCTTAAATGGCACTGAAGGCGACCACATGATTATTGTAGACTCAGCATTGCCTATATTTGTATGTGATACTACAAATACAACCTATTGAAAGGTGGATATAAGAAGAAATTTTCAAAAACTTCAAGATGGATTGTGTTTGGGGGCTATTTTACCTTGTAATTTCAGTAAGTATCTTTGCTTGTTCAGCAATCTTAGACAATTTAGTATCGCTGGCCTTCTCTATTGCCTTCTCTATGATATATTTTGAATTAGATGGGTCAAGACCATGTATTGTTCATTGAGCATGAACCCATTCTTCTTTTCTTTCCTCTTTCCATAGTACTTTGCGGTCAAGGCCACCTGAAACATAACATATAAAAAAATTATGGTAACAGTTAAACAAATTTGACTTAAACAATGCATTCTATGTTTTGAATTGACAACACTGACTTATCTTTGACTACTTGTGTCAGTTCATCTAAAATCATGCTATAATTATGTTCCACTAAAAAAACCAACAGTAATTTCAGATAGGATATCTAAACAAATCAGAACTTTGATTGTATGCCCACCTATATGACATAACAAGCATCTCTTCTTATAATAGTGCATGAACAGTCTTAGCCATAAAAGGATCAATTATATAATCCCTCCATAGTAAGAAACCTCATAATTTTTACTGGGAAGAGCATTATAAATCAAAGATTCAGAATCTTGAGAAGAAATTTAAACCTCGAAAAGGCTCACATACCTTGTTATCCACCGTGGTATTCCAAGCTTTTCCATTGAGAATGTAGTGAACTGCAAATTTGAGAAAATCCAACAGTATATAAATGACAATGCTACACAACCAAATCACTCCTATCCAACCCCATGAAATCCTTTAAATATGTGCCACTTTTATCCAGCTTTTGGATGCACACGTTGTAATCACAGTAGTAATCTGCATATAAAAGAAAGAGAAATAATTGGGAAAGGAATGATAACAACATATGGATGTTAGGTAGGAGTCTATAATACAATGATAAATTGTGAGCCTTTTATAGGAGAAGTTTTAGATTCAAATCTACTTGAACTTAACTAATAATAATAATTAATCACAATAAATAATAATAATTAACCTTGACTTTAGCCTATCACCAATGATTTTTATTTTAATGGCAGATTCATTAAAGTTCACCTCTTCATTAGTAGTTAGAATATGGCAATAGAATAATGCAAATTCGAAAGGTTGAACCATGATGAGTAGAGGTAGCAAGCAAGATCTCAAGTTTGTTAAACTTTACTCTTGGGTTTTTGTGCTGCAAGTAGATATTGTTGGGAGTAATATTTTCCTTGCATTTTATTCATTTTAGGTTCGTGCTTTGCAATGTTTAAGTAGCAGTTTTGAGAATTCAGAAGGCCATGAAAGATGATCATGTAATTTCCACAGTCAAAGTAGACATTGTTCATGCCAAAATGTTGGAGTGACACAAGATTCAAATACCAGTTCAAGCATCTCAAGGATTATAAATAGCCAAAAGGGAAAAATCGTTAATGAAGATGTTGTACAGTAAGTTCACATAGTGTGCCCTTAGAGCTTTAATTGGCTGGGAAGTTTGAAGACTATGATGTTTAATACAATAGAAATATAGGATTCCTTTTACATATAAGGATACAATGCCATATTGAGGTTTTCATTGTAGGACCTGTAAAGCAGTGCACTTTGTAAAAATCTTAGAACAGAAGGTTGGATCTATTTTCACCAGTTATTCTTTCTATTAAAATATTGAGCACAATGAAAGGCATTTACTGCCAACACTAAAAATGGAAAAAAAAAAATTAAAAAAATTATATTTGTTTCCATTTATATTCTTTAAATATCTTAGATCCATGAATCTCAGAGTTTGTGTTTACTTTATTTATATCTTTGTAGCAAATCATACTATCTGGTATCACCACATCACTTGGAACTCAACATTTCTTGACAATGAATAATGTACGTTTCCATTCAAAGCCTTCAAACTTGGATAAATAGTATCTTCCATGTTGATTCGGTATTTGGAATTGATATGATTCACTTTAATTTGGTTACTAAGAAAGAGATGACAATTGGGGAGGTTTGGTGGAAGGCGTTGAGTTTGGGATGCCTATTGTGGTGGTGTTGAGAACAACAACAACTACAACATTAAACGCAGAGTCTATCGGTGTCAACGTTGCTATCGGCTTTGTAGAATCAATAGTGAAAGGTAATGAATATTTTGGATCATCTAATTCTAATGTTGATGGTGCATTTGTCAGAAAAGAAAGCCATATGGCCTAAGGCACCCAACCACTTAACTCGCTTACTCTTTTGAGCTTCCTATCCAATGGATTCAAATGCCTTATTATTATGTGTATCTAGTGCGCTAGATTGTGAATAAAAATTTCACATACCTTAGGCTTTGATGGATGTCCATACCCTATTCCAAATCTTTGAATTCTGTAATTATTGCAGTCTATAAGGCCTTCTCTTTGAATCATTTTGTCAAACAATTATTGTATGGAAGAGCTATGTTGAAAGAGGCACAGTCTCACTAGTCATAGGGTGCTCAACGTACAAGTTTCATATGGTCAACTACTACAAGGAGAGGGCTTCTAGATTTAGGGCTTCTTGTGATTCTATGGTGCTACTTCAACCACAACATTTTTCGGCTTTGTTAGAAAAATCAATGCATATGTGATCACTTGTGAAGTAATCTAATATACTATGTTAAAATAAACAAAATTCATTACATTTATACAAATCCTTTGATAGAGAATGAACAAAATTCATTTCATTTTTACTGAAAACATCTAATGGGTTTGATGTAATTAGAAAAACAAAGCTCAAGTGAAGTAATCTAATATACTATGTTAAAATAAACAAAATTCATTACATTTATACAAATCCTTTGATAGAGAATGAACAAAATTCATTTCATTTTTACTGAAAACATCTAATGGGTTTGATGTAATTAGAAAAACAAAGCTATAAAGGGAGGTTCTGGTAGATGAAACATCAATGAGCCAAAAATTGAATTTTACATCACTAAACAGCTAATGATCTAATAGAATAGGGTAGATGCCATTACCAAAATAGTGTTATCATTGACATCGTTACACCAAAAGATTAGAAATCGCTTGAAGCAAGCATCCATAATGTTTTTTGATTTCGGGAGATCAGAAGAAGAATCCGATGAAGAGTTCACCGCAGTAATTAAAGATTAAAAAAAATTAAAAAAATAAAGACAATAATAGATTTTATTTCAAAAAATTATTATTATTATTATAATAAAAATATCATACCTTGTAATAGCGATTTAATCTTCAAAGAGATTGTAGTATTTTTTCTTTCAATAAAACGCCAAAACCATATATGAACTTGTTGAACAAGGTGATCAAAGGATTGAAAATACCTTTGGTTTGCTAGATTTGGGTAATATTTTTACTTTTTCAAATAATAGGTTATATTTTCATCATTTGTGTCATGTTATAAAAATTCTTAAAATTATAGGAGTGCAACATTTAGTAGAGGTAATTTAGTGGGGAATTGGGGAGTACTTATGTCACAAGGTTCAAGTTTGAATTCGAATCAGAAAATAATAAAATATAAATGATCAACAATGAAAAAAATTGACAAAAAACTTATGATTAATATTATCTAATATAAATTCTTTTTTTTTTATAGGTAATGGGCTAAGCCTAGAGATTATTTTTATTATTTATTAATTCTTTGTTATTTATTTAGATTTATTATTATTATTATTATTATGTATTAAGCTTGAGTAAATTTGAACACAAGACCTCTTCCATGAGAGGCTCACAATTTATCATTGCATTGTTGTCTCTTGCCTTAACTAATATAAATTCTATTTATATAATATAAAAAAGAATATAAATAATATTATATTAAACTTATATATTAGAAAGTACGATCCTTTAGCTTTGTGTTATAATATATACAAGAGTTGCGTTAAAGAAATGCCCTTGAAATTATAACATTTGAAGGTTAGGTAAATTCATCTATTTAATACTAATCTTTTATGATACGTCTCATACATATATCCATTTCATTCTTAGGTAAGTAATGTTTGTGTCTAATATTTATTGTACTATTTGTAATCATTGATAATAGTTCAAGTAATAAAATCATTAAAAGTAGCACAACAAATATTAGACATGAACATTGCTTACCTAAGAATGAAATTGATATATGTATGAGACACACACACACATAGAGTTTAAGTATAAATTGATTAAAATTTTGATATGAACATTGCTTACCTAAGAAAGAAATCAATATAGGTATGAGACATATCACAAAAGATGTCCATTAAAGAGATGAGTTTAACTAACCTTCAAATGTTACAATTTCAAGGCTATTTCTATATTGTCTTCTAATATATAAGTTTAATAATTTTATTTTTAAAATTTTTGTATATATATTATATAAATAGAATTTATATCACTTGATATTAATCATGAGTTTTTTGTCAATTTTTTCATCCTTGAATTTCATTTGTATTTTATTATTTTTCAATTTGAACTCAAATTTGAACCTTGTGATATAAGTTATACTCCTCATTTCCCCACTAAGTTTTTGGGT